>CM059838.1:15923181-16523181 GCA_030444775.1 Atalantia buxifolia
CAATTGTCCATTGCAGCGGCGTTAAAACTGATTCTAGTTCAATGCCACAAGATTTTCTTACAGGTTCTTCTAAGAAGCATTCAGCGAGATCTTTGATCCATTAAAGTTGCAATGGCAGGAAGCCGTAATGTTAAATTTAATCAGACTGCATACACTAACTTCTACTTGTGCCGTAAATGCAAAACCCACCTTGGTTCGACTGCAGATGATTATATTGCATTGCATCTCTCCCTGCGCATCTTATACGTTTCTATTTCTTTCCGTGTGTCTCAATATTGTGTGTCTCGATGTGTTTGTTTACCAAGAGAGGCCAATTTCAGTAATGATTGAACTCTTCTTTGTGCTTTCAAAGAAACTGCTTAGAAATTTTATGCTGCTTAGACTGAACACAAATCTCAATAAATCAAAATTCAATAAGTGCCCATTTTCATTAAAAATTTATCATTTGACTTTGCTGTTTTAGGAGGGTTCTGTTAGACCACAACAAACCCTCGAAAAAATTGACGTATCTTGTAAAAATATTTTAGACGACATATCTTAAGAAATATGCTTCGACAAATATGCCGTTTCTATTCAGTTGAAAGTAAACTGTTAAATCCTTAGGGTGATAACAATACATAAAGAATCATATTATATATCAATTGAATCTTGTACTTTCTCGCCTGAGGGCTAATACTTCAGATTCCCCGTGGTATACATTTGCTTCCACAGCACTTTTGCCGCATCGAGAAAGGGGTCTTTTTCCGGTCAATTCTTGCCTTTGCAAATTGTAGCGGCCACAGACACGGTGGTCACTGCAAGGTAGAAGAACCCATCAAAAGGATCCCATATGTCCGGCGAAAATGAATCAAACACATTGGTTCTTCGGCCACCAAAAAATGCTTGGAATGAGAGACGTGATCGGAAACCTGAAAGTCATAATTAATTCAGAAGAGCTGGAGAATTTCCTTTTTTTTGGAATGATCCGGTCAATTTCAGAACCAGCAAAGACAAATGAAAGGCCTGTTTATGGGATTTTAATTTATAGCTATGTCTATGTTGGAGTTTACACGAATCTCAGTCAGATACGTAAAATAATAAATAACAAAAAATTTATTATAATTTATTATTTATTTTTTTTGTGTGTGGTTGAAATTCATACTCCATTATAGGTAAACTCCAACACAATTGAACCCTTGATTTATTGAAAAGATTGCGGTTGATTTGTATTAAGGTAAATGAAATTTTTGAATCTTTCTTAAGCTTTCTCCATAACAGTTATTTTATATTATATTTTTCCCTCCCATAATTAAAGCTGATAAAATTTAATATGATCCGATTATCTAACACAAATAAATATATATGAATCGTTAAATTCAACACAATTATTAAATTAATCGAGTCATATCGAGTTGAAATTCTTAATCCATTTATTTAAATAATGATACAATTATATTTTTTATTTTAAATTTTTATCATTAAAACTTAAATATCGAACATGATATTTTTTTAAAAATAAATATATAAAATATTTTATATATAAAATATTTTATTTATAAAATTTTACATAAATTTAAAATTTTAATAGTATTAATATATAAAATGTTAATACACACCCACCCACACCCACACACACACACCCACCCACACACGCGATACACACACGCACGCTAGCGGGCGCGCACACACACATTACCCTATCGATATATAATATTACTTATATATATAATTTAAATGCTAAATAATATAAATATGTAATATATTTAAACGTATGTGCGTAACATTTATTTCCCATATTAAATTTAAAAATTATTAAATAAATTGTACTTGAACCTACCATTCAACCTGCATTTAACACAACACATGACGCTACCTGTACCCCATTTTACCAGCTCTACTTATAATAACCAACTAGATGCTCCTGCATTTTCTATGATCTTCTGCCATCTTACATACGCCTCCCCAAAACTTGCTAGTCCAACATCATTTTCAGCATTGTACTTTTCAGATTTAAGTCTAGGAAATATGCCAGAGCTTCAACAAATTCAATCTGAAACGGCTACCTAGTAATTGCCGTTAGTTAACAGCATCAATTAGTTCGCATATAATCGTTTGTTTTATTACAAAAGCTACCCAAATCTTCAGCTATTTTTCAGAGTACCAAAGATCTCTCTCTTTCCCCATTTTCAGTAGGTCGGTGATTACAAATCAATCCCAACAACTTTCCTTGATTTAACTTGGAATGAAATATTTCTTATACACTACAATAATTGCCATCAGAAACAACTGCCCTATTTAAATTAAAAAAAAAAAAAAAACTACAACAGTGATATTCGCATTACAAAATATATTTTATTGCATCACACTTTTATCATTTAAAAAACTAGTTACAACGCTTGAGACCGGCTCCTGAAGCTCTTTCAAGCACACAAACATAATCACATCAAATTAAACAGGGGACCGGGGGAAAAAGAAAAGAAAAAAAAAAAAACACACACACACACACAAGGGCTTTGCTTTCGTACCAAATTTATTAGCAAACCAAAGACACAATCTTGAAAACATTTACACTTATCACTTAGCCAGAGATCTCAATGGCCTTAACTTCAGGTTTCTTCTCCTCCTCTTTAGGAACAGTCACTGTGAGCACACCATTCTCCATGCTGGCCTTAACCTGTTCCGTCTTAGCATTGTCGGGCAACCTGAACCTCCTCAGGAACTTGCCACTGCTCCTCTCGACGCGATGCCACTTGTCATTCTTCTCTTCCTGCTCCTTGCTCCTCTCTCCGCTTATCTGCAGAATCCTGCCCTCTTCAACCTCAACTTTCACTTCTTCCTTCCTCAGCCCCGGAAGATCAGCTTTGAATACATGAGCCTGAGGAGTCTCTTTCCAGTCAATTCTTGCATTTGCAAATTGGGATGTTTCCCTAGCCGAAGACGGCGCGTTGGTAAGGGCAGAGGACAAGAACCCGTCAAAAGGATCCCACACATCTAGTGAAAAAGGATCGAACACGTTGGTTCTTCGGCCACCGAGAATGCTTGGAATTAGTGACATGATCGGGAACTTGGACGCTAATTAAATGCTCAACAACTTCAGAAATGCTTTGATCAATCAAATTCGGGGATGGGAAAGGAAGAGACGAGAAGAGGCCTATATATGGGATTAATACGATTTATGTAGAGGATTCTGGATGCTTTCTGCTAAACGAAATCTCTGGTGCCTTCGCGGGCCATCTCTTGTTGCCACGTGTCTTCTTTATCCGTAATATTTAATTAGCTTAATGCTTTTACCATCTCTCCCTTCTATAATCTTCCACCATATATATCTCTTCAAAGGCATCAATGATTTTCCCGACAAATGCAATTATCCACAATCTTCTTCCTGTTAACTTTTTAAAAGCACAAAGAATATTAAATTTATATTTTTGACTATCCAAGAATAAAAACAAATACCAAGACATATAGGATTAATTGGCACATACCTAGTTTCTATTACAAGCACATTGAGTAAATTCAAACTTCATTAACCGGCTTCCACAAATGCATTAGATCGAACTTCCTATTAGTATTATTTTTTAATTTTTTCGTGATTGAGAGAGGGGTAGATCTCATCTCTATTTGACACAATTAATATTTTTGCAATGCTCATTAGAGCTCCGACTGAGCTTTAGTTATATGGGTTTGGGCTTCCTGAAAATATCAGTAAATTGTAATATAATTTTCAAAAACATAAATGTTTAGCCCAGTAGATTAATCTGTCACGATTCCTGATAATCACTTAAATGTACATACCTTCTGATCGATAACTAACCAACGCCTCCTTCAAAATTTTTTTACCTTTATTCCCTACCTTATTTCCCAATAAATTTAGTAGGGGTGGGGATGAAAAATTCTCATGTGAAAAATAATTTTCCCATCTTCACCATATTCTCTATTTACTTATTTTATAATAAATATAAATACATAATTTCAATAAATTAAAAATTAGACTTAAAATAAAATTATTATCATATTACAAAGTATTTAAATTATTTTTAAAAAATCTCTAAAAGTTTAAGACAATATCTTAAAATACTATCAAAACTGAAAAATATTTGAAGAGAGCAGTACCTTAAAAGAGAAAAGAAAATATAACAATATTCTAGAGTTGAAAAAAAATTATATTGTAGGATTTTCTTTTATTCATATTATGTTTATATTACATAAAAATAAAAAATTATTAAATAAGAATTAAAATTTATTTATATATAGTGGGGATTGGGGTGGGAGGGTGGGGAATACAAAATCAAATCTCACCCCGTTAAGAATTTGAGGATATTATTTTTCCCTCACTCCCCACCCTATTTCCCAAAAATTATTCAAAATTTTTTCTATTTGAGGTGGGGCTCTATGGGGTCCCAAATTCGTGGAGGATTTTGCCATCCCTAGCAGTTGAATAATTAACAAAGAGGATATAATCAGGTGAGCTAAAAATGGCTTAGTTTTAGGAGCAAAGTTTTGTAAAATTAGAATAGAAAATAGGTATAATCTGATAGACATTACTAAAATTAGATTGAAAAAATAGCCTTGCCTGATATTTTCTTAATAACGCGCCCAGTCAACAAAATTCTTTCAAGGCCTCTTGAAAATCACTCTTATCATTTGGATGGCCTATTTTTGCCTTTGCAATTATGAGATTCAACACAAGCCCAGCATTGTTTTGATCTTCTTCGTACTAGCCCGCGTTACAAATCTAATCTTTTTGGGTTCTTGGCCTTTTCTTTTATTGTCCCCGCCATACACACTTATATCAATCTTTTCATGTTACAACGGATCATACACTGTTCGATTTCTGGAACCAGAGTGAATCGCTACCCAGCTTCTAGTTGCTCCGGGGTGCCAACAATTCTCCAAGTGACCCAATTTCTCGGTCCAAATCTGAAAAAAGAAAAGCCCAATAACCAAATACAAGGAAAAGCCCGGTAAATTCTGGGTTCTCTGGTCCTCGAGTCCGTCAAATTGTAAAAGTTTGCCAGCGGTGCGAAACACAAAGAAATGTCGGAATTTGGAAAATTGCGTGCGGAAAAAGAAAAAGAAAAAGAAAAAAAGGTTTTTTCATTTCATGTTTAAAGCTGCACACATTCATCACTAAACTTCCCAACCCATGAGTCATGATTTCTGCTGCAAATTTCCTCGTGCAATCACCAACTGAGTATGTGCAATACAGTTAAGAAGATTCAATAAAAATTAGACCAAACTGCAAATGCATAATAATGAACACACACAAAATATGAAAACTTGTTACAAAGTTGAGTTTCACAAACTTCACCATATTATTAAAATTTAGTTAGATGTGTCTCAGGGCCTTACCCATATCATTTCTATCATAAATGCGTCTCCACATGTCTGGGCCCTTTTCGGCCTTTATCTGCAAAAAAAATTGAGTGAAATCCACTCTTGTTATTCAAGGCAAAAGTACGATAAAGGCATATATATATATATATAAACCTCCAATTTCATTTTAGCAACCTACAGATCTGACCCTTCTCCAGGACCAATTGAACTCAAAATTTGACAGTAGAAACGCTTTATACATGAAATCTTTTAACCTTTTTGCAGTTCAAAATAAGCACAGACGCGTCAAACAAAAGGTTTTAATGTGATTGAGTTAAAAGCCAACTGCCCAACACAGATGGATTACTATTGGAACCCAAGAAAAGAAATGCACCGACGTCGGGTATGATTGAGTTGCGTGTGACATCATTTGACATAATGCATATATGGAGCACTCAAATCAACTAACAACTCATCACAAGTTGGATCAATACCAATGCAAAGGAAATATTGTTAAAATTTTCATTCATTTTACTAAAGAGGAACTTTATTTGCCATGTCATCATGACAAAATCTTAGTTGGTAACAGAACAATAATATAATTTCTGTTCTATATTCCGTGAACCAAAAGGAATGGAAGCAGATTGGCACACATAAGATCCCCCATAATCCAAATTCTTACGTGCAAGGAATTAATTGTTATATATAAAAATCTTAAAAAAACGTCTAAAAATTAGTCAAATTTCACTTTCTCAATCTGTAGTCCAAGATAGATCTGATATTTCAATCAATGAAATTGGGGCAACGTGTGCTTCTAAATTAGAATCTAGTTCAAAGATCCCCACAAGTTTTGCAACTTGCTATAAGCGTGCAAGTTTCAGTTAATTTTCTTTTTTTCCAAGTTATGTAATACTGACACGATTATCATGCCCCAGCCCCACTCGCATTATTAAAGCTTAGTGTATCGCATTCATGAGTCTTTTCTCTGCATTGGAAATGTTGTTGCCAGAAGATATGTATAGGGACATTCACAGGCGCTAGCTGATCGAAGTTTGATACGCCATTGTTCTCGATTAAGTTGATGTTAACAACGTAAAATTCGTATGACACAGACATTATTAGATTAATTTTTACCCTCAAGAAGGAAAAAAGGTAAAAATTACCTTACTTTATCCTTTCTTGTTTTTTCTTTCCCTCCTCTCCTCATGCGAGGATTGCCTTCCTTTCTTGTGAAGGCAGAAATCTGCATGGCTCATTCATGGAGGATTTTGACTGTCCAAATCTTTGTTTATGTTAGGTCTGCGTTTTTTTTTTTTTTTTTTTTACTACTTTTTGCGGCGTGAGATAATAAGTTTTTGGTCTAGATATTCAGGTCTCATGCATGCCTCAAATTTGGAAGGAAACAAGCAAGGTCAGTAGAGAGCCCCCTGGTACCGTTTCAGTTAGGAAAACCGGCTATGGTGGTGGCGGTGGTGGTGGTGGAGGCCTCTTTAGAAGGGCTCAAGGGGTGTGGCTCGACACAATACATGTGTGCAAATCAAGTAGACTTCCGAACAATTTGTCAATTTGTCGTTAGATTCAGGAAAGAGTTTTATTCCCATGGAAGTCAAAACGGTTGGTGCCTCTGTAATTACACAAAGTGCCCAATAACCGCTGCTTCTTCATACGCTGAAGGCCGGAAGCTCGGATAATTTTTTAGAATCTTTTTTCAATATGAATTTAGTTCAATCGCGGACAAATTACATATAATTCAACTTGTCCACCGATAGATGTATGATCGCATTAAAAAATAAAGCCCTGATTTTGATTTGACACTGCATACATTATTGATAGTTAATTTGATGACGCGTCTAGTTAAGTTCCGATTGTCTCTTCAAATGCCGCCAGCCAGCCATATACCAAATTCCCGTAATAAAATTAGATTACAAATCAATCTGGCGATGGGTAAATTTCTCATTAGTCACTTGAGTTTGAACTAATTGTCTAATTGGTCTCCATAATTTTAAAAATCTCTCCCATGTCACTACTTCCATGTATAACTGTTGGATCTAACTCTTCGAGGCTAAAATAATATTTTCATCGTAAATAAATAAAAATTTAAAACAAATCTGACATTCGACGACAAGTAAAGATTAGAGAATAAGTATATTTTATCAAAAACAAAGAAATTTGGGCTTTTTTTTTTTAAAAAAAAAAAAGAGATTGATTGTGCAATTGACAAAGACCCTAAGGACTAAAGGATCATATATTCATCATAAAATTTAAAAAAAAAAAAAAATTGTCCGCCGCGTTTGGTTGTTAGATATATAATTAAAGTGGGTGACAGATTGTCATATAATACCAGTAAAATATATGTTGGAATAATGCGAACACGGTTTAAGCTAGGGCAATATAGACCCATAAAGAAAAATGACATGGTGACCAACTTGAGCTCAGATTTGAAAATATTTTTTTGACTGACTATCATCAAATTAATTTATTAGATTAATTCAATACCGAAATGCTAAAATTCTGTGAATTTGACTTATCAGGACAACCTGAAAGGTCGGTGTATTTTTAGCCCTATCTAGCCGGCTCGCAGAAAATTTTATGCATTTACAAGAGCCCTCACATCCATTCCCCTTCCAAGTGCACATTAGAATAGTTTAATTTTGGATAATTTATAAAATTTAGTCTAGGCCTTACTAAGATTCAGTTTAATTATATAATAATTGTATAAATGTCATCGTAAAGTCTATATTATCCAGCGCTAGGTGGATGCATGGTGGGCGAAACGTCACAATCCCTTGATGTACAAAGAGATTAATTTATGAACTTGAAAAATATAATTAAAAGAAAACGTAATGTGGCGAAAGATGTTTAAAGGATTGAAATGTCGTAATTCTTGACAAGAAATATATTGTAAGAAGTGATTTTGATGTTTTAATTTTTTTGAAAAATAATGAAACAAGATATTTATAATTGTTGGTTTTTCAGATATAAATACAGAAATAGATAGAATTGTTTACTTTAATAATTAATATGATCAGAAAATCGATTGAATTATTTACTTCAATTAATATCCGAAATCGATGGAATTGTTTACTTTAATAATCAATTTAACTTGTAATGAGTCATTCACAAGGAACATTTCTTCTATGGTCTAAGTTATGGATAATTTAAATAAACATGTAGGGCAACAAAGAGAACGAAGCAGACATCTTTTGCTTATAATAAGCATTTTCTGTGAGCCACTTATTGTTAGAGAATAAAATCAATCCCAGAACAATATCACATTTATTCTCCATTACGCACGTATGGCACATCTGTAAAAACTAACCATTAGTTATGGTCACTTTAATTGAATATGAACCTAAAAGCTGTAATGCCCTAGAAGATATGGTTTGTGTAGATATGATGGGTACTCCAAGGGGAACGCACTGGGCACTGACAATGATAATTCTGATATAATTGGTAACTTTTTTCTGCAAAATGTTTCCAGTGTGATGTCAACAAGGTGAACTGAAACAAAATAGTTTGACTTACATTGTACGTATATATAAATAATATGGGATAAATGTTAAGTTATAATTAATATAATTTACATCTAGTTATGGAAATTACGTAAATAGTTTCATAATTTATGTGGTTTTCATAACTGGATGTAAGTTATATTAATTGTAACTTAGACTCTCCCATAATATGAGATATACGTCTAAATTTATTAATGCATTGTCAGGTATAATGTCCCCTAATCTTTGTTGAAACCTTAAAATTTTTAATCACTGACCTTAAAATGTTCGTGCACCAAACATAATTTGTTACTTATTAGAAGTTTGAAACCCAAAAAAAAAAAAAAAGTTTGAAATTATAACCAAGAATTTAGAGTTTTCAACAAAGAATGTTGGGATTTATCTATAAACATGATTGTATTACAGTCATTCTTATCAATAATGTGATGTCAATAAGGGAATCCTATGTCTTGATTGATCCTTTATCGATCGATCAAATCATGTAACCAGGCCAAATGTTCAGAAAGAATATGTGTCATTTACTTAGAATTATTGGTGATGCTTGAACCCTTTTCTCTGCAGATTCATTTAATAATTCATATGCATGCTACCTTAATCATCTTACTTCACTCACCACGTGATCTTGTTGAGTAGGTGTGCCCCAGAACTGTTTCCTCTAAAAATTCTGAATGCTTGCTTCTAAATCATTTAACAAGTCACCCCTCCTTCACAAATGTGAGTGAAGGGATTCAAGCCATGATGTATTATAGGGGTTTAATTTAAATTTTTTTCTCGACTCCAGAGAAAGTGAAAGACAGTTTTCTCCCAGAGAGAGTTGGCGTCCTCAATATTTAAGAGGGTTAAAAATTTGAGCGATGCCATATCGGAATTAATATAAATAGTGCCGATATATGTATGATTGTAAATATCATGAGCAATAGTCTCTTCAAAAAAAAAATCATTTAACAAGTCATCACATTATTATTCAATTAGTTTATGAGTTTTAATTTATAAACTAGTACCGTCACCAACGATTTGTCATTTTAAATAATGATCACTATAATAATAAAATCAATCTTGATCTAAGATTTAATCCGCGAAAAGTATTGTTTTACATCACACATACATTAATCACATATAAAACCGATTTCTAATTTTTTTCCCCCATATTTCGGCTTCATGATCATAACTTGAACTTGAACTATTGTCCATGCGGTCAATGAGGTTATTTAAAAAAGTTATTGGCATGTACATTAATTACTCTCTTCTGATCTCACTGCTACTTGAAAAGAGAAGTCCGAGCAGAGTCTTATATATACTTAAGCACGTGTGGAACAAAATCAATGATCTTATAGCATTGAAAAATAAAATAAAATAAAAAAGGCATTAAAGCTTACGCAATTTTTTTTTAATCCTGTGAGAGCTTACACAATACATATTTTATAACAATGATTTATAGAAGATTATTTGACTAACGACTGGTTAATGTATATGAGTAACGTGTTAATCAAAAAAAGCGGAACAAAAGCTCGTATATGTATCAAAGCCTCCATACCAAAAAACTTTGGTTGATAAGAGAGAGTTCAGCAGGCTCAGAGTTTAAATGAGTCGTACGTGGACTGAGACATACACTTAAATAAAATTTTGCCCCCCAAAAAAAAAATGGAATATGAGATTTCGGTTCTAAAATTATATCAGAGAAATTATTTAAATAAGAGATTTAAATTGATAAATGAAGATCTAATGATAATATTGAACTAAGCCTTAATGCTTCAATATTTGTTAGGCGAAGGCAATGTGGCTTCTCGCTTACTTCAAACTTCGGTTGATCATACAAAAGCAATGAACATGACATGGCCATTGGTGTTGCAGTTTGTGCATGCCTTGTTTTACTGATCATCTTCTCGTAATGAAAACATGTGCTTAGATTTGGAGAAACTTGTTTTGCATGTTTCATGCCACCGCACTCGTGCTGTAGAAGCCAGACAAAACCTCTGCCTCGGAACTTGAATATATAGTAGAGAATTCAAAATCTAAGCCACCTTTTAAGATCATCAATTTTTTTCGTGTTTTGCTTATAGACATGTGAAAATATTAGACAAAACTAGAAACCCTTGAAAATTAACTATAAATAGAAAAAAGAAAATGCCAGTCTTGAGGATATTATCACACCTCAGTTGGGAATAATTTTGGGACTAATAATATAAGCTGAGATAATTTTCTGCTCTTAATTTAATTTTTAAACTGAGTTAGACCCGTGAATATTTATATAATATTAAAAGTAAATTTATAGAGGAGTGGATTCACATTACTTTTTCACCTGCCAAGGACCAGGGTGGCCGTAAATTTAAAAATAATTTTATATGTTATGATATACTTCTAAGATTTTCTCTTATATATTGAAATTTAGATAGAAGTATATTTACATAAACAGTAGTGCTACACTTGTCAAAAAATGAGCACACAATGGGGCAAACTTGTGGGCGGCCCTCTTGCATTATGTGACAACAAATGAGAAAACAAGTAATTAATTGACACACTTTTAATTTACAATAAAATCACATCAGGCGGGATAACAATTTAAATACAAAATATATATAACAATTTCTAAAAGCGATAAAATCTCTATAATTGATACGGGAGAGTGAATTTAATTATCTTAAATAAATTTAGAAAAGAATATAAATGTTTAAGACAGATATTTTGGCTATTTTGAAAAACTTTTTGACGCTATGTTTCTAATCCTGAAAATATAAAATAAAAGCTAAAAAGGGAGAAAACTTTCAGATGTTTGAAATCATACATGTTGGGACAAATCACCATACCAAATAATGTTTCTTCTCATATTATTTTTATTTTATTTTTGCCATATTTCTCAGAAAACAATGTAAAAAATAATGAAGGCAATTGGATCACAGAGATGGGAATGCATTCCCGAGGACCCAATATCTTACACGTCTCCCTACGCATCTAACGTGTTGACAAGCTACTTATAGACAAAAGTGGCCTCCATCAATTTTGACAAACACATGGGATACGATAATTAACAAATGTTGCTTCAAACCAAATAAAACAATCTAGCTTTTATTATTGATCAAAGTCCAAACTAATAAGAATCGTGTTTAGTTTAGATACAAATACTAAAAATTTTGTTCACTCTGTGCATACTTTTCTTTAGCTTGGACATTTCATTTGTTGGCTTAAAGAATCTGATCTTTTCACCTTGTATTAGTTGATGCAATTGTATTGATAGACCGTAGGTCTAATGAGAGAATACTTGCTCTTATGATGTGTAGATTATTACGAGATTAAGTGTTCGAACTCTCATAAAAATAATTATAAGGGTTTAATTTTATTCTTTAATTATAAAATAATTAAGTGGATGAGTTTTTTCCGTGACGAAATGTAAATAGAGTAGGAAGATATAATTAGCTCTTTCTTTAATAGCCTCCAACATTAATAAAAAGAAGGGGGCGGCATGTCTTTCTCAAAAAATTTACCTTACAAAGGATGCTGGAATTTACCTTCACACATTTTTTTTTTATTTGTAGAGAACTTGTGATGCTTGTTGAACTTGAATTCGGCGAGGTGGGTATTTAAAAAAAGCATTTCGATGTCTAATTCAATATTTGATTAAGTTTTGAGGAAAGAAGAATAATAAACAAGATTAAATTTTTCAATCTTTAAGGGATGAACAATGTTCTTCTTTTTGGGCTTATGGGGGATTTCCCTTTCTTAGTCAGATGATCCCTATTTATAGATGATGGGTGACATAGATTTAAAGTTTTGCCTTGATCTCTCTCTAATAACACGTGCCACCCACTATTTTTGCACATATGGATGTGAATTTGATTATAGAGAAATAAACATATTTATTCCATACCTACGTCATTTATTCCGTTCTTATGTGCTTCCTTATTCTTATGATCTTTGGCGTGGTCATCTTAAACCCCAAAATCCGGGATCAGAATGAATTTTCTGCTTCTAGTTATTCTTCTAAGTTTCTGGGAAATTTTATTATGAGTGTTACTCCACCGGAATAGATTGTATATTATTTATTTATTTTTCTGAGATAACTCTTTCTTTTTTCTCTTTTTTTTTTTTTGTTTGATATGAACATGTGCCGTAATATGATGCCTCTAAAGTATGGCACCTACACATTAAATTACTTTTTCTTTTGGTAGAAATTAAGGAGCAAATAACACTCGTGGAGATCGATAATTAGGACCTTGCTAAATTACATATAATTGTAAGCTTCAACAATTCAAAAATTATACCTAACAATTCAGAAGTATTTGACAAGTAAAATATACTTGACTGGATTGGTTAGGTTATTGAAAACTATAATATTTTGCAACTTAGTTATACCCGTATATGTTTAATTTGTTGCTTTAGAAACAATTTACTTTAAAGGATGTTGATGATAAAGGCACAGAATTTGTCAATATTGTCACCTCACCATATAGCTTTAATAGAGGGGAAGATTATAGTACGCATCTAAACCACCATCTCCGACGAATCATCTGACGGTGCTCAAGTTATCAGGTGTGTATGGTTCTCCTAACGTACAAATTTATAATTTACAGTCAACTTCTACTCTTTATTATGTATATAAAAAGGCGTTGAAATATCTATGCACTCAACTACGTAATTTTAGCTTTTTTTTTTTATATATAGAATTTTTCTAAATTTGGACCCTCAGCGACATTTTTACGATATAATTCCTTTTTTTTCCAGTAATTTCTAATTCATCTATTTTTTTTTCTGGAGAAACATTTTTCACAAAAATTGAAAAATACAGAGTTTTCTTTTCAGATTCCAAAGTCCCACCTCGATGAGTTGTGCACTGTCGCCGTCACTGTTACAGTGAAGATGATAGGAAACTGTCACTTCCGACTATTGTAAATACTCTCGAAGCGTGCGGGGCAAAGAAGTAATATCAACTGCCAACCAATTTTACATTGTTATTGGACAGACATTGGTTTGTAACTTCAGGGATTATGCGACCTAAAATTAAACCTTCCTTACATTCCACTCGCTCAGAGAATTGCCGGACGCCAGCTGCAATAAGATCTTTTTTCCAAAATACAATTCCAAATCTACCCTCCATAATCTAGCGCTCACAAATGTCAAGCTGCGAGTTCCAACGGCCAGGATATGCTCAGAGATTCGGAATTGAGATTGGAAAAAATAAAAAAAATAAAAACTTTTGTGTCTAGTGAAATATAAGATTAGCAAAACAATTAAGAACCGTACATGGGAGTAACAATTTGAACCCCTATTCAGCATGTAGTAGCTTTTTAGAATATGTAAATAATTTTTTTAAAATCATAAATCTAAAACAAATAGCATTTCGATTTTTTATAAATTTATAACAATAAACAATTCGGTAGACCATTATAATCTAGATTTACTGAAGATCAACAAAAAAACTAATACATTAAGTGAAATTTAGATTCAACGGTTATTCAAAAAAATTTATATAAAACTTTTTAAGATTATAATTCTTTTTTAATATAATTATATATTGAGTAAATAATTTAATTATTAATTAATTATTAATAAATAAAAATATAAAAATATAAAAAAATTTCGTACATTATCACTAAAAAAATATGTAATAAACAATTTCTTAAAAATTTAATATTACTCGTACCAGGAGAGCATCCTGCCCCAATCCTGCCCCATCTTTTAATGATTGTAAACTGCAAGTGGTCGTAAACATAAATCGCCATAATTATGCAGCGTAGCATAAATCTATTAAAAGATCAGCCTCCGTTTTAACAAATTGTCAGAGTTACTTAACTGTTTTTAAACAGTAGCAAAAATATCTGATTGCCAGTGGCTGCAATTAACTGTTAAAAGGGGAATCTAGTCTGCCCGAAAAATATCTGACAGTTGCCCTGAAACAGTGAAGGTAACTGCCCTTTGACTGACGCGGTCAGATTTCACGCTGTTCGGGCAGCTTAAAACTCCAATACACGGAGACTTTATTACCACAATCGAGTCAATAGTCTTGATTAAAACGCCAAGAACGAACTACTTAAATGTGTGACCATTTCTGTTTAAGTAGCCAAAAAAAGTACCAATTTTGTTTGGAGCCAGAGAGAGTTGTCACCAGCACCACCTCTGGTTTGTGGTGGCGCTTCACCAAGAACCTATGGTGAAGTGCTCACCCCTCTGAATAAAAAAAAGAGAAAGAGAGAGAGAGAGAGAGAGAGAGTGATGGGTCAGGGACTGAGTTGTGGAGCGAGTTATGAGCATGCTTTGTTCACCGCTGTGCAGCATGGTGATATTGAGTTTGTTAATGATTTGTTAGAGAAAGATTCAAGTCTCTTACATCAAACCACTGTTTATGATCGCCACTCTGCTCTCCATATTTCTGCTGCTAACGGCCAGATCGAGGTTGCTAGCTGCTTTGCCTCCTTTGATGTCATTCCTTTGATTTTTGTGTGTTTTTGGTGAATGGGTTGTTATTATCTTTGCAGATTTTGGAGATTTTGCTGAACCGATCTGTGAATCCTGATGCGGTGAATCGTTACAAGCAGGTGAGTGAACGGTCACCAACCTACCATTTTAACTTGATGTTTAAGTAGGAATGAATGTGAAAGTTCTGTCTTTTTTCGTTTTGATCTTTTCTAATTGGTGATTTGATTTTGATGATTTTGAATGGTTTAGACTCCGCTTATGCTGGCTGCAATGCATGGGAAGATCTGTTGTGTTAAAAGGCTGCTTGAAGCTGGAGCTAATGTATGTCAAATCAAGTTCTCAAATTTTTTTTTTTTCTGTTTCCTTTATGATTTGTTGTTCTTGAACTGGACAATTTTATGGCTAATTTGTTAAACTTTTGGCAGATACTGATGTTTGATTCTCTCTATGGAAGAACTTGCTTGCACTATGCTGCTTACTACGGCCAAGCCGACTGCGTTCAAGCATTTCTCTCTGCTGCTCAGTCTAGTCCTATTGCCGTTTCTTGGTAGGCTAACAATCGATATCTTTAATAGATTTGTACATAAGTTTGGCTTATTAATGGCTGATAATATTGATGTGTTTGGGATTGCGTTTCAGGGGATATGCGAGGTTTGTGAACATTAGAGATGGAAGGGGAGCGACGCCATTACACTTGGCTGCGCGTCAAAGACGGCCCGAATGTGTACATATTTTGCTCGATAGTGGTGCTCTCGTTTGTGCTTCAACCGGTGGATATGGGTAATGATTGTTGTGAACTCTTTTGTTTTTGTTGAGTTTTGGTGTTAAATTTGTTTGTAGATTGATAGATTGCTGATTACAGTTGCCCAGGAAGCACTCCTCTTCACTTGGCAGCTAGAGGGGGATCTATTGATTGCATCCGCGAGCTGCTGGCATGGGGTGCAGATCGCCTTCATAGAGATGCATCTGGGTAAGATTTAATTTCTTTTTTGATTGATCACATCCATTAATTTTCATTATAATAACTGGCAAAGTCAAGTGTTGTAATCGTTTCTTCGGCGCTGTCTCACATTAATAGCTTCAAAACAAGTGCAAAAGGGCACATTTGGATGTCTGGTGAAGTTGCAAAATTTTTGGTGTTGTTTCCTAATATTTTATTGTAAAAAAAATCTATTGAATTTAATTGAAGCCATCAAATAACCCAACCCAAAAGTTTTGGAACAGAAGCACTTGTAGGAACTCATTTACAAGTTGATCATTTATCATAGCTCGTATCTCTGTGATGCGTCATGTGCAGCCTGCTTCATGCAATCAATTTTATTCGAAAAGCAGTTGCAAGTTGTCTTTTCTCTTGATTTAATTTTCCAAAGATTTGCAGCTAATGGTTTTGCTATGAAATGGTGATATCTATGTAGGCGGATTCCATATGCAGTTGCATTGAAGCACAAACATGGAGCTTGTGCAGCCTTGTTAAATCCTGCATCTGCAGAGCCTCTTGTCTGGCCATCACCTCTAAAGTTCATCAGTGAGCTTAATCAGGAGGCAAAAGCTCTCCTAGAAAATGCCCTGATGGAGGCAAACAAGGTGAGAGAGAAGAACATTTTAAAGGGTACTGCATACTCACTTCCATCTCCATCACATTCTGATATCGGAGCAGATGACAATATTTCTGAGGTATATTTATTTCTTAATTATATCAAATATCAATCAAAATTTAACAAAGAGCAACACTTTTGAATTACCAGGAAGTGCTGGAAATTTTGAATATGAAATTGGTGAATTTGGTTGAATTATTCAAACCATATGGAGTGTCTCAATTTTTGAACTGTCAAAAACTTGCTCTGCTGTTTTCAACTCATTGTTTTTAATTGCATAGAAATGACAGACTTAGAAATTCAATTCCATACCTTAACTTGCTGCATGGACCACAAGTCTTTTTGCTGAAAGTGTCAATAAATAAACACTTGTACAATTGCAAGTGGCCTGATACTATACTGCACTCTGACCAATTGATGAACTAAAAACCTACTTGCTAGCTGATTTGTTTTTGACACATGTCACAGCTACTTGCTAGCTGATTTGTTTTTGACACGTCACAGATTCCCTAGGCGTAGAATTTCTACGATCCTTGTGCATATCATAATTCTGTTGCTGAACCAATTCAGAAATTGTGAGAACTTGTGTATAGACTTCTGTATTTGGCAAATTCACTATAGTACTTTTTAGGCCTTGTCCCAATTATTCAGTGATTAGTTCTATATTGATAAGCAATATTACTTAAACTATTTATTTGAACATTTTTTGATTTTGGAAACAATGAGATTGATCTTTTCTCACTCAATGCAGGCTAGTGATACCGAGTTATGCTGCATATGCTTTGAGCAGGTATGTACAATTGAAGTCCAAGATTGTCGCCATCAGATGTGTGCACAATGCACACTAGCCCTATGCTGCCACAACAAACCAAACCCTACAACTGCATGCCTAACACCTCCGGTGTGTCCATTTTGCCGAAGCACCATTGCCCATCTAGTTGTTGTGAAAATCAAGGACCAGGAAGATGCTGACCGTGACATTGGTGACATAAGTTCGCCAAAGTTGAGAAAGGCGAGGAAGTCACGCAACTTCAGCGAGGGAAGCAGCAGCTTCAAAGGATTATCCACAACATTTAGCAAGATGGGTGGCCGCGGCTCGGGCAGGATTGCTGCCGAAAATGAGTGGATTGATAAGCGGTGATACTTGGTAGCATTTGGTAATGAAAGATTCCATTTGGTCATTAAGAATCCCCTTTATGTGAATTCAGAAGAAGGGGATAACAAAGTCAAGAGTCTCCCTTCTGGAGCTGGTCCCAGTGGGTAAATATAGATATATGGTCCATTTGCGGTGTAAGATTTGGGAAATAAGCAAAGGAAGTGAATTGCTGCAGGTCATGGTTGGTAAGTTTGGTATAATGGTTGCTTGGGGTCTCGCATTGTTGTAATCTTTACCATCTTTAGATTGAAGGAGCCTTTTGGTCATTGTAAGAGTCCGTTAGATGCTTGTATTAGTGAAAAGAGAAAAGGGGAAATTCTCATCTCCTTCAAATTTTTTCAATGCCTGCCTCTTTGAAGTCCAGGATATGAACAGGGGTTTTAGTTAATTAGTTATTTAGTTTTGGCCTACCAGGCATGATCTTTTTCTATGATTTTTTTGTTAATCAATTATTTATTCGTATGGATTTTTATAATAAGGTACAGATAAAAAATAGAGGCCTGTACGGTTGTTGGCTCTCATGTGATCGTGTCTCCAATTGAGTAATAATATAAATTTTTCAGTTCAAAGTCAGGGTTGGGCATCGTAGTGGGCCCGGATAAACATGATCTGACAAGATGCTGACACGTGGTATGGATGCCGGCCTTGCGTGTTGTGGAAAAAGCCTTGGAAAGCGTATGCAGACCGAACTTAGGTGGGGCATAGAGGCGTTTTGATTTTATGTTGCGGCCCCTGCTGTTAAAAAAAATAAAGCCTTTTATTTTGTTTATGATAAAAATGCAATTTCTCTGAAAAGAAAAAGATAAGAGCAAATATCTGTAATTATGAATTTTCCTTATTTTTTTTTCCGAAAATAATAATGTAAAATTTTTCAATATTTTTAATTGATTACAATCTATATAGATTACAACATGAAGTCTAGTAAAAATCCAAGTGTATAAACTTTGCGGTATAATTCGAAGAACTATAGAAACTAACTTAAATATTTATTTCCATTTATTACCCCTTGCTCAAACTCGAAAATGAAGAAGATTTATTTGCTTTTAAGTAAATGTTAGTAATAATTAATGTAATTTATATCATTTATGTGAACTACATAAAATTATAGGACCGTAATTTATATGGTTGAGATGGGTGGTGTAAATTAATGCAACTTAAAGACTCGCTTGTCTCTATTTCTTGTTGTTTACTGTAAGAGCACTTTAGATGATGATGGTGCATGCGGTACTGCTGATGGGCCATACAAAAAGATCCTTTGGTCTTTTCTATCAACCTACTTCCCTGATCGCTGATGTAGACATTTTATTGACTTGGTTTGATCTGGGGCCCCATGATTGTGACGTGGGTCCAGCAAAGGTCAGAAAATCGACGGTGTAAATTTCGGAAATGTGGATTGGCTGATTGGAGTCAGTCGGAAGAAGGATGGGTTATTGGGTTAGGAATCGTCTTCACTTCTTTTGTTTCATTGTGAATTTTTCTTTGCTTTTTACAATTCAAAATAAACAATGATCAAATTATGATTTTGTTGACTTAAAACATTATCAAATTTGGGTGCATAGTGTTTGAAAAGTAAAGAGCTCAATTCAGAATCGCAAATTTTTTTATGAGAAAAGCACGACTTATGAGTTAATCGGGTCTCATCAGTTCTCCTTAAAATCAACATAATGGAGCTTGACCAATTCCTTAGTATTAAAATATGTCCTCGGGGAAAATATCTTGAGAGAGTCATTTTCATGTAATCTTCATTAAAATCTTTTAACAGTTCTGCTAATGTGAATCCAATGAAAACGGTTGTTGGAAATTCACATGAATCTGTGAGAATGGGTGAATACGGGGTCATGCAGAAAAAAACCAAACATTAGCCGCCGATCACAAGCTGACGAAACTTTTTCAGTTGGTTTGAATCACGAGTTACAATATCATTATACCAAGTCTGTAATTTTATAAAAAAAAGCCACTACACAAGCACCGATCAACTTGTGATCGATTCATTGTTATTTCTAGTCCCTGTTACGTGTATGGGGAATATTCTTTTCTTCATGGAGTTTGTTAAACTCTTTGAGCTTTTCAAAGTGTTTTCTCCCTTAATCCGCGAGGAAATTTTTGATTATTGAAGCTGGCATTCGAAGAAAATCTTAAACAGCGCCACCACTAAATACTTCAGCACAGAAGGACTTACAATGATTATTGTTAATTTAGTGATCGGGATATAGATATAAGAGTTATTATTAATAAGAGATCTCTTTGCCCTACTAAACATTAACTTATCTTAAAAATTAAGTTCACTTTATCTATCACACCACTCATACAATGAAAAATTGATAATATTTTTATTAATTTATTAAAATTATTATTTAAAAATCATATTTACTATACAATATTAACTTTTATGTTATAATTATAACTTTTAGCTATAGCAACTATAACTGCAGTACCTCAATTCTATACAAGCCATATACTGTGACTAGTTATGTTATTTTCTCACTTTATTTGGCCAAATTCTATCATTCAAGCCTTGTAAAATTAATTGAAAATTAGATATCGAGTAAACTGCAATGCAACTATCACAAGCTGTTCATCATTAATTGAGTAAATTTATGATAATAACTTGACATGTGTAACGAAAAAAAAAAGCTCTGGAAATGTTATGTAAAATTTTTTTTGACCGTTTATCATGCCACAGTTGTAAAGTAATATTGAGCCAAGGGGCCAAGCTTTGATTTGTTGCGACTAGTAACTGTAATCTTCGTTGGAGATGCACAAACGCAATTAGAGAGATGCGCATGCATATCACATACACATAAAATATACAACACAGCAAATTAAAGTGAGAAAATTGAATGGAAAGAACACTATGTGCTTAAGATTCAAAAAAATCCACAGGTCTAGTAAATAAAAGTTTATTTCTTCCTGGAACATCATATTCAATCAAAACTATGAGAACAAAAAAATAAATACTTAATGGGAGGATTGTCCACACATGCATGAAAACAATGCTGGAATTCCATATCCATTACCAATTTCGGTTTCCAATCCTCCATTGTCTCTCCTCTCGGCATCAGAAAATCGACATGGACTTGCTCGTGGGGGAGCAATGCGACCATTAATGAAAAGTGAGTTTGATTCGAAGCTTGGTTGAGCCATGGCCATTTGATCATCGGGTCCGTAAAGGTTA
Source organism: Atalantia buxifolia (assembly GCA_030444775.1). Classification (NCBI taxonomy): domain Eukaryota; kingdom Viridiplantae; phylum Streptophyta; class Magnoliopsida; order Sapindales; family Rutaceae; genus Atalantia; species Atalantia buxifolia. The sequence goes on from CM059838.1 coordinate 15,944,320, forward strand.
GGACTCTGGCTCCTTCTACATCCATTGTTAGCAGCTCTTCTTTCCACTGCAAGAAAGTGACCAAGTGATGGAGGATTGTTTCTATTAACATTCTCAGCATCAGTAGTGTCCCTTGGGCATAAAGAAAATAGCCAAGATCTTGATTTGTTGCCACTCTTTTTCTCCTTCACCGCCACTGGTTCTGCTTTTCTTCCTCTTAATGATCTTTTTGAAAGCTCAAAGATGCTTGAAACACCTATTAGGCTTCCAAGTGTAATGCTCTTGTCATGAAAGAAGGACCCTGTAGACTGAAATCAATTACAATACTAGTGTTCAGGCCATCGAATTATCCATTGTTTCACAGCAGGTAGTGTCGTACATTCACAGAAAAAAGCACAATAACAGGAAGGAAAAAATCATTCAAGTCACAGTAGCTCCCTCCACACCAATTTCAAAGAAATCTTTTGTAACCCAAGGAGATGTCAGATTGTTGTGAGAATTATGATTCCAATTGGTGATCTGAATTTCAGAAATTTCTGTATCACATTATTTTGTTCAATTGGATTTACATTTTGGAGAAACTGCATATGCAGCATTCAATGCTATACAACTGCTTTCTTAATTGAATTTATGAACTGTCACACTCCAATTACAAGGTTAATTACCACATTGTAGCTTCATGTCTGGTGATCCCAGTGCATACTACATAATCTGTGGAATTCTTGCTGGTGAATCTTCATTTTTACATGAATAGTTGAAGAATCCGGCAAACGGGAGCTAATACCGGAAGCACACAAGACTTTTCAGGAAAGAAATACTACAACCTTAAAAGTTTAAATACCTATCGCTATCAAGACAATAAAAAATGAGTTGGGTGAAAACAATCTCTAACTGCGGACTCCAGACCAACAGCAACGAGATTTTGGACAAAAAATAATTTGAACTCTGAAATCTTTTAATCAAGATATGTCCTTTTAACAGAAACCGGACCTTAATTTCTTCTGGCATCTTCAATTAAAATAATCATGATACCAAGCAAAAATTAAGAACTACTAACTAAATATTGAATTATGAATGAGGGGCACCAAATTACATTACCCTTAAAAGAAGCACCCAAAGGGTTAAATTGAGCAGTAAAAGAAAATGAGACTAATGACTGGTTAATTTAGCAGAAAGTAAGTACAGTGATAATGAATCAAATGGCTTCCGTTCTTTGAACTGACCTCTGTGTCTAAATCTGAAGAAGAATCAGTGGAGGAAGTTGGGGAACCAGTGAGCAACGTGTTGAATGAAACTGATCCCAAATTATTATCACCGCCATTGTTTCTAACCAACCCAACTCTCGCATTCAGAGGCTGCAAACCCAACGGCCAGCCCTCTTCCTACAATCAAATCATCCCCCAAACATGATTCAGTAAAAAAAAAAAATATTGTACTACCAGAAAAACCAAAAACAAAATGACAAAATCCAGAAGAACCCAGGTGAAAGAATCCAAAATTAAAGTGAAAGAGAAGACAAACGAATACCTGTTGAGCCATATCAGCTGCTGCCAAGTACTAGCTGGTATGGATATGGTTGTCTTGATTGATTGATCTTTTGGTTAAAAGAAAGTCCAATGAAGTGACCTCACTCACCTCATGAAACTAGAAACATATGAAGCAAAAGACTGTCATTTTCCTTTGGGGCTTTAATGCTTTTCTACTCTTACAAGAAAACTGCGACTTTGGTCTGTTACTGATGAGTGTAAGCGAGTAACTATTAGTATGCTCTATATAGTAGATGTTGCTTATATCAGATGGAGATAGATGGTTTTGGTTCACATGTAGTGCGGTACCAGGACAAGAGCATTGCTTACATCAGAGACACACAATAAAAAACAAGCAGCGAAGGGTCAAAAAGTGCAGAGTAATGACTGATTAGTATGAGGTCCTATCATTTGTTTGCTTAGCTTTCTTTCTTTTTTTTTTTTTTTTTTTTTTTGCCCATCTCTCATTGGTTTTGTTGACGAGAAAGAAAAAGACAGAATCATTTTGTGCCCAGAGAGAGAGAAGAAAATCGAGGCAAAATTCCGCGAGAGGATCAGAAGCAGTCTGCCTAAATTACCGATTTACCCAACTTTGAGGTTCTTGGTAAAAAAAGAAAAAAAAGAAAAATTATGAATGGACATTTTTAAATTCAGCTAGAGAGATTTCTAAATAATTCGCAACTAGTAAACCGATTGTTTGTCGAGTTTCTTGTGTTTTGTCAATCTGGTTCATTTTCTTAATACTTGAATTAAATTTGATCAAATCAATTCATAATCAGTTTATTATTCAACCGAACCAAATCAAAATGATCGAATCCAGCCATTTCGAAGAAAATGCATAACATTAATTATAGCCAATGATTTCTATAAAAAAAATTACAAATTCATTTAAGTAATCTTAGTGAGTAATATTACATATTTTACGAAACATAGTTAGACATGTGATGTAATTTTTCAATATCGTATAAATGAAGTTGAAATTATGATTTAACGAGAGTACGAGACAACGGCAAGAAACAATGTTGCTAATTAATCATTTATATATTAATCCATATCGGTAAAACTCTAGTTAGATTACCCAGAAATAATGTGGTTCACATTTGTACCGTGTGATTGGCGTTTTGTTAAACCTCATTTTTACTAGAAAATTAAGAGCATATTAGGAAAAAGATTTGGGGATACGGCCGGCCCACTAACTAAGAAAGGTTTCAATGGCTTTTCATAATGTATCTAAGAAAGCTTGTGGAAGCAGAGGATCCGAGGGAGTGTTAAAAAAGGAAAGCACCTTTGCTTCGGTGGATAGCAATAACAAGCGCATGAACAAGTCTAACCTAATCAAGTGTGCTAACTTTCTCTTCAGTCCACGAGCTTCTTAATACCTGACTCAGCCCAAGCTTTTTCTCCAGGGGTCCACATGCTTGGGCGTCTGGGCCCTGTGAAACTCGTTGAACTAATGCTTTCACATGATTCAACTTCTCTTTATCTTCTTCACTATTTAATTTCATGTTCCAGCTAGCAAGGAAGATTAAAAACAGAAAAAAAAATCCCAGCAGCAGCAAGATCAGGGTCCCCCTATAAGACTAAAAGTGTTGTTTCTTTTCTTCGAAAGAGAAAGATTTTGACTTAATCCCGGCATGACATCCCCTTCAAATTCTGTAATTTGATATGCATTATGGAGATAATATATATGCATGTTCTTCAATTATTCCAAATGCATTACGGTAATGAAACAAGCCACTCTTCAGTTAAAAGAAAACATATTGCATATTGCATATTGCATATTGCATAGTTCATTAAAGATATATGAAGTGTTGACCAAATTATAGCAAAGCGTCAAAACTATGTATGAAGCATAAATAAATTTGTCATCAAGTCATGTTGAGTGGATGTTTATAAAGGGAAAAATATGAATTAGTGGTAAAGAATGGGTCAAAAGCTTGTCATCGCAACATATCATAGCAATTAAAAAGGCCTAAATTTGTGGAAGTTATGATTGACAATACATCCTTACTTTTTTCAGCATATTTATTTCGTGGGCATTACCTTGCAGAATCATTCTTTTGTGTTGATGTCCATGTTTTATAAATATTTATAAAAACATAAATGGTATATAGAATTATATGAATTTTTTTCGTTGATTACTTATTTTAAAGGATTAAGGTTTTTTCATGAACTTAACTTCTATAAAAAAAACAAAAATTCACTTCATTCTCTAGTATAGATGTCCATATTTTATAGATATTTATAAAAATATAAATCGTATATAGAATTATATGAAGTTTTTTTCATTGTATACGTATTTTAATGGTTTAAGGTTTTCTCATGGAACTAAACTTCTATAAATAATTCACTTAGAGTAATTGGTGGTTATTAAATGAACAAATAAAAATAATAAAATCATATCCATATACTAAAAGACGTATGATATATGATATGTGATACTTATAAACTCGGGAGAGCTCAAATAAGAAAAGAGGGTACTGATTCATTTGTAACAGGAAGCTGAAGTCAAACATAACTGAACTCTCTTGCAAGCTAACAATAATAACATAACAAGGAAACAGATATGGTCTCTAGAGGACTTGGGCTGAGGCATAAATAACATCGGCAGGCCCTAATGGGCTCAATTTTAACTCCTAATCCTTATCAATTTTAAGGCCCGGAGAATATAATATTAGGGAATCAGGCCGACCCTCAAAACTTTATTGGCAAGCCCAAATTTCAAGGAAGGCCGAGATTTTTACTTTTTAAGTTTTCTTAATGCTAATAATTATTTTATATTAAGCATTCTGTTGTTGTTATCATCTTTTCCAAAACAAAAGAACTAGAATTAGGTCAACTGAAATGCATATAATCACCGCCATTAAACTTCTTGACAACGATATACTCAATGGGCACAAATATGCCGTTCATGGCTTCCCAAGATTTGTCTCTTCTTCCAAGCTTGTAATCAGCACAAAGAATCTACGCAACTTTAATTTGATTCATAGACCTTAAGCTTTGCAATAAGTAAGGTTCGTGTATCAACTTCAGGAAAAAGAACTAAAGCTAGCTACCCCTTTATCACTTCTGCAGCTGCAGGTATATTTTTATTGCACGAAATTGTCTGCAGAAATTTCAAATATGCTTTAATTTTTTCACGTTTATTAAATTTTCATGAAAATTATTCATTATGCATCAAACCGAGCAAAGATCAAGTGCTTGTAACAGAATTCACTTGTTATTAATTATTTTTAATTAAATAAATAATGAAATGTTCAACACCTAATGGTCTACCTACCCTTCAAGCTCAGGCCTCTATTGATAGCAGAAAAGTTAAGTTACATGGAACTGATAGAGTGTAACAGTTGGGACTTGGGACAATATTTCCTTTTGCTAGCTCCAATAATATTGACATCTTTTAGGCATGCATCATCAACAAGGGCTTTTAATTATATAGAAAGCATAGCCTGGAAGCAGAGAAAAGTACTGCTTTTGATTCTACCACCAAGGAAAGTTGGGGCAAAAGCAAAAGATCATCAATTTAATTACTATGATCACAATGAATTCCGTCATAAGAGGGAATCTTATACATATGTTTCTATTGGGAAAGTCAATGCATCCCAAAGCAAAGCAAACTTTTTTTCTGTTTTTTAACAAAACCAACGTCAATATATGCAATAAAAAATGAACCAAAATTAGAATTACCCTATATATTGGTGCTTTGGTTTTGATCTTTTGTACTTTTCAAGTTACAGATTCAGATCTGATAGCTAGCTAGCTCATACAAAACCCTCAAGCAGTGATCACAGAGAAATTAAAAAGTTAAATATTGGAACAAGATTCAGCATTGAAACATATATAAGAAAAGAAAGGAACCTAGTTCTTCAAATATAGCACATGAAGATACATGATGATGATAGCATAATATTGTTAATTCATTTTGTATATTTGATGATCTTAGTTTTGCTGTTTAGCTTTCTTAATCTTGTTACCAAGATCCGCACGGAGAGCCGGAGGAAACAAGGCGTCAATTTCGTTCGACAGATCGTAAAGAATCCTTCTTTGAGACTGAGACTGCACTTTTCGCTTTGTCAGTATAGGTCGTGATTTAGGCTTTCTTGGTGCAGCTGGACATCGAAGCATCACTGGAATTTGGTGATCCAACGACGTTGGAGTCTTGAACCCACTATCAAAATCTTCTTGATGATCAAATTCTTCTTCAATCTTGAATTCTCCGAAAGAGGGTATTTTTATGTTCAAAGAAGCCACCACAATCTTGCACCCATCTTCTCCTTCGTCGTGATGATCTTCTTTGTTAGCAATAATTTCACACGGATCATGATCTTGAAATTCTAACGTTGAGCTTGCCAAGAAATCAATTTCTAGGGCATTTAGATCCAACATCTCTGAATTTGACACACCCATGATGAGAAAATTCAACAAAAGAAAGTAAGAAACAGCCAAAGAAAGGGGTCTAAAGCAAGATAGACTCAGAATAAAAAACCTAGCAAGCTAGCTAACTTCGAGAGAAAATCAGAAGAGAAGATATATGGTTGATAAATAGCAAGCTAGATACAGATTTGGGGGCTGGCTTATTCCTAAGAGAGAATCAAAAGAAGCCACATCACATATGCTTCTGTCTTTTTGTTTGATATCTCTCAAAGCTTGTTTGTACTCTAGCTCTCAAGAGACACTAGCTAACTAGCTCTTGAGTCTTGATGACAGAGAGAGAATATAAGCTTTGAAACCAGGCCACTTCGGCGAAGGATCCAATGCAACATATATACACTTACACACTCTCTGCTAAATTAAAGAGCCACTCTTTCTAAAAAGTCTCTTTCGCTTAAATCAGCTGTTTTTAAAAAGCTACCAAAATCTCGTTAAATTAGGCATTAGCCTTTTCTTTTTCTTTTTTTTCCCCTTCTGTTCTGATTTCTCCAAACTTTGATGCAACAAAGCACGTGCTTTACTACAGGGATACCATCTGATCGACCGCATGACATGCATGTTATCTTGCAAAGCACTTCTCGCGATAATTTGACATTTAGTTTCTCGCCAGAAGGCCTTTTCTGATGATCAGAAAATGTCTTGGCTTAAGTTGGCCGCAAGAACACACGTTGTCTGGTGCATGCTTTTGTGTGTGGCCCAATGTCATATAATCTCATGATTTGGTGCTTAATATGAATCCAAGAGGGAGGAGGGAAGATCGATCATTAATTAGATATATCAATGATAACGAAGGAATACAAGTTTTATAGCAACATCATTGCCTTTTTTCACTTCTTATCCAAGATGTCTGATGAGAAATATATATAAATCAAATTTTGAAATGGGTTTTTATATAGCTTCTAACTTTCATCTTTCATGATCCCTTCAAATCATAAATAAAATTGATCTCACATTATCTTGAAGATAATCATCTACCCTGGCTCTTAACTAATGGGTAATGAAAACTCGATTTTCGGATGTGAATTTTGGTTGAGCAAGACAATACACAGCACTAAAAAAACATTTTCACGATTATGTTTGGTTAAGTTATTAGCATCCCAGTCTTTATCTTTAAAAGGAAGCTATCATCATATTAATTAATTATTGGCCATTTTGGAACATAGAGAGCTGTTTTGGCTGCATTTTAACAGATTTTTTCACATGTTTCCCGCTCAAGGCCGGCAATTTCAAGTTTTGTGTCCTACGCAATATTGTCTCTCACGGCAGGCCATTTTGAAATCTAGACTTGGGATTTTTCCCTCTCTTTTAAGTGGACTATGGTGACGATAACTAGGTTAAACTTGCTATGCTATATTATTTATTTATTTATTAGTAATGTTAGTTTTTTATATGAATTATTTTTAGTTTTTTATATGAATTATTTTTAGTTTTTTACAGCAGAAATTCGCTGAAACTTTAGAAGATAGAGTGTTAACTAGAAAAAAATGACGGATTTCGGATTTTTGATTGCATGTGATATGAAAATAATGGATGTTTCTTGTTTACTAAATTAACATTGGTAAAGTTTGCCAATCTTGATTAATTATAGTGCGTATGATATTAAAAATTGATGAATGTAATTTTTGTTTACCAAATTTTTATTGCAGAAGTATGTTAATTTTGATTATATATTTTCAGTGCCTTGAAGAGCTAGAAATCTCTACAAAGGATAAGTCAATAAACTTCTATTGTATAATATCCTGTGTATTTAGTAGTACATTACAAAAACGATTATCAACATTATTCGTAATCAATAACATTCCTATGGCTTATTTTGTAGAATTTTGTCGCTAAACAAATTGAAAACTAGCTAATTCTGTGTAATTTTTTATTCTAACTGTAATTGACAACAACAATTAAAAAAAAAAATTGAAGCAATAAGAACATTCAATAACATAAAGAAAATTATATATAATACGAGGAACAATTTCTTCAAAAGTTCTAATTTTGATCCACAAACTCTATGTAAATGATTTACAACTATTTTATCGTGGAACGGTTTATGTTCTTCTCATGAAATGATAATGTGAGGATAAGGATGAGTGCAATTGTCTTCTTGACCGGAAAGTGAGGGACCCAATGGAGATTGCTTGGATTTCATCACATTATATATTAGACATTACATGGGTATGCAGATTTATCAAGGATCCCACTTTCCCGGCCCCTGTGTTCCAGTGCTTCTGTATTTCTCTTTTGTTACTCAATCTTTCTTTTATTTATAAATTGACCACATAGATTTCACAAATCTCCCAAAATTTTCCCCTTAATCATTTGCCCTTGTAAAATATTAATGTTAGAATTATTTAATTTATAATAGTGTTCTTTTAAAATTGTAATCCAAAAAAAAAAAGACAAATATGTTTACTAATTTATTTGAAGAGTGGAATGTGAAACAAAAAGTTGAATATATATAAAAATATCATTTACATTTTCACAGTTTTTGAAAAGCAATGCGAAACAGCCTTTGACTTTTCATTCACTTTTATCAATTTTTCATTTAAAAAAAAAATTCCACAATTTTTCATGTTGATTTTTCAGAGGGCTTCATGTGACATAACATTATATCAAGTAAAATACAAGATTAAGAGATTATATAATAATTTATGTATAAATAATTAAATTATAATCATACGATGTTTTAAATATACATTATTATCATAAAAGAATTCAGTTAGATGCAAATTCATTTTTGTCTGCATCGGTTGCATTTCATGCATTACACAATTAAGTTAATTGAACAAGGAGACGAACTGAATTCAGATGAAAATACACGAAAACATAGGGGGCCAAAAGAACAAAAGCTCTAGCGGTTGATACGCCTTGATTATAAAACTAGCAGCAAGAATCTCAGCTATTGATGATATACGAATTAAATTAATCAAGAAACGAAAACACTCTGATTAACAAAAGAAATAAAAGGGAAATGATAACGTGGGGTATGATAGTTTATAATTAATAATTAAATAAATAAACAAAAGTGAAGATACAGAAACACACACTCTCATGGCACATAATTGCAGCTCATTCTCATGCTCATGCTTAATGATTTTGCTTCCCATTCACGATCATCATGCCCCATCTCCAACAATCATCTCTCCCCCAATTTCAACTCTTTGCTTCCTACTTTCCGTACTGTTTACTCCATTTTTTTTAACTCCTATTCTTTCCCGCCATTTTCGTTTCTTACATCTTAACTATTCTCATCATTTTTAGTAGGGTTCCCAAAGCCTAAAAGGAAAATAATAAAATCATTCTGTAGCATATACCTACACATCAAAACATGAAATGCATACAAAGTTTAAAGTGTTAATTTTAAGAGGACAGTTCAGTTGGTTTGACCTCTTTCATTTGTAATTTAAAAGTAACATTAATGGTCAAGGACAACCCTCTTATTAGAAGAAAACTTTAAGTTTTATGTTATTGATAATTATAACCCTAAAATTTTCACTATTAACTCCCCGAATCATGATGTTTTAATTTATACACAATACTCGAAACATTATAAGAGTTAGTAATGAAAACTTAGGGGTACATGCAACCAAAAATTTAGAGTTTTTAGTGGTGGATGGAAGGTCATTGTGCCTAAGAGTGACTACATTGTAGACATGCCAAGATATGTGGAGGTGTATGGTAAATTTGAATGTGTACACAGTATCAAATAGTTTAAAATGCATGTGCCGGATCAGGTTAATATTAGAATGAGATGAGGGAAGTGCAAGTACGTACGAGCTACATATGTAATATCAATTTTTGCAAGACAATGTTTATTTATTTATTTATTTATTTAATATCAATGTTCTTGATACGGAGAGAGTGTAGCTAATTGCAGAAGCTCAAGCTTCGGGCTTCACTTCGTTTAGGGAAAGCTTTAGCATGGGGAGTATTTGCCTCACAAGCCGTTCTCTTCTTTCCAACATAAACCGTGCAATTATGCAAACGTACTTTACAAACGAAAGTGATTGGGCTTGGCCTCACTTGTATGGATTTGGCATCAATCACTTGAGCCACGGGCTCACAGTAATTTGAATCTCCATTTTCTACTGGGCTTCGGCTTTTTATTTTCCAATCCATCTACGGGCTGTATTAAATACACACCACCGGGAAATTAAAGGTTGTAGTTAGAACTTTGGTAGTATATCTATTAACAAAATCTGCTCTACGTTTGTGAGTATTCATTGATGGGTCTATGTCTATAATGGTTATACAATTTTTCATTGTTAACAAGGATAGTTTAGTCAACAGATTTTGATTAATGAGTTCTGAAATATAAACTTTTTTTTAATTGTTTCATTAGGCTCGCTTTGTGTGTTTTTTTTAATCACTTTGAATATTCTTTAGACAAACGTTGATAACATTTACAATTAAAAAATATCATAGATATAAGTATCCCTTAAATTAGTTGTAATGACACAATTTAGATATAGGCAATGTTAGGAATACTAATAATTGAGTTCAACCTAAGTCTCAAATGATGTGATATTTATATACTAAACAATAAAATATAATTTTGTCACTTACGAAGTTTATCATTTAAGAGATAAATGTTAAATAACAATTGAGATGTATTCTTTTCATGAAATAGTGAATTTTATAACTGCTAAAATTTAATGTTCTACCCTCCACCACATCAATTGTCACTCAATTATTGAAATTATTAGTATTATTCCTTAAATATTGGTCTAAATTAAATTGGATCTACTTTTAAATATTTGTAAAAAAAATAACTCTTAACTAATGGACATGGGACATTTTAAAGTTTAAATAAGTATTCGTTATCTTAATATAAATAACTCTATAATTGATGATTGGACATATATCACAATATTTAAGTTTTTAATTTTTTATCCAATTTTTGTCCATCAAGCAACAAAACCGAAAAGAAAAAGTATAAAAAGAACAAAAACTGGGGGCAAAATCGTAATTGCACTTCGAGTTTGACAAAAGCTTCGTGACCAGCTGTATTTACGGGGAGAACCAGATCACAGGTACACGCGTCTCAACAAGCTTCAATATAGAATAAAAAAACAACGAACGGCCAGGATGTAATACCGAAAACTGAGATGTTTTATAAAGCGATTTTCATTGGCGTTGGAGTTTCATTTGGACGTGGTTTCAATTTCATTTCTTAAATTTTGAATTGAACCCCAGGGCCAAGGGCGGGCTGCTGAGATCGGAGTCTCCTCTCCCCAAATTATCTGTTAATCTTACGGTAATTTTTTCAAGTGCTCTCCTCATTTTCTATTTTAGCTTGGCTGTTTAATCCGTTTGACTGGCCAGAAAATGTTAGGGAAAGGAACATAAAATTTCAGATTCCGGACTCTCTCGTTCATATAGCTGCCCCATACGGATCTGTTTTTAAGAATCATTATTTGATCTGGATTTTATGATTCTTTGTGATTAATGTGCTGCCGATGGATCTATAATGTTCGTGTTTTGTTCTTGTTGCTTTCTGCATTGTGGAGCGGGAACTGATGATTGAATTATATGATTATTTCTTGTTTGAATCATTTTACTATAATGTGTTAAGCATCAAAGGAGAGATTGTATTTTGTTTCGATTTTTTGCCATGTCTGGTTTACGATTTTTAGTTTCTCCTTGATGTTAAAAATTTCAAGTCTCGAAAATTAAAACTTATGGTTTAATTACATTACTTATCAATTGTGTTCTGTATGCATAAGGATTGAGAAATTTTTACATAATTTTGTTTTTGTGGGACTACGGGAGAGAGTTTGTTTGTCATCTTTTGATGTGAACAATTTTTCTGTTCTATATATGGAGTAAGTTAGAAATTGTGTAGATCAAATGGCTCAAAGTTGCTAAGTTGTGGTTGCTCATTGATTGCTGGAATTTATTATTGATGTCTATGTTCCTGCTTTGTTTTGTTTTCATTAATTCCTTTTCTAATTGTGACTCATTACTTACTTATTCCAGCTGGTGATAGAAGATGGCAGACGCTGAAGATATTCAGCCACTCGTCTGTGACAACGGAACAGGAATGGTTAAGGTAACAGTGGGATGCTTAATCTTCAATTTTCTTTCACATAATTGTCATTCTGAGCTCTTTGTGATTTTATTTCATGGTATCAGGAGGCATCTCTGGTATTTTATTCATGATGCATTGTCTTTTTTCTCAGGCTGGATTTGCTGGTGATGATGCTCCAAGGGCTGTGTTCCCTAGCATTGTAGGTCGCCCACGCCACACTGGTGTAATGGTTGGCATGGGTCAAAAAGATGCCTATGTTGGGGATGAGGCTCAGTCCAAGCGTGGTATTTTAACCCTGAAATACCCAATTGAGCATGGTATTGTGAACAACTGGGATGACATGGAGAAGATCTGGCATCACACCTTCTACAATGAACTCCGTGTGGCCCCAGAAGAACACCCAGTATTGCTCACTGAAGCACCTCTCAACCCGAAGGCCAATCGTGAGAAGATGACCCAGATTATGTTTGAGACCTTTAATACTCCTGCTATGTATGTGGCCATCCAGGCGGTTCTCTCCCTTTATGCCAGTGGTCGTACAACTGGTAAGTGTTTGATTATATGACCATCATATATATGCCATTAGGTTACACTTAGGTGTCTCTCTGATTAAATGACTTGAACTGGTTTCAAAAGTTTCTACAATTTGTTTGAAGATAGTGTTAAAGTAAAGAAGAGTTTGGCTTTCAACTGTTTGGGGATTGATGGTAACATGATCTATGGATGGTGCTGTTGGCAACTGTATTTCTGGAATTCATTCTTATAGGTTTAGATATAGGGTAGCCATTACAAGCATTAGTAAAGAGAAATTTAAATATTTTGAATAGTCTTGGAAGCATTCAGTGACTTCAGAACTTGGGTACATGAAGCTATAGAGAATCTGAAGGAAAGATGGATCTGTGTAATTGATTTCTTCTGCTTCCAGTCATGTTATCAAAAGGCATGCAAAAATGAAAAATCAAGTTTGTCTTGTACTAGTGGTTCTTGTTCAATTCCTAACTATTCTTTTGTTTTCCTTCCTCAATGTTGCAGGTATTGTTTTGGACTCTGGAGACGGTGTTAGCCACACTGTCCCCATTTATGAGGGCTATGCCCTTCCACACGCTATCCTTCGTCTTGACCTGGCAGGTCGTGACCTTACCGATGCACTTATGAAAATCTTGACTGAGCGTGGCTATTCCTTCACTACCACCGCTGAGCGTGAAATTGTGAGGGATATGAAGGAGAAGCTGGCATATATTGCCCTTGATTATGAGCAAGAGCTAGAAACTGCAAAGACCAGCTCTGCAGTTGAGAAGAGCTATGAATTGCCTGATGGGCAGGTAATCACCATTGGTGCTGAGCGTTTCCGCTGTCCTGAAGTCCTTTTCCAGCCATCCATGATTGGAATGGAATCTGCAGGCATTCACGAAACCACATACAACTCCATCATGAAGTGCGATGTCGATATCAGGAAGGATTTGTATGGAAATATTGTGCTCTCTGGTGGTTCAACAATGTTTCCTGGCATCGCTGACAGAATGAGCAAGGAAATTACTGCATTGGCCCCAAGCAGCATGAAAATTAAAGTGGTGGCTCCACCTGAGAGAAAGTATAGTGTCTGGATTGGAGGCTCCATCTTAGCATCTCTCAGCACCTTCCAGCAGGTACATGTAATTATGATGGTCACAATAACGATTGAAATCGTAGATTGTGGGAATGGAATATTATCATTTCTAATCTTGTTTATAATATTTGTTCCACTGAAGCCTCTTTGCAGGATGTAGTTTTTGATATATTGTATTTCTGTTCTTATATTCCTTGTTTAGGAACAACAACAGGCACGACTATGGCTGAACTGTGGTATTATTTTCTAATAATCCTAATGTGATTTCATTGTTTATGTTTTGGTGCGCAGATGTGGATTGCGAAGGCAGAGTACGATGAATCTGGCCCATCTATTGTGCACAGGAAATGCTTCTAATTCTGGGTGATGGGATAGTGGGAGAAAAGTTATGTTTTCTGCAAAGAATTTCATCTTACTTGTTATTATTGTACCTTTGTTTCTTATGAATTTCATGTCATGTATTATTGAAGCAATTAGCCAAGAGAGCATTAGAGCAGATTGCGGAGAGTTTCAAATTCTTTCATTCTTATTTTCTGTTACCGGTTGTTGAACAGTTTTTGTTCAATACTAAATTTGAAACGGTCTGCATTTTGTTATTAATCTGGATTTATATGCTTCTACTCGGAAGGAAAAGTTTAAATTGTTTTATCTTTATGGTTCCAATTAACTTTTCATTCAGTAGCTAATAATCTTTACCTTTTGGATGTTTGATTTCATTTTTCTTATATGATGATTTACCTCAAGCAATTATGAGATGCATTTGGACTAAGAGAATGCAACTCAAAATTAAGGTTCTGTTTGAGATTGGAGTGTTGTACCTTAAAAGATATAGTTGTTGTGAAAAAATTATAATTATAAAATAAAAATTAATAATATGTAGTAAATGTAAAATATAAATAATGATTTTGATAAAATTATTAAATATATAATAGATTTTTTTATCATATAAGTAAAAAATTATATGAATATATATTTTAAGTTACTGTAGTTAGTATTTATTAAATATTTTAATATTATAATTTTTAAATTACAGTGGTATAATTCTCCAACCTTATAAGATATTTGAATTATTCCAACGTGGGTTAAGGAGCTGGTTGAAATGGTTGGAAAAATTATTTCCGTACATGGTATATCATAACAAAATATTTCCGTGCCTAGATGTTATAACCTCACTTGGTTGTTTGACTCCACTAATTTTGGTTTTTACTCCACCAATTTTGGGAGGAAAAAGATGAAGGTGATCTTTCCAAAAGGCGATCCGTACGATTATAAATCATGATTCATGCGTTGTGTAATACAACTCTAGTCAACTGCTGGTTGGCAAATTAAGACATAAGTGGACAATATTTCAAACAGACGGTAGGTGATTTCTTTGTTTAGATGGCTCTTTCATTTAATCATCTTTCCCCTTTTGTTTTATAATTAAAATGTTATCATTTCAATTTCAAACTAGTTTGAAATTTGGATGCAACGTCCAAATTTAATTGGGATCTGCGTGTGGTTTGGTTGCTTTAAAATTTTTTACTGTTTATTTTTGGGAAAATTAAAATTTGGAGGCCAGTTATAATTTTTTTAGTAAAAAGAAAAACTTTTTAAAAGAAGTATCTCTAAATTGTTTTAATCAAAACTTCAAAGCTAGGATTCAAATCTTGTCAAGCATATTAAGTGGAGAAATTTTAAAATACAACAGAAGTATTACTTTAAATATATTATAAAATC
Organism: Atalantia buxifolia; assembly: GCA_030444775.1. Lineage (NCBI taxonomy): Eukaryota > Viridiplantae > Streptophyta > Magnoliopsida > Sapindales > Rutaceae > Atalantia > Atalantia buxifolia. The sequence goes on from CM059838.1 coordinate 15,959,603, forward strand.
TCTCTCTTCTTAAAGTAAGTTGTTGATTTAGCACATATTAAATGCGCGAGAAGAAGAATCAAGTGATTTTAATTAACATTCAAATACGAACTTGGAGAGAGTGTCTGTTTGAACTTGATTTAACGATGAATAAGATGATGTATTAATATTTTTATCTTAATTGACTATTATGTTACGTGTTTAATAACGAATCCGCAAAAAACACGTATGTCGGTATGTATATGGTCTCAGAAACAAAGGAGATGAGAAGTTGACTAGAATCATAGGCTGTCCGTAAATTTCCTTTCAATTTTCTTTGCTCGTTTTATTTAACAGCATCATGAATTGGATGACACACATGATAAGATTGACGACTATCCATAGTTCCAAACAAGACTCTGCTGAATCAATCACGTGGGGTTGCGTAATCCCAAAATTCCTAATGACAAAAGTAAACACTACCACTGTGGCCTGTGGGCCCCATTGATTTGGTAATCTGCATCTTCTTGACGTAATTGGTCCTCTAATAACGCGTCAGACAGCACACCCTGTTTACAATATTGGAGATAATTAGGGATTAAAAAGCAGAAATTTTCACACACTCATATTTGTTTATGTAAAGAGACACAAAGTTAGTACATAAAGTATAATTAGAATATCAGCAATCACTCTTCACATTAGTGGATTATGATTTTCTTTTTGTTATTACCATTACAGTGGATGAATCCTGAGCAGTTGTAGCATGCACTGTAATTTACACCAACCAAAAAAAAATGATCATGGGTAGATATTTCTATTTTCATAATTTGGTCTATAAAATAAAACTCTTTCTATAAAAATTATTCGAAGAAGAAAAAAATCATAAATATTTAAATAATAATTATGGGGTTCTTTTCCATTGAGAATTTGACAAATATTTAATTTTTTTTTAAATAAACGTGGATCTCCAAGTATATAGAAGCATATGCTTGAGATTATTGCGTTTTTACTTTGAAAGCATACAGTTAAAAGTTAGAACTCATAAGCCGTAGTCCTAGTTGCAAGAAAAATTATTATTATTATTATTATTATTAGTTCAGAACCCCAAGTCAAAAAGTCAAGCACTCAACGGAAGCTGAGCTTCATTTTCGTAGAAACTATAAAATAAGGTACCAAGAAAAGAAAGTCACTTCAAAAAAAAAAAAAAAAAAAAAAAAAAAAAAGAAAATCTCACTGCTTTTCTTTATACGCTTCCCAACTTAACTATCACATGTATGTGTGATTGTCATGACTAACCAATAATAATACCCACCTGCGTAACCCGAACCCGGGCCGGACTCTACCATTCCTTCAATGGAGGTTCTAAGACCGCCACCACAACACAGGCCGACCCACGACCCTGCCCGGTTCATGCTCGAGCGGAAGGTAGCGGTTCCTTCTCAGCTGCCGGAGATTGTTGAAGAGGAAGGAGGTGGCGAGAAAGTTTACGTTGCCGTGGGGAAGTGTGTAGAGAAAGGCTTGAGCTTGCTTGATTGGACGCTTCAACGGTTTGGAAGTAACCGAGAGATTTGTATTCTTCATGTTCATCAACCTTCTCCTGTTATTCCCACTCTCTGTATGTGTTTATTTTAAAGTTAAGAAAAGAAAAGAAAAACATTTTTTTAGCAATTAATTTGTTAAAAATTTGAACTTTTTAGTTTTTGTTCCGGTTTTTGAGCCTTGAACTGTAAAGGGGATCAGTTAATGAAGCTGTTTCAGCATGTAAATTTTGTAATTTTATTTTATCTTGTAGGAAAGAGTAGCAAGTTTTGAGGAATATGATTTTGAAATGATATTGTGTCTATGTGTGTTTGTTGTGTTATGATTTGCAGTGGGGAAGTTGCCGGCCAGTCAAGCTAGTGCTGAAGTGTTGTCTGCATTTAGAGCTGAAGAGAGACAGAAAATGAAGAAGCTTTTAGACAATTACTTGAGAATTTGTGTTGAAGCAAAGGTGATCTTGAGCTTATCTTTCTCAATATCTATAAGTTGTTCCGATAAATATTGGCTGTTCCACCATGTTGATTCCCTGTTTTTTCCTTAATTAAGGCATAAAGGAAACAAGTAATAAGCCCCATAGAGATTAGTACCAGTTAGTTCAATATTTTGTTCCTTTGGGTTCGATCGCGTCTTAGCGCTTTGATTCAAGTATAATGATACAGACATCTTTTGGTTGGATGAGATGCTCGATAATAATTCTTACTTTATGAAAAGAATCTTAAATATTTGCTAGGATCACTTTGTTATTTTGTAGGGAAATCTAAGGAAGACAGTTAATTTGTAGGTGAAAGCAAGCATCATTACAACTGAAGCTGACAAAATACAGAAAGCAATTGTGCAATTAATGAACATACATGGTATTCAGAAGCTTGTAATGGGGGCTTTTCCAGACAAGTAAGTGGTTTATTGATCATCCGAATCCAACCATTCTTTATTCATTGGTTTATAAATGTTCGAATATGCCTTTATTCTGCAATTTGGTGCTATTTTGAGACTTCTTTGATTATCTCCCGATTTGGTGTAGAACGTAATAAGAGCCCTGTAGTCTATACCATGTCTCTTAAGATGTTTCTTCTTCTTCTTGTTTGTTGTTTTCCATTTTTCATCTGGCTCTTAACATAATGTCTCATTACAGTTGCATGAAGGTGAAAATGGGCTCTAGAAAAGCAAGCTATGCTGCAAAAAATGCTCCCATGTTCTGCGAGATATGGTTTGTTAACAAAGGGAAACATGTCTGGACAAAAGAAGCTTCTGAAAGCGCCAATTCTTTTCTACCATTTTGTGAAGCAGAGACTAGGAGTGCAAAAATGTTAAGGTCTAGGTCATTGGAGAATTGTAATAGTACTTCATTATTTAACCCAGAAAGCATTCTTTCCAGGTCTGCTACAACTTTAACTCGTGTTGGAATTACTGACTGGGTTCAAAGTGATCCAGTTCACATGGTATTTCCTTCATCGCCCACTATATCCTGTTCAGATATGAATTTATTTAGTCCAAGAAGTAGTAGCACTGGCTCAGGATACATGTCTGAGAAAAGGGAATCCACAGATTCCGATTCAAAGGTTGAGGAAGACCCTCTATATGTTCAGCATAGAGAAGTAAGCATTAAAGCTGAAGAATTAAGGAACAGTGCTTTTGCAGAGCTTTTAAAGCGCAAAAAGTTGGAATCAGAAGCTATGGAAGCCATTGGCAAGGTATATCCATGCTTAAGGAACTTGTATACATCTTATTTGTATTACACTACCAGATTTTGAGGACAAACTTAATGAAGAATGCGTTTCACCTGAATTTATACGTGTTCTATTCTTGACGTTGTATTTCTTTGGTATTAAAGAATTTGGAGGGAGAAATTGAGGGAGAGAAGAAAAAGAAAAGGAAGAAATGAAAGAAGCTAGGGAGTGTCATCACATGCATTATATAATCATTAAGGAGTGAATATTTTCCATTTTTCTTTTCCTATTTCTTCAGGTCAAAGCTTTCGAATTTGCCTATGCTCGTGAAATGCATCTCCGGAAGGAAGCCGAGGATGCACTTCAAACTACAATACAGGAACAAGAAAAGCTCAAGCAAGAGAAAGCTTTCGTAACTCAGGAGCTGCACAGGACCATGAGAAATGTTGCTCTCTTAAATAGTCGCGCACAGGAAGCAAACCGTAGACATGATGAAGCAACTGGAGAGTTGAAACTCATCCAAGCATCCATTGCTACTTTGCAGCAGGAGAAGCAAAGAATAAGAAGGCAGAAAGTGGAAGCAGTGCGCTGGCTAGAGCGGTGGAGAAGTCGTGGGCAAGCTGGAGCTGCAAATTATGATGGGTTCATTGGGTTGGTAGAAGATTTGCCTGAGTCAGCTGAGTTTTCATTGGCAGATTTGCAAACTGCAACATGCAATTTTTCTGAAAGCTTCAAAGTTGGGCAGGGAGGATTTGGCTGTGTCTACAAGGGAGAAATGTTGGGTAGAACTGTTGCCATAAAGATGCTTTATTCTCATAACATGCAAGGGCAGTTAGAGTTTCAACAAGAGGTTGGCTTCTCTCTCTCCCCCTCCTCCAAACTCTCTAGTTTCTATTCTCAGTTATAGGAAACCTTGAGGATTTTAAAATATGACACTTGTTGTGCAAAGCAGCCTGTTTCTAAAATGTCTGTGCAGTTGCGCTGCAGACCTTGCATCAATTGCTAACCTCTTTGGGGTTGGCGAGAGAAGCAGCGAGCACTGTGTCACTTGGTGATATGGTCCTATGAAAAGTTTTCTGGTTCATTAACAATTATTTTTGTGCATATCTGAAAGACGCAACAAGATCATAATGTGCTAATATTTATTTGAGTAGAAGAACTAGCCATCAAATGTTCCATTATGACGTGTGATTGCACCTGGGGCATAAGGTTCTGCAGTAAAGAGTTGTGACTCAGAAAATGCTCTTATGTACCCTGCTTTGGTAGGATTGCCTGGTACCTAAATGAGATAAAAAATATATATCTATTGATAATTTGTGGTTGCAGGTTCGAGTTCTTAGCAAACTGCAGCACCCTCATCTAGTGACTTTGCTTGGCGCATGCCCAGAAGCCTGGTCCCTTGTATATGAGTATTTGCCCAGTGGTACTCTCCAAGACCGTCTTTTCCGTAAAAGCAATGTTTCTCCCTTGTTATGGAAGGATCGAGCTCGGATTGTAGCTGAAATAGCCAGCGGCCTTTGCTTTTTGCACTCATCCAAACCTGAAAAAATTGTCCATGGTGATTTGAAACCACAAAACATTCTTCTAGACTCTGAACTCAGCAGCAAGATATGCGATTTTGGCATCTGCCGGCTGGTAACCGAGGATACCCTTTATTTGCCCCGTTTTCATCGGAGCACTGCGCCAAAGTGTTCTTTTCCATTTGCAGATCCAGAGTACCACAGGACTGGAGTCCTGACTCCCAAGTCCGACAGTTACTCCTTTGGGTTGATAATCCTACAGCTACTTACTGGAAGGCTGCCAGTTGGGTTAGCAAGTGAAGTGCGAAGAGCTGTGTCATGCGGGAAGTTATCATCTATTTTGGATCCATCAGCTGGAGATTGGCCTATGTTTGTTGCAAGGCGTTTAGTGGACCTGGGATTGCAATGCTGTGAATTGTATGGTAGGGAGAGACCCGATATCACACCATCTCTGGTAAAGGAATTGGAACAACTGCATGTTGCAGAGGAACGGCCAGTTCCATCATTCTTTTTGTGCCCCATTCTTCAGGTGTGTTATCACTTGGTGTATAAGTGGGTTAATAATCCAACAACTTTAATTATCAAGAGCCTCTTGCTTGGAATTAGCTAATGAACCATTGAGTGGATAGTAACAGATTTAGTTTAGCTTTTAATAATTTTTTTTACAATGCCTAGCTTAAATTAGTTGCAATCGAGCTCTGCTTCCATGTTTGGACATGCTTAGCTTTTGCAACACTAGGGCTCAACTTTCTTAGCGAAAGTAGTTGTTCTGCTGCCAAGCCTGCCATAGACATAATGACCGAGTAAGAGGCGAAACATAATCAACTTGAATTCGGGACATCTATTCGAAATCTTAGTGAAAGACTGGATTTGTTATCTCATGTTTGCTTTTCGTGAAAAAATACCAATTGAAGTGGGGGGTTTCCTCAAACAACAAGGGGCTGGGTCAACTATTTACACCAGAAAACTCTATTAAATAGCACTTTTTTTCAAATTAGGATTTTGGGCTTCTGGGCAGATATTTATTAGTCCTACTTGTGCTTTCTGAGAATTAATATGTAATGAGAGATACTTTAGGCACGATCTAAACAGACTGTTTAAGCTGGGTTATCGTCTTTGCTGCTAATAGTTAAAACTAAGGATTTAGTATGAATTATGCTCTACTATTCTCATTTTGTTCTTTGATGAGGATGAAGATGTCATGTCATGATCATGAAGAGCTGCCTTTGTTTGGATTCTGTGATGAATGTTCAGCTTGTTTGCTTCCTGTGTGCAACTACAACTTTTTATGCCAATGCAGTTTATGTATGGGCTGGTTTGCTTTCAGGAAATAATGCATGACCCTCAGGTGGCAGCAGATGGATTCACATATGAAGGAAAAGCCATTCGTGACTGGTTGGAAAATGGCCGTGAAACTTCTCCTATGACCAATTTGGGACTCAGTCATTTGCATCTAACTCCCAACCATGCTTTGCGGCATGCGATTCAAGACTGGCTGTGCAAATCTTGAATACCCATGAATTCATATATGTATGTAGTTTATATGTTATTAGTGTGTATAGAGTTGCATTACAAGACATTCATGTGTGTCCATTGTATATCATGCAACTAGTCTGCTTATTCAGGAATAGCCTCATTCTATACGAAAGAAAATCAGAATATCTGAAGTGCAGTTTGTAATAGTTTGTTGATATTCTATGGTGATCTGAATACAAAGTTACACTCTTATCAATAGAAAGACCTCTAGAAGTGCTTAACTAACATACTTTGTATGTAAATACTAAGCAAGCACAACTGGTTGTTGAACTACATCACACATGACAGCAGAAAAACCTAACAAGAAAAGCTTCATTGTTTTTGTAACTCTGCAGGCATCATCGGTGCTTCATTCATTCAGATCAGTTGAATTCATCAACAACCTTGCAAGATTCCATCTCTCGCAGAAAGCAAAGATGCAGTAGTTTGATTCTCAGTTTCACTGAAGGGATGATCATCCTCTATTAAATTTCCAATCTGATTTTCATCATTCTTGCGTTCTATAAGTGGAATAGACTCTCCTGTGATATGCCATTCATGTGACTCTTCCTTGCTAGGAACCATATTTTCTTTGAAACTTGTTTGAGTTTTGGGATTCTGAAGGACCTTTTCATCAATGCAACTACCCCAAGAGCTTGAATTCCCAGCTGTCTTGTCGGGTTCAAAACTTGACTCCTCACTTGTGTGCTGTACTTTCTCAACTTTCTGAATCAATCCTCCTCCATTCTCAACTGGTAGCTGATTTTCTTCATTTTCAAAGTTAGTGAACTGAGAGTTACATCTATCAAATGTTCCCCGGGACGATTCCCGAAGAATTCCTTCTGCCGAAGATCTCTGGCAAAAGCTACCAAACCCTTGAATCCCTCTTGTCAGCTTTCGAGCTCGGTCTCTTTCTTCCTTCAGAAGAGATCCCTTTTCAAGCAACTTCAAAATTCTATCGGATTTCTTCCTAACGGCTAAACCCCAGTTGAATCTGCACATGCGTAGTTTCATTAAGATATGACATTAAAGCTAGTCAAATGAAACATCAGAGAAATCAAAGCATACAAACCCTTTCTCATCAATTAGCTGAAAGCTTCCCATCTCTCCAATAACATCTTTGTCACTCTGAAATTCATTCGACACGCTCTCTGGTCCATGAGTCAGCAAGTGTTCAAGTACAACCAATGAGTTGTAAGAGACCCTCCAGATCTTTCTTTCAAATTTCGAAAATCTAATAACATCAATTAACACGCACACAATGTTAAAAATATAAACTCAGAGAAATGTTGTTTTCCTCCTTCATAATAAAAGAAAGAAAGAAAATATCAAGAAGAAATTGAAATGGTAAACAAACCTGCTGTGAAGTATTGCCACGATTCGCCAATAATCATCGACCTCAAAAGCAGCCCTTGATATTGATCCCATGGTTCTTGTATCCGGCGCCCACGTGTTTGCATTTGTAGCTTCTTCAGTCAGCCTTCAAAACAATACAAAACCAATACAAAAATTATTTCAGATCATCCAAGAACCAAAACAGAACTTCCCCAGTAACACAAACGCATCAAGTGATTCAAATATTGAAAAGTTAAAAAGTCTTTTCATCTATAAATAAACTTACAGTTCTGCAGGTGTGACGTCAGTCAACGCTAAACGAGCAGTTTTGATCTTCTCCTTGAAGAAAAAGGAAGCTTGCTTCTTGAATTCATGAAAAGAAGAAGAACCCGTGTTGCTGTTATTGTTTTTGCTTAATATTGACATGATTTAGAAGAGAAAAGTTACAACTTTGGATCAGCTTTTTCATAGAAATGGTAGCTTTGGTAAGGGCAGGGTGCAAAGCGCAACTAATCCAAGCAAGGCAACAGAAAAATAATACTTAAACCTAGTTACCATCTATCAATCAAAGCGGGGCTTTGTCTATGTAATCAAAATATTATTATTTTTTAAATGTTACACTATTACTGATAATTTAATGGAGAAAATTTCAAAGTAGCTCCTGTGTGACAGAAACAATGAGGAGTCACTGTTCAAGATTGAAATTTTCAACTTTCTGAAAAAGTTTCATTAGTATTTAAAAATACAGAAAAGTTTAATAAATTATGGAGGTAAAGTCAACATAGAAGAAAGAACTGGCTGCTGGGTTTTTTCTGATTTGAATTCTAAATTTCTTGATGCCAATTAGTAATAACAAGCTGTGCCAGATCTGGGGGATCAGCAAGTTCTGGTGATTGCCTTCATTGTTTTTTTGTCACAATAAGACGTGATAAAGCAGTCATAAACTATGTTATAATAGCAACCTTTATTTGTTATTAATAATAATAATGCAAGCATCAGTATTTGAAATGAGGATTTTAATTTAGATGGCTCTTGGTTTTTTTTTTTTTTTTATAACACTATATAGTTCTTGGATTTGCTTATCAAGAGTAAAATGTGGTAAAGACCTAGGTGTAGGCAAATTCAGTTTCAATTATGTTTTCTCAAAAAATTAAGCCCAGTCTAGTCTAATATTCGGAATGGATTAATTTTTTTAATTCAATTTTTGATTTTTTTTTAATCTAACAATGGGTTTATAACTTCTAAATCAAATATCAAATTAGAGTTTCGTTTGGGATTGAAGTTGAACAATATGTAATTTAAAAGTTACAGCACTAAAGTGTTTGTTAGATACAAGTTGTTATAATTTGAAAGTTAAGTTGATTTAGTTTTAAAAGTTTGGGAATACTGTAGACTTTTAAAATAATTCATTTGTTAGATTTGTAGAAATAATCAAAATAATGAAGAAAATCGTTAAGTGTTTGGTAAATTTTATTTTTAAAAGTTATAATTTGAAAGTTAAGTTGATTTAGTTTTAAACTTGAATGATGAAAATTTTATTATATCTTTACTAATTTTTATTTTTAATTGTGTATTATAATATTTTTACTAAAAATAAAATTTAAATATTTAAAATTATATTTAAAACAATTGATAATTAAATTAATTTTAATAATAATTCTTTTTCTCATTTATTGATGAATTATAATAAAAATTTATTAAAATATTTTTTTGTTTCCAATTTGAATAAGGATAATTTTGGGTTTATGTAATAATTTTAAGGATATTTAAAGTTGTATTAAAGGATAAAATTGATTACTCAAAATCAGAATCTAATATCTCGAATATTTTTGACAAAAGTGATTTTGATTTTTTTACCAAACACTAAAATCAGGGATCTTAAAATCACTTTTAAGAAAAGAATCCCAAACTGACCCTTAAACTTGAAACTTTATTATATCTTTACTAATTTTTATCAAAATTATTATTTAAAAATTATATTTAGTACATATTATTAATTTTTATTTCATAATTTCATCTTTTTTCACAAATTCGGGTCATTTTACCCATTTTACCCACCCATACATAAAATGTGCTACATAAAGTAGTAACCTTACTTTGTTTTCCAGTCGTTGCAATCAATAAATTACATTTTAGAAACTTTGGTAATTAGTATTCTTCATGTTCATATTTTAATGAGGTTAACAACGTTAAGTGAATTCATGTTACAATAATAATGGTATATGATCAGAATATTTCTTAGTATATTGTAGTAATAGACTTCGTATTGTTTTGAGATGAATCAATTTGATTTGGATGAAGCAATCCGACTCAAGGATAAAGTTAACGTTGGGTAAGTGGATGACACCAGCTGCCTTGGCTGATTAAAAAGATCCATTATTCATTATTTAAATCTTAGTTCCCATGAATTTAATTTTAAAAAAATCAATAAAAATTAAAATTTAAAGTCCTAACACTGTAAACTTAACAAACATACCCCATAAATTAAAGCTATGAGCATTTATATTAAATTCATTATTAAGTTGTCCCCTATGAACTAAATTTCTGAGTTCGCATCCATTTTGGTTGGAAGCATTTTCTTCCTCTCTACAAGTACCAATGCCGAGACTTTCTAAATTAATTTCACTCTCTTGCTTTTTCCGAATGCTTTCATTTTACACGTCGCAGCAAAGTAACGAACAATAATAAATATATAAATAAATAACGAGCTTAAGCACTAAACTAAATACTATATATGGTAATATATATGCATGATTTAAAAGTCTTTATTTTAAGCTTATAGTTGTGTTGATTAAAAAATAATTTTAAGATGATAATGTACATTATCTCAACATAAAGAGGTTGATGAGGGAGAATGAATTCCCCCGATTCGCCTCCAGGTCGCCGGCCATTGTACATCATAATAATAATAATAATAATAATAATAATAATAATAATAATAATAATCCATTGATTTGAATGAATATAAAGATTAAATATCTGATGAAAAGCGACGGAGAAGCTAAAATATTCAAAACACGACAATCATCCTTTGAATTCGTTAAGGCTTCTTAGCTGTACGAAGTTGAACGTGTCCACACACATCGCTGCCTTCATCTCGTAACACGTGTCTTTCCATCAAATCAGATAGCCTTCCCCGTCAAATGTGTGTGGTAAATGGCACGCAAACAAATTGGGTTACATATGGAGTGAGCTGGGTAGGTAAGTACAACCCAAATCAATAAAATTCTGAGCCCAAATAAAATCACTTTTACGGCCCGTAAAATACACATGGCAGATGCCTGGAGAGAAAAGCCGACTGATTGGAAGTTGACGGTAGAAATAAATAAAATGGTTTCATTTTGCGAAAATCTTGGTGCAATACATACAATACTTGCAGTTCAAAAGCTATAGTAAATTGTACTGCCCAGAAATCCCTGCTGGGCTTCATACCAATGAGGCAAATGCTTGGGATAGGCTGATGTCTGCAGGGCTTGACTTTGAATGCAATGCAATATTGGTATGAGGAGTACGAACTAAATGAAAGTTTTTAATTTCTGACACCAATCTCTGATCTCTTCCCAACTACATACAATGCATTAACTTCTAAAGTAGTTAGCCGTTACAGTGAGTTAATATCTGCTCAGGCACATGCAGAGGCTCATAAGTACTTTGATCTTGACTCTTGAGGCTCTTGTTTTGCCATGTGAAGAGACGAATGTGACCCAAAAGGGGCCAAGATTTCTTTTGGTATTGGTTAGTTTAGTTTTGAGCATTTTTTTAAGATGGGAAATCACTGTGCTTACCACGGTTATGACTTACGACGAACTTGTCTCTTGAGAAGCTTCACTGCGTGCTGTCTTTGAAGCTCAAATTTGACATGTTCGTCCGATTGCATTTTGATTTTAGTATCCAGTTCTTATTCTCTGCAAACATGAAAATATCAGAGAACGTGTTGCCCATAATTGACAGCATTCATTCAAAGTGTTACATTGCAAGTGACCAATCATCCTCATCAAATTTCAAACTATTCTCATTAGAAAAAGCGCAAGTTGAATTGTGTACAAAGATGCAGATGCTGAGATGACTATTGTTGCCCATCCCATCTGGCGGGCTGAGTTGAAAGCAACTCCAAGAAAGCAATTGTAGAGATAAAGACGAACAAAACCCTTTTTCCGAAAGGAATATCATTTTATTTATGGGGGAAAATTACAATTTTGCTATGACAGTATAATTAAAAAAAACAAAAAACCAGCTTTTACAACTTTACAAATCCTCACCACCCAGAACAATTTTTTTTTTTCCACAACTAAGTTTCACTCAGGCATTCAATGGAAGCTTCATTGTTTATGTTATAAAGGTGGCCAAGGAAAAAGAACCGCAAAAAAGTGAATTGCCTGCCCGACTTTTTAGTCGCTGCCTCTGTACCTTTTTCTTCTTTAATCAGTGGGTTTCTCTACTTACACAAATGATCTCCATATTCTTCCTTCCAAAGATATTACTATGATGGAAACATCATCATGGTATCGCCTTCGATCCCCTTGAGGTATTTCAAGTAACTCGTGAAAGTCCATTCCTGCAATTAACCAATAAATAAATAAATATAAAAATATTCGGTACCATTAGATTCTTGTGGGAATTAGATTTTAATATGCCTAATGATTCTGATCATAGCGGGTTTCGATTAATACCAGCTTTCTTTGCAGCCCGGAAGAGTACTTCCTCAACCAGATGCTGCGCTGGATCCCCCTCTGGTTGTAGCTGGATGAAAAGTTCAACCTCAGAAACAGCTTCCTTGTTCGTGAAGTATTGATAGAGCCCGTCAGAAGATAATATCAAAAACCTGTCTTTCGGTCCTAGTTTATGGTGGTATAGAGATGGTAAACAATTGATGTAGGGAGCAGTGCCCTTGTAGTCGATTCTGAACATCTCTAGAAGTGCATTATTCCACTTTGGCTGCAGACGAAGAAGGGAAATCAGGTGCTACAACTGACAATCATAGCAAATTAAAATCAAAGAGTTTTTCCAAGAGCAAATGTGAATATAATAGTCAGCTGGACTCAAAATTCTCGTTACCAATCAATTATGTCACAAAAGCTCTAATGTACTCATAAGTTTATCTGTGTAAAAGATAAAAGAATCTACTTGTTTCTGTGGATGCCATTTTGCTTCAGAAACTCTTATGTTTGGCTACTTCACAGAAACTAAACACATCAGATTGGCAGCCTATATTTATAATGACAAATATCATTGCTATGCTAATCAACTGGAAATTTGTGAAGTCAGCATATGTCGTGTTACTTATGTAAAATGGGAAATTGCCCACCTAAGTTTCAGGAAATTGGAGACCGTGTTCTAAATATAATAATATTTATGTTGGTATGCTTGAAGGACATGCGAAAGATCATTCAGGACTTATGCAAACAATGGATTCTTTCAGACACCAAATGCAGCCAAAAGAAACAGCATAGTTAACTTAATATTTAATATTTACGGTGGGGAAAAAAAAGAACACCTTTTTGAGAAAGCCAGCACCAAAAGCCCGAGTGACCTTCAATGAACCTTTAACGCGATCATTCATCACAGCACAAGCATCATCTGAGTGTTCATTTTTTATCCTTTGAACTTCCTGAAATTCAATAAAACACAAACCTTTCAATCACTAAACAAAAACTCCCAAGAAACTGAACAGTAAGTCAATGATAGCCAAACCCTTTACCTCTTCCACACTAGTACTATGATCCACAGAAAGCTGAAAAGCATTCAGATCAGATATACAAGGCTTATCTCCATCAAATCCCTCAAGATCATGCAATGTCTCTTCATTAATCCTCTCCAAATCTTGCCTAAATTTCCCAAGCCAATAATCAGGCTCCGCCTTTTGTGCCAAAACCGCTCTACTATCACCCACATTCATAACATACACATCCTCCCCTTTCATTAACATCACAAGCACACAAGAACCCATCAAGGCCAGCTCCGGATTCTCCTCCAACATCCTATCAGCTATATCCAAATAAGCCTCCTCTGTTTTCTTCAATGCTTGTGATAACGCTTTTAACACATCCCCATGAATCACATCCTGTGCCTTATCTTTACAATTCTTATTCAATTGTTCCTTTAGTTTCCTATCAAGTTCTAATCTTTCCCGGTCCCACTCGCACTTCCACTTCCTCTGATTCTCCTCCCATTTCTTAGCCGCCCCTCTATAACTACTTCTGAATTTCTTGCTTCTGCTTCTCCCCGTATTAGAATCAAATTCAACATAATTTGAACAACTTTCCGCGGTACAATTCGTTACCGTTTCACTTTCTAAAGTAGAATTTTTACCCGGAGACGAAGTAGGTGCATCCATTGATAAAGGTTCAAATTTATCATCCCACAGTAACCCTTTAAGTTCTTTATGAACAGCTGAGTATAAATTTGATAAAAGAAAATCAGGCGCATCAGGGCCATTGAATCCGTCGTAGATTCCAACAAAAACCCAACCGTGTTCCTCCGAAACGACAACGTGTACACGATCTTCGCCAGCTTTACCCTGAGCCCATTGAAGATTTTGACTCTCTAAAGAATCATCGTCTTCCAATAAACTACCGTCGCTACTCATCGTCAAGTTGTTGCTGTTGTCGTTTTGGTTCTTATCCGACGCGAAAACCCATTCGGATTCTTTAACCGAAGCCACTCCTTTAATCGGGGCTACGATTGAGTTCAAATTCTGGCCGCGAGAGATTGTCTTGGATATTGCCCTTTGCAGGACCCGAATCAGCGAACCTTTTCTTGATCTGGGCCGGAGAATAAAACTCGAATGTGAGAAGCTTCGTTGGAACCGGTCAGGGACGGAGCTATCCTTTTCAATCGGACCCGAAAACAACCCGCCGCGGTCGAGGGGACCCGATAAGAACCCTCTCTCAATTGGACCCGAAAGAAACCCTCTTTCCAACGGACCGGAATTGTAGTTACCCGGAAAAATGGGACCGGAGTTGATCAGATGCTTGGAAATCGGCTGAAGAGGAATCGAAGAGAAGTTATTGGAGCAATCAAAAGCGGCGGCTCGATCGAAGCTGCTGTAAGTGTACGGATCAACGAAGGCGGTCGAAAGCGGGGTGGAAGTGTTGGCACTGACGGAGGCTCCGGAGATAGTGCGGAACGTGGTGGTTTCTTCGGAGTGAACCTTGGAAGAAGAATGGCGGGCCTGCTCGGGTCGGACGTAACAGAAAGAGTGACCAAGACCTTCGTCCAGCGGCTCGGATATTAAAACAGACGACATGTCGTTTCGGCGGCGAGCATGTTCGCCTCCCGTGAAACACACGGATAGTTTTCCGATACCGTTGCCCATACTAAAACTAAAATTTAACAACCCCCAGAAGAGAAAAACAGAAGATTTATTTTTTAAAAAACAAAAAACAGAGAGATTAAGAGAAGCTTTTAATGGAATCTAATATGAAAGATTTTGTATGGGGAACTTTTGTGAAGGGTGAAAGAGAGAGTTGAAGAAGATGAAGAAGAAGAAGAGGTGAGGTTAAGAAAGAGAGAGGGGGGGGGGAGAGAGAGAGAGGCGTTGACTTTTGAGCTATGGGGGGCGTGTTGAAAATAGAAGAAAATGCTTTGTTTGATTAATTTTATTTGTTTATTTGTTTATTTATTTAAAAAGTGGGGAAATTCTTTGGTGGCTTTGTTTTTGGTTTTATTTTTGTGCGTGTGGACTGTGAATACAGAGAAGCGTTGACTAAGGTTGGGGGTTTTGAGTAAAACTGGTGGGTTTCGGGAGGATTTTGTTTGGATTAAAAGCAGTCAAGTCGTAACTTCCTCTGTAGAAATGCAGCACACTTTATAACTCTGAAAATTTCTGTCTGGGAAGTATCAAAAAAGTCAAAACATCTTTAAATAAGCCTGGAAGTCCGTGCCACCATCACCGTTGGATCGAGCGTAGTGGATTAGACAAAAATCAAGGGTTGACTGACACCTGTCATCTCATTATTGCGGCCTTGTATTCTTTCGTCAACTTGAGGTTGCCCGGGTACTCTTCTCACTCTTCACACTCCCAGCTACAACTTGCCTTGACTTTCGTCGATACTTCTCAGAATATTATTTATTATTAAAATAATATTATCAATTTGAAAATTTAACTCCCAATGACGACATTTACTTGAATGATAGATTTTTTAATTAATAAAATTAATTAACCACCAATTAATAGATAAGTATCATATAAATTAAGATTAAATTATAATTTAAATATTAAAGATGTCTGACATTGCTTCTTTATTATTATTATTATTATTATTATTATTATTATTATTATTATTATTATTATTATTATTGTTGTTGTCATCATTGGCAACTCTCACCAAAATTTGTATTTTCTTATTGTGCTTATTGGGAAAAACTTTGGTTTCTTTATCTAATAATCTTAAAGTGGGGTGGGGCTAATTATCAATTAAATATTGTTGTGTGCGTCGGTGTGGGGGTTTCAGGCAATTTCTTGACCAGTTAATGGCGTGATTATTATTCTCAATTGACTTTGATACGAGTGCAGAATAATGAACAAAAAAGGATCCATTACCGTTCCAGGAAGGAGGCTAGTGAATTTCTAAGGCCATTTTTTAACTTGATGGAAGAAGTATGCATATTTCTCCAAATTTTAGTAGATAGATCACCTATATGTCACATATTATTCATTTAAAAGTTATAAAATTTTACCATCTAATCCACAAATGATGAATTAATAATTTTAATCGTACCCTGTTAGAATAAACTCAAGAGATCTTTTCTATTAAAATTATCATTCTATCAACGCACATAAAAGTTCAGATAAACATTAAAATGCCTGCCATGTCTTGTGTTTACCTCTAATTTGGTAAAAAAAACCCATCATATTTAGCATTGCCCCCCTTTTTTTTTTTTTTTTTTACTTCAAGACTTCATACATATTGATACATATGGGAGAGTTAGGAGCGGCCATCATATTGTCCACACTATAATTACATCAATTAAAGATTTGCCTAATAACTTTATTTTTTTAAAAAAAAAAAAAGGAGCATTCACCACCATGCACTATTTACGTGCAAATTGATAAATTTTTTTATTTTTATCTCGATACGTGGCAAAATGGGCGTCTGCCACGTTTCAAATAAAAAGTCAATGTGGCGCATCATGATACAAAGGTAATGGGTTTTAGGTTGATGATTGTTTCCAACACCTTCAAAAGAAATTAAGTGCGGATAGAGACTAACCCATTTCATGTACAAATATATTAACAATTTGAGAGTCCAACAGAACCTAGGTTCTAATATTAATTTAATAGGAGAAGAAGAAGATTAAAAGGCTTAATTAATTAATTACAATTTCCACTTTCATAATAATATCCCACTTGAGAATTCAAAGCAATCATCATTTCAATATTTGCAAGTGGAGTGAGCTTCTTATCCACCATCTCCACGAATTTCTTGACCCACCAATATTAACTTCTCTTCATTTTGTCATCTCAAACAGCTCCTCAACATTGCATCATTGTAATAATGTATTTTTCTTTTAGAGTATATTTCAATAAATTAAAGATATTTATTATGTTTTATTTAAATAATAGTTAGTTGTCTTAGTAGAAACAAGATTATTATACAGTTCTTAAAAAAAAGTTATTATATAATTTTTTTTTTTAAAGATGATATAATTTTATTATACAACCTGTAATAAACACTCAAAGTGATATTGATTTTGAATAATTTATTGTTGCAAAATAATAATTACAACTAGAATTATAAAATGCTATAGATGATATGTAGGTCGAAATCAATTTTAACACTGAGAACTTATTTAACAAAAGACACATAGGCATATAAAAAATTAATTTTAAATTAAGTAATTATTAAATTATATAATAAGTGGGTCTTAAAGGAAAATAGAATTTTTTTTAAAAGAATTAGTTCACATTGGCCTCAAGTTCAGGCTGACAAAATCTATTATTTAATTAAGTTCATTAACTTATGGAGTATTATTTTATGAAGGTTCTGTAAAATTTTGGCACTTAAATAATTTCCCCAGTTATAAAAGATTTGACAAGTATCGTTGCATATTATTGAAGTCTTATTATGAGAGATAAATTTTCATGTAAAATTGTAAATAATTCTTTAAGAGATAGAGTTATTTTAACCCACTAAATTCCTCGCAGCATTCTTTTTAAATTAGAAATTTTTAATTTAGAAATATAATTTGATCAATTATTTATTTGACCTTATTCTTTCTCCATCGATCACCATCCCTTATCAATATTTATCATGATACATAAAATAGTTATTGCATTTAACAAATGAAATTGTTAACCAAATTAAAAAGTAAAATAATAAATTATAATTTGACAGATGTCAAAAAGAAAAAAAATGAGTTGAAATAACCCCATCATTCTTTCAAAAGTGTTGTTATTGAGTACTTTTATTGAAACAGCCATCACGCACAAATGTTACTATTATTTTTTTAAGAAAAGTACTTTTACACTAAGAAATTTTACCTCTTTTAATCACTTTTTTTTTTTTCATTTTTACCCGTAATTTTACTATTACAATCTCTTAGTAAATTTTTTAGTGCTTTCCCGATCATGATCTTGTTAAATATTTTATGCAATGAGATCCAAACAGCTCATACCAAAATTATTTATGTAATGACTAATGAAGCATTGGAAAGAAAAAAAAATGTTATTATATTTTGAACAATCATCCATCTTCGTCCGGAAGAAAGACTATGGGCCAACTACGTTGACTCAAAAAGTTGGGGGAAAAAGAATTAAGCTTGTTTTTGATAATTTAATTAATCTTTGCTTTGATTTGATAGTACTTGTATAAATTATATGCAAGTGATGGAAGGTGTGTAATTGACTTGTTTCAATTTCACCGTTGGCCTACACCTCGATGTTGTCATCTTTTCTGCGTATTTTAGTGGGTTTTTCTTTGGCTTTGCTGGCACCATACATATGCAGGTTTTGTTGCATCGTTAATGTTTTCCAATTCAACTAAAACCTTTCTTTGTGGCTTTTGGTAAAATAATTTTTTTTCTTTAATTAAAAAAAAAAAGAAAAAAACAGTGAAGTGAATGGCAATTTAACAGTTTGATCCTGAAGAAAACGAACCCGTACAAGGAATAATACCCATTGATAAAAATTATAAAACAAAGCTCTCTTTTTTTGACTTTAAACACACGCTAGGATTTGATTTGCTCGTAGAAACATAAGGAAATTCAGAGACTACCCTAAATTATTTAAGCAAATTTAACCAAACTAAAAAAAAAAGAAAGAAAGTTGAATTTGTACAACATTTTTTTTTTTTTTTTTTTTTTTTTGCAAAAGAAGCTTAATTTGCAAACAATAAAATGGAGGGGCGTGGGGAAATTGTAATTTGCAAATAAAGATATTTCAAAGAAGAGAATGTAATGCTAGCCATTGTGCGAGCACAATCCGGATAGATTTTGACTCGTGAAAGGAATTTTGAGGCACCTTGGTCATTGTCATTAGGCACCACCACCAAATTCCACTTGCAAATAGTAACCATTCTTGCATTTTATCATCACCATTTCGACGCCATTCATTTCCCTTGTTTTGGCCCTATTTCATGTGCTGCCAAATTTGACAAAAGAGATCATCAATAAGCTTGTGATCTCATAAACTTCCCATCGTGTTCCTCTCATGTCTTCCCCATCTCTCAAGATACACTCATACACGTACACTTTCACATTTTGGACACTTGCCCATTTATATATATATATATATATATATATATATATATATATATATATATATATATATATATATATATATATATATATATATATATATAAATGTATATATTTCTTGTATTCATTTTGGATTGAATTGATAGTGCTTTTTGACATGAACGAAAGCATTACCGAACGTCAAAAAGCGTTTTCTCTTTTTAAGATGTGATTGGAAATATTTTTAACGGGATCCGATTACTATATATAAACAATTTGTACATAAATAATTTTTTTAAATAAATATGTTTCAAGTATCTAGTTTGATTTCCATATAAAAAATATTAAAATATCGTGTTTCTCTTGGTTTCATGTGAATTCATCACTCGAGTCGTCAATTTGTTCACACCCACATAGAATTGATTACTCGGGTTGTCAATTTATTCACACACACACATATATTTTCCAATTTAAGATTTTAAAGTGCAGAAAATTTTAGAAAAATTTTAAAATTATGCGGTTTTAAAGTTTAATTTCATAATACTATTAAACTCTACAGTTTTAAAATTTTCTCATACTTTCCCGACTTTAAAATTATGGACTAAAAACTACTCCACACACACACACACACACACACACACACATGTATAGTCATTATTTAATAAGAATCTCTTAAATTATTGAAGTAGAGGCACATTCTAACATGATATATTTTATCATATAATATATTAGAGTATGTATTTTTCTTATCTTTTACCACGTAATATATTGGTTTGTCTATTATGGAATATATAAACAAACACTCAAACTTGTTTTTACGCGCACACGCACACATATAATAATTATCTAACCATTATATTCTTATTTTAATAAAGTGAGAATGCCACTAATAGATTAAAAAACACATATTTCAGTATATTAACAAACAAAAAATAATCTACAATAAATTAAAAGAAATATATTTAAATATATAGTTTTTATATATATATTTTATAGATATCTTCATTAGAGAAAAACTATATATATAAAATTTTCTGGAAACATGAAGTCAAATTGGTTCCCGCAAAAATGTCCATATCTATACAAGCGTTTTTGAAACATAAATCAACTTGGAATATTTGAGTTAGATACTTCTCTGATCTTATCCATCAACGCATATAACATTATCAAATACTTTTAACAAAAAAGATAAAAATAAAATAAACAAAATCAATTCCGAATAAACCCATCTCATCTTTTTATATGTATGCATGAATGCACCATATAGAACCGAACTGGCTTCTAGACCATCTCAGAACCAAATCAAATAAGAAATAAACCTTTTTCTAATAATAAATTAATAATTGATCATATTAATTTGTCAACTTTGAACACGTCAACATTCTCAGCATTAGAAACCGAATGACATGGTCAATTTTTTGATTTGGTTTTCAGGTTTTGATTCAAGCAATACTTTATTGGATTTCCCAAATAAGGAGACAAAATTCTTCAAAAATATGGCCGAAATTCCTGTTTGGGAACAATTTCTACTCCCGCAATTCAATAGCAATTCATTCACGGCACATCATCTTATGTCCACATTCAACTGACTTTCTGTTACTTGTAATCAAATTTCAAACCCACAGCTTTGACCACAGATAATATTAAACTTAAAATTGTCAAAGACAAATTTATTAATTATACTACCAAGCAGCCTAGTTGAACTTTGTTTGTAAAGAGCCATGTGAAAAGAATTAATATCCAATCAAATTGTTAAATTAATTGTTGCTCCGACATTGACAATGAACAAATGTTGAGGGCCCAAAAGAAAACTAAAGGGCTGGCAAAGGCCCGCACTTTATTCTTATGACGTTGGTTAAGTAGCCCGAGTTGAACAAACGGGCTTTCCGTTCACATGAGGTTTTTTTACCATGAAGTTGCTGACGAACAAAAGGCACCCAAAATCAGTCATAGGGTAATCGGTTTTAAGATTTTATTAAAAATCAAAATGACAGTGGAGTTTATGGGTTTCTTGGAGATGCCTATAGGATCGGGCTAGAGAATAGGTAGAAACAAGTTCAAATAAAATGAAAAAGAGCTGGTCTATTGGCACCCTTCATAATCCTTTTCAAACCCCTTTTTTTTATTACAATTTCATTTTAAAACAAATACTTTAATATATCTCACTTCAAATTTTTGTATTTTCTCTCTTTAAAAAAAAAACTCTTGTATTTTCTCTGCTATCACACTCACGCATGTAATTTTTTTCTCAAATTTTCAATAAATTTTTCTTCAATTAATAAGACAATCTATTGATAATAAACAAAACACATTTTGATAAAATTATCTAACTTTTTTTAGGCTCATACTAAAACTTTTTACATCATAATCTTAGAGATAATTTATTTAATTCATTGATTTTTATCAAGGAGTTAATCACCGATAAAAAATTATTTGCGAGGAGAGAGAAAAAAAGAAAATTAAAGATTCACAAATTAAATATGTTTATTGAGAAATAAGGGTAATTTTGGCATTAAATTTAGTACAACTGAAAAAAAAAGGTTTTAAAAAAATTTTGGAGGGTGACAATAGTCCAACTCAATAAATAAGCCATATACGTCCATCTACCTTACAACAATTTGTATTTTATATTATATAAGTCGTTACAAACTTTTCATTTTAGCCACAAAATCTTTCAGTACACTTCCTCACTTATTTATTATGCTTTTCAAGTTTGCATTATGCATAAGGATGTAATCGAAGAATTTAATCATAGAGGAGCCAGTTCAAAACATACAGATAACAACTATGAATATGATGTTTGAAAAGCCCCAAATTATACGAGAGAAAATAAATATTTTAAAATATTTATAAGATTTAGATTTGATATTACACATCTCAAAGAGTAGTGCTAGAGAGAGAAGTACGAGAGAAAGACGAAAGAACTTTACTTTCTCTCTTTCTACCCACTCACTCTCTCTCTACCCATTTCTTCATTGTTTTTCTCGTCTTTCTCTCGTGCTTCTCTATCCTAAGCATTTTCTTATCTCAAATTAGGGTATAACTTTGTAAATAATGAATAATTTGTGACTAGTTTTTACCTTTTTTTAAGTATAATGTCTTTCTCGCTTTATTATCGCATAATCAGGCTTTCCTAGTAAACAACGTTTTGGTACATGAGAAAATGTATAACAATTTCATGTACGGCGGCCATGATCGGTAAAATCCATTCAAAACCAGTGAACATAAGATCAGACAGTTCCCACGTATGCATTGTGCAATATAGGGCATGGGAACACACACTGTAGATTCGCTGTCCAAATGTTGACACTGGATATACCTGTACGCTGTCAACATCAGACGGCACAGGAAAGCGTGGAAGCATCAGGGATTCGCAACAATTATCCGATCATATCAGGACCATCGAAAATATTGTGGGGCCAGAAAAGAACAGAGCCCACTTGCCCGTCTGTGTTCTGTCACCCACTACCACTAATGCTTTGGCCAACAAAAAATTAAAATCTAGCAAAATGCCATTACAATCCCAGCGGGATAGATTCTCTCTGTGTCCATCTCTTGACCAAAATACCCCTCAAAGTCTAGAAAATTCACTGTAAGTACCGAGTCCGTGATGCGCGCGTGTTTTATCAGCGTACGGTGTACCTGTTGATTCCCCATGCTCCATTTGTCCAGTTAAAAATCTAAAAAATATTTGTCCGCGTATAATTGTCATAAAATTAATTTTTTTTAAAAAAAATAGAAAATTAAAAATAACTAGAATTAAAAAGGCTTCAGAAAAAGGAGTGTAAGAAGAATTTGTGGTTCTCGAAAGCTCAGGCTACAGCATGTTACGGAAAAAGAATGGTAGCTTTATCACTTTATGGCAGGAGAAGGCAAGCTAGCTCGTTATTTTCTTTCCAATAAAATCAGCAAATAACAAAAATGTATAAGTAGATACAATCCCTTCATGCTACTCGTACAAAATAATACATTGCATTATTAAATACTCAAAAGCTCCCTTACAGATTACAACCCAAAAAAAAAAAACACATATTGAGCAGAGCAAAAATGGTGCTTTTGAATGTAAGGTATTTAAATCATCGACACAGTTAAATTAACATCCCCTCTTAAAAAACCCAAAAATTAAACAATTCGGCTGCTTTTGTAGCCAAATTAAATTCAGAAATGTAACAAAAATAAGAACAGAAAAAAAATTGTACCCAAAAAAAAAAAGAAAATCATACCAGTACATACAACAATCCTATACAACACAGAGCAGCTGTAACAACGTAGCTCCTCCACTGCAACTGCAATCCATCAGCGTTTGATCTCATATCTTCGCGAAAGCCAGGGGGCGACGTCAAATGCGAAGAGGGCCCACCGAGTCCCGGTGAATTCTCAGGCGACGGTGATACACCCGGCGGCCGAGCATTGCCTATCTGCTGATTCCCCGGCTTCGTCGTCACCGCCGGCTCCTTTCCAAAAATCTCCCTTGGCAGTAACACTTTTGATACCCCAAAAATCGCCAACGGATTCTGATCAAAAACTGTTTGCGTTACCGATGCTTGAACGAGCCCAGTATCGATTGCCACTGAACCATTGACTCTCGAAATGTTTAACGTAAACCGACCGGCTCCCATGTCTTCGGTTGCTAATGTCGGCTGAACCGGGTTCACTATCGACTCCAGCGAACCGAGCGGATAATAAGAATGCAAAACATGGAATTTCAAAACGACAGCTTTTTTATCAGCTGGCAGAGATTGCAGCTTCACGTTATTGGGCAGATCTGCGAATGCGAGATCGGTGGGGACGAATAGAGTAATCCCGGCGCCGCCTTCATCGGCCTCGAACTCCTCGACGACACCGGAGGCTGCCAGCATCGACGCCGCGACGTTGAAATTGTGCCCGTCGATCAGGGCCTTGGTGATGTTGAGTCCCAACGGCGGCCGGGTCTCGGAAGCCATGAGATCGAAGCCGTAGGGGACCAAGAGAGAGTTGATCGAGAGAATTGTGATGTTGTAAGGCAGGGTTTTGATTAGGGTCAAAACGGTGGCGTTTGAGGCGGAGTAAGGAGCGGGGGAGTGGATGGTGATTGTGTTGGTGGCGGGGTTGCGGCTGATGTTGACGGAGCCGAAGTTTGACGACGCGCGGCCGGTGGTTTGGAAGAGCGTGGTGACTAGAATGCCGGAGGAGGGGATCTTGCGGAGGTCTGCCCAGGACAAGTACTGTAACAGGACGTGGTAGCGGAGGAGGTCGGCGAGGGAGGAGGGAGAGAGGCGGCGCGTGAAGTCCACCGAGGAGGGTGAGTTGAGGTTGGAGTTCGGTACGGCGAGGAGGGTGATTGAGGAGCGGTGTGAGAGGTCGGCGGCGACGGCTGAGGACGTGGAGGAGATGAGGGCGGAGAATGCGGAGAGGTCCGGGTACGGTAAAAGGAGGTCGGTGATGTTGATGGCGAGAATGGGTGGGGAGGTGATGAGGAGTAAATAGGTTATAATTGTAGGGGTAAAATTGGAAATGTGGAGTTTAAAGGCCATTGTGTGTGTGTGTCTCTCTCTCTCTCTCTCTCTCTCTCCGTCTTGTGTGTGTGTGTGTCTCTCTCTCTCCGTCTCTCCACTAGAATTTGCAGAGAGCGAAGTGAGTGGGGTGGAGTTCGCAAGGGAAGGGAGACTGAATAGAAGGGATTGAGTGAGAGCGTGATGACGGAGGATGATCAAAAATGATTATGGTGATGGCGATGTTGATGCATTGAATTTGTTTAATTGTTATTTTCATTGCGGATCTTTGCCCACTCGCGATGGAGGTGCGAGTGTGGACACTCGCTTGCCAGATAGGGATATGTGTTCATACATATCTTTGACAAGTTTTTGCTATCCCAATGTAATAAATAGCAAGGCGTTAGGCGTGAGTCGAAATTAGTAATCATATATATTAGCCTATTAGGGGTATGATTTGGAGATTGATTCTGAGAAATTTTATAAAAGAAGGAATCTGATTATGGACAGGAGTTGTTATTTACGGCATTATCACATGGACGAATGGATAAATATTCTTATTTCTAATCTATTATGGATAAAACTATTAAAATGTAACGGTACTGGATTACTTTTTCCAAAAAACGTTCATTTATGAGAATGGCAGTACAATAATAAAGATTAACGGTAAACTCTAATAACATCAAATTCGTTATCAATTATCTACTTATCATATTATAACATTTTCTCTAATGTGTATGTAGAGTTTCAAAATCAAGACACACAAACTCTTATCTAAAATTGCATATCAACTGCACATCAAGTCGTTTTCTTTCACAAAACTAATCTCATCTTGGTATTAATTTCTCAGAAAACAAAATTTGCTAATAAAAATTATTCTATGCATTAATTACTGATTTAAGTGATAAACCTATTTATAATATTAGGTATCTCAATTAAGAATGGTAAAAATCTCCCCGAGTACAGACATCTTCGGAGATTTTTCCTATTCGGAGGGGGTATGAGGAAGAGTTCATACCCAATTTTTTATTTGGAGAAATAATGAATATGATTTTTTATCTAGCTTCTTATTTAGGGAAAGAACGGGATGGGGTGGAATCACTATCTCTCTCCATTTTCTCATTTTATTTTTTAAAATTATTTGTGAATAAATAATAAAATTTAAATGGTAGATTATTAAATATTAATATAAATAAAAAATATTAAAATATTTATATTATTAAACTTTTAAGTCTAGTTGACTAGTTGTAATCTTAAATTTCTATTCAGGACATTAAAAAAGTCAGATAGGATCCAATTAATCCAAAATTTTTTAGTTATAATATTCATTAATTTTTTTAAACTTTTGTCTTATAAAACAAAGTTAAAGCAAAATCATAAAATCTAACTTCTAATTTTTAACAGTAGCAAGCAATCGCCTTAACTCTACTTTTATTTAATTTTTTATTTTAATATAATTAAATTAAAATAAAAACTAAAAACTTATCATTTATTTAAAAATTAGGGACTTTCAAGATTCCATGTTATTATTTAGGTAAGGGACAAAGATTTTCTCAAGAAATTCTAATAGGGACAGAGAGGAGATGGAAACATATACAGAACATCAAAAATAGATACGGAGATATCGATCCCCTCTCCTCTCCTACCCATTGTCATCCATAATCTCAATATTTAAATTCGAATTTAAATTTTAAATATGTGACATTGATTTATTAAATAATGGTTAACTAATTTTATAAGTTATGAAATCTAACATTAATTTATATGAGTGACATATGATATTAAAATTTAACTTCAAACTAAAATATTGTGATCTTTAATATTATTATTCATAAAATAAAACAAACTTTAAGGTTACATTGTCATATCTCTCCAATGAAAATTAAAAAAGGTTTAATATTATATATTTATATTCACATCAAGTACAGCGTTTATCAGAGACTTCCGCGCAAAGAAATATGTAGGATTGAAATTTCATGCTGGAGAGGGTAATATAGTAATAAGACGTTGCAAGCGACAGACGACCGTGTGTATGTAAACGGTTGGACGGCGGCTACGACAAAAATCAGCGTCAACAAGTGGAGCAGGCCAGCAAGGCTCTCCCCCGGCTTTTTTTAAAATTAAAATAATAATTATTAATTTTTTTTCTTTTTTAAAAAAAGGATCAGCAGCGGCAGGAAGCTTTTCCACGGACATAAAAAAAGCTTTGGCGATGACTGATATAACGCACTGTTGTTTGGCTTTCTGTGTCAAGCATCTTCATGGCCCAACCCCTGACCCCTTATTCTTTTCTTTTTTTTCTTCAAAGCTTTGACCTGTTTTCACACCCGTTGCTCATTACGTTAAAAAGATTAACAACTTAATTAAGGAAAATGAATGTGGAGAAAACATACAAAGTAATCGCGTTCTTATATATTCCCAAGGGGAAAAATAACAACTGATGATGCATCAATTTTACGTTATCATAAATAAGGATATAATTTGTATATACTATCAAATAGGTCCCTTGCACCTATTCAAATAACCTATTCAACCTTATGAATAAGATTGAATTGTGAACTGAAGGGATCGATAGGGATGACAATGGGCATCGCCTGCAATGGGTTTGTCATTATTAAACTCAACCCGTATAAAGTTTAAATTATCAAATCCACCCGTAACTTTCAGGGAATTTTAATAATTACCAAATCTGTAGTAGTATTCGACAGATTTTTTATAGATTTATACATTTAAAACTATAAATGTTCAATATATAAATTTACAGTAATAACCTCAAATTCCACATAATATACTCAATTTTAAATTTAATTAATGTAAATAAAAAATTAAAATTTTAATATCAATCCAACATAAATTCTCAAATTTAAGTATAAAATAACAAATCCATTAAAAAAACCACAAACTATTATCTAAAAATAACAATTATGTTTCATATTATTGTTCAACACAAGCTCCAAGAGAAGTTCTTCATTTCATTCACCATCAATAGCACATGTCCAACATGATGCCTACAATAATTATTAAGATTAATATTTTTCAAAGAATAATACTTTTTAAATATTAATTCCACAAAAAAAAATATAATAATAAAATAATTCATGCATTAAGTTAAAGAAAGATAGTCCATACAAAAACATTTTGATTATTTAGCACTTTGCATAATTACATTATTTTCCTTATATATTTTTTGGATTTAAGCTTTTTTCAAGTAAAATTAAATTAAAAATATTTAAAAAATTACGGATCTAGCAGATATCTATGTAGGTATCTACCAGATATTGGGCTAATATCAAACTCACCCGCATCCAAGTGCGGATTTTAATTTATAATTCCTAATCGCCCACAACTTGTAAAATTATCCAAAACGGACGGGTTTTGGGCCTTTTGGCGGGCGGGGGTGTGGGCACAATTGTCATCCCCAGGGATCGACACTCAACACAGATAGAAATGGATCTGGGTCAAGGTCCTGTCTTATACAAATAGAAAAACTATATGGGTGCGTTTGGCACACTGTATTATATTATGATGTATTACATTATTTTAATGGTGGTGTATTGTATTATGCTGTATTGCATTAGCACTATATTATAATAATATTGTGTAATATTTGGTACTACGTTGTACTGTATTAGCTTTTAGTTATACTAAGTTTGGTGTTGCATTGTATTGTATTAATTTTTTTTAGTGATTACTTTAAATTATATATTTAAAAAAATAATAATACTCAACATAAAATTTTTAAGTTTTAGAAATTTAACATTATTTTTTTAGTATAAATATTTTAAAAAATATTATAGTTCTTCATAAAGATCGAAGTAACTAATTCAATCAAATAATTATTATTTTAATTAATAAATTTTTTAATTAAAAATGAGTGTTTAGAATAATTTTTAACAAGTAAATAACTCCATTAAACAAGTATAATTCTCGTATCCTCCTTTTTTCATTGTTTTATTTTTTGAAAAATTTTTACAAGATCTTTTATAAAAAAAAAAAATTAAAGGATCCTAATTTATTCAACTGTTGACATTCGTTTTGGATGCTTTAATTTATTGAGAAACAATTTTGTAAAAAACAAAATGAATTCTAGAGGAAACTGAAAAGCCACCAACCAAGCTATTTATTTAGATAAATCACTTCTTTTTTTTTTTTGAAAGGCAGATAAATCACTTCAAATTCTACAAAAATGCCAATCACTTGAATAGTTATTTCGCCATCTATTTAGCATACATTCATCAACTAGAACACAAGAAAACAACTTCTAAATAAATTCAAGTAAAGTACTTAAGAAATCCTAAACTTATACGAAAAAGTTTTTTGTAGATTGGGAGATTATAGACACCCCAGTTTAATAAAATCCACCCGTCAACAAACAAATTTTACAGGCAATAGTTACATATTTTAAAAAATAATAATACTCAATATTAAATTTTCTCTCTCAAAACCCCCCTCCCTTAAGGAGTCTGTCTTCTATTTCTCTTATTTCTCTCTCTTTTCTCTTTCACAATTCTGCTGTGCTTTGCTCTCACTCTCGTTTCTTTTTTTTTTCTCCTTTTTTTAAAGCCACTCACAGTGATGGTGGAGCGTCGCGAAGGCGTGTCGTGCACTGGTGTCATGCGTCGCAAAGGCAGTAGAGTTGGAGGTGTTGCCATGGTGTAATGCGACAGTGGCTGTGTGGAGGCAGATCGCGTGGAGGCAGATCGTGTGGTGGTAGAACTGGTGTTGCACGACAGTGGTGGTGTTGAGCTGAGATTTGTGGAGTGGCGGTGTGGAGATGCAAGGAGAGCAAAAATAGTGAAAAGGAGAAATCGAAAACAAAAGTAAACTTTTTTCATTTATAAATCCACATAAACCCGACTCTCATACGGGTTTGATTTATGCAGGTTTGACCGCATTACAAATATTTTTGACTACATTGTAATACGGCGACGAATACTTACTAAATATGATATTATATTATTTTAATACAATGAGGAGTGCTAATACCATGTAATGAGGGCTGCCAAACATGCCCTATAGGTATATCTTTATTTACGGAAATGTAAAAAGCATAGATCACGATGTTATTAATTACTTAATTATTATATAAAGTCAAAAACATAGGTGTCACTTTTGCGGCCCTTTGATAGAAAAAAGTTTAATACAGAAGTACTGTACAGATCATATGTCTCAATAGCAGACAGAATTAAAGAAAAGGTTAAGGTAAAGAAGTGGAATATTCAATCTTTTTTCTTCATTTTTGTGTGAAAGAAAAGGCAAAAGATTGATGCTGTCTTACCCTCTAAACGGTGAAGTTTTGTTGCTTTAAGTTGGTGTATAATTACGCTATCGTTTCTTCATACGGTAACCACAGAAGCATTTTTTAAATAACAAGTTGCAAGCAATTGGATCTTGCAACAGAAAGTTGAAAAACAACACGTATCTGGTTCTGTCGACACTTATATAATGCCAA
Source organism: Atalantia buxifolia (assembly GCA_030444775.1). Taxonomy (NCBI): domain Eukaryota; kingdom Viridiplantae; phylum Streptophyta; class Magnoliopsida; order Sapindales; family Rutaceae; genus Atalantia; species Atalantia buxifolia. The sequence continues at coordinate 15,989,736 of CM059838.1, forward strand.
ACTTGTTTCAAATCTTCGCCTGCGGCATTGCATTTATGCAAAAGTTGCCAGAAACTCTAGCTTATGGGCTTGTGGATACTTCATTGGAGGACCAAAATTTAAATTTTGCTTCAAGATGTTGTTTTTATGGGGGAAAGCGAATGAATTGAATTCTTATTGAATCGAGCGGAGCTAGGCACCAAATGTTTTAGTCCAATCACATCACAATGTGAAATCAGAAATTCAGCTTCTGTTTTCGGACCCATTCCTTAAGCTTGCCCATCTGGACCACCATTGGGCCAAGGACAGTTTCGAGCTTAGCCTAACTCACGTTTCTGTCAACATCTCCCATATATGCTGATAGCACCCCTTTTCTTGAATAGCACAATAAATTTAGAAACATAAGAGAGTCACGTATGTGACGTTCAGTTTAGAACGCAAGTTTTGTTTTATAAATGTGTCACACCATTTATCTTATACCGCGAAAAAGATTGTTATCTAATGGAACTACTACCAACGATTAATTTGAGCTTTTGGTTGAATAGTAGCTTGTTTGGAAGTATAGTGAGATAGTTGGATTGTCAAAACTCAGCTACTAAGGTGTTTGGTAACACTTATAGTTGGGCTTTGACAGTTTAATAAATTTTTTCCTCAACTTCTACTCCACAACTGTAATTTTTATTTTATAGCAACTGCACCTTAAAAGTTACAATACCTCACTCCCAAATACACCCTAAGCTATACCACAGGCTTTTTAAGCTCGTTGAGTAGAATTTTACTGTAAAAAATTGTTGCCTTCGGGTGTATGTTTTCAACTTTCAAGATGAGTTCATATACTTAATTTGATTGGTCTCATGAAGTGATCATGACACACATGTAAAACATTGATAAGGTGCATTCTAGTTAACCTAGTATATTTTCAACTTTAGACAAGGAAAATGTTGTCAACATTTCAACTATGTGAGGTCGTTTTTACATCAACTCAAAAATAAAAAATAAAAATCTTGGAAGTTTTCAAATTGAGGTCAAGTTTGGGACAGTATATAACATTGGCCCGCCAAAATTGACCTTCTTTTGATGAGCTCTAGAAACCCATAAATTAAGACAATTAATCAAAAATATATTTCAAATTTCTTTTATAGATCAAACTCTTTCTCCAACCCCTACCATTTACTAAGAAACAACAATAGATTATTGCGTAACCATAACTTGATCCTTTAGCTGGTCCATAAATATTAAGTAGCTGGTTCTTTACTTTAATGGGGGATAATTGTCCCATTCCAGTTTTTAATTATCTCCCTTAAGAATGAATATTATTGATGATGATAACGTTCTTATGCTACAAGTGTTACAAGTTTGACTATATCCTATCGTATATTGAGCGACAAGAAAGGGTTCAAAGTTCTATCGTATAGTATTATAATGCAACAATGATGGCTTAAATTTTAATTACACAAATCTGGATAGAGAGTTCTTTGCTACCGACAATCACAATAAATTACATAAAGATAGAATTTTTTAGTATGAATGTTTGTAGTACTCTTTGGGTGAAACATTGTTGAAAAGAAACATTATAAATTATGAGGCATTAATTTTATAATAGAAATTTTATAATTTTTTACACAAAAAGTTGGACGTTTTGGGTTTTTGAAACAGTGGGAATGCAGGTATTTTGAGGATTTTCATAGTTACATATATTTTAAAGTACTCTGCATTTGTATTTAAGAGAAATATTTGGCTTTTGCTGTGATCGCCAACGCGCTAAGCAAGATGGGAGAACAATAGAGTAAATTTTCAATCTGGAGGCCGTTTAAGCCATTTGACGGGTAATTAGGCTTTGAATTTCTAGAATTGTGTTTTATAATAATTAATATAGCTGACTTATCTAGAAACAAATGCCACGAAAACATTATTATTATTACTTTGGAGAATTCTATTAATCTGATAAAATTTAGGCTAAGAAATATGTAGCGGGCATATATAACATGCGCTGAATACATTTTCGACTATTTGAAAGATTACAAACTTACATTTTGGACCCAAATATGTATACTGCATCATAACATATCATATACGTTAATAGACTTTCAAATACAATCAACGCTTAACTAATAACCCGACACAAGTAAACGAGTAAGAAAATACGTTGATCAAAGTATTTTGAAACTAAATAATCTGAAGGGTAATTATAAATAACTTAGGAGTCAGTTACATTACACAATAAGATAATATCCAAAATCTTAGAAATCATATATCTTGGGTTTAAAATTTATTGATTTTTGATATCACAAGCCAAACGTGCTCATATTTTTATGTGCATCATTCAAGAAAAACGTTCCTTTCTTTTAAAAGGGTGATTTAAGCGAAAGCAATGGCAGAAAAACTCCATCATAAGTCCATAACAACAAGAAGGCAGTACAACAGCAGCTTTTCTTTTCTTTTCTTTTCTTTTTTCCCTGCTTTTTGAAATACAGTAGCATATAAACTGATAGAAGTGAAATATATTTTTTTCCTTCAAGAATCGAAAATTGATGAACCTAAAAAACGAAGAAATATTTGTCAAATTACGTGGGCTGCTACCCCGAGTTAAAAATATAAAAGTACAAACCGCATGCGATCGCATTTCAGATCATCAACTCACAGCAGCTTAACTTTCCGGCTATCTGATGAGTAGTATCAAATCTAAAATCTCGTGTCAAATTCGTATGCTCAATCTATGAGTTCGGTGAGCATTATATTCTTGATCGCATTGCACATACCTTTTTTTATTTATTTTTTTTTTAATTTAGTGTTGTTAAAAATGAGCATTTGGAATATAAATGCCTTCAATTTTTTTTTTCTTTGTATAATTTGTCAAAGACGATTGACGTATACATTATTTGTTGAATGCCGATCACCCATTAATCACTCGTGGAATAATATTGGACACTCGATCGATAAGCATGTTGATTGTTTATTATTTCTTTGTCAGTTGCATGTCTAGAACAACAAATTACTTAAAGAGAATTTATATTTGAAATTCATCTCGTATTTGACTCCTAAATTAAGAAAATTGTCAAATGACAAAGACGTACAACTACTATACATAAGTGATCAATAGAATATATACTTGCAGGATACACCATACGTGTCCGTTCTGATGGGTTGTTGAGCTAGGTCCTGTGCGGTCAGTTAGTTAAACTTCCTCGTCAGTCGTTCATTTTGATAATAAGATTTGGTCATCTGATCAAAATCAAACGTTATGTGTAAAGCCAAAGCCCATAAATTACTTAATTGACTTGGCTCCGGTAAGCTTGTTAATTTTGGACCAGTCTTGCGGGAAGCCTTAGAGCGTGACCTCCTCTGGCGGGTCAACCAAGCGCGCGCTGAAAATACTTTTAACGACTTCTCTTCACGGTCGTTTCGGTAAATATACCCCCGTCATAACTGTCAACTCTCTCTTTGCCTCTGTTTTGTTCAAAATTCTTTTGGTTGTGTTCAAAGAATTTTATACAGAGCTTCCCAAGTTGTTAATTCTTGATTTTCATCAGGTTGGTTTGCTGCTTTATGACCTGTTACTTTGTTGCTGTTGTTGTTTATTTAATTAACTGCTATAAGAAACGTTTCGTGGGGTGTTTTAATTTTGAATATGCTGAAGTTAATGAAGAAGGCTCAGTAAATCGTTTGAAGTTTCAAAATAACATGAATTTAATGTTCTGATAAATTATCTTCTCCACATATACTTGTTATTGATGATGTTTTTCTAATTCTGTCCGCTTATGTTTTTATTTTCCTTTTCCCCTCAGTTCTCGGTTAAGGAACCAGCTGGTTTCTAAAGGTGTTTGGTGAAATGAAACTGGGTGGAATTAAAAGAGCATGATTCTTGCTTCTTCTTCTTCTAGTTTTCTTATCGGCTTCTCTGTTTTATCCACTTTCGTAAACCTGTCGTTCTGCGCATGTTGGACACTTGAATATATCCCATAAACTTCACCAAAGATTAATAATATGAACACAATCATATATCTGCTTGCTCAGTGTATCCGTTTGGCAACCTGTTTTTGTTTGTTTTGTTTTCTTTCCTCTCTTCTTAACATGTTTGATTTTTAACGGTTATTGAATTCGTTATTTTCCTGGCTATCCTACTTGGTATGATAAACCTGTATTCTTTTGTAATCTTAGGATTCTGAAGATTCTGGGTTTAGAGGTTGAAATCTCAGCAGAATCTTTGTGGTTGAAGTATGGGAAAGCAGTTGCATCGAGTAAACTCCGGTGTTCAATTTGAAGACTATCATCCAGGTTGCCTGTGGGGCATACTCCATATTCTTCACCATCATCACAGGAATAATGCCAAAAGGATTGTCCCACATAAAAAGCACCGTGAAAGAAGACGTGCCGAATGTAAGCAATGTCAGTTTGCCTCATGGATTTTTGCATCTAAAGTTGCAGAAACAGAGAACTGTAAAAAAGTATCTTAATGTTTTAGATAAGCTTTCTAGTCGAAGGTCTATACTCTCTACGTTGAATATGGATTCCCTCGTAGAGGCATTTTTAGTTTTTTTCCTCCTTATAAACTTTGTTTTGAATTTTATACTCAGTTAATAATGCATATCAACAATATTGCAGGCTGTGGAAATCCAAAGACAATTTCTATGGACCGCGATAAATTTGAAGCACAGGGTTTATTGGATGCTGAAGCAGATAAGTTCTTTGTAAGTTCATGATCCACATAAATTACCTGAGAATCCAGAAAATGCAAATGGTGGTTCATTTTATTATTCATAACTAATGTAATCCCTTTAACATGATCAGGTTGAACAGCATCCTATAAAAGTTAGTCCAACTGACAGAAGCATAAAAGCATTAGTCACTGAAGAGATGTCTGAGGAAGAGAACCGCAACCATTGGGTTTTAGGATTCTCTGCGGAACCAAAGTTTCAGCGAACAAATTCAATCAATCATTTAGAGCCCTCAGATTATCGCCTTGGTAAATTAAGCACTGATTGGGCAAATTCAATTATCGTCCTTCATAAAAATGCAAATAACTCAGCCGGTGAGTTGGAGTTTTCATCTCTGAAAAAGACAAACAGGAGATCAGTTCCAAGAAACAAAGAGTTTGATGTTTGTGATAATGCAAATGTTGAGGGCAGCATTGGACAGCATTCTCCAAATCATGCAGGGTTTAAGACTGAGAAAGTAATGGGAACATCCAAAAGTCTGAACCAGATTTATGTTGATCATCAGGTCGAGGAACATGTGGATGTTCTGGAGATATTTAAGTTGAATAAGGAGTTGTTCCTCAATATCCTGCAAGATCCAGACGTTGCAATTTCAAAACAGTTTCCTGGCCCGATGATTTCCAACAGGAAAGCAAAGTTAACCAAATCAGGCTCATTTCCAGTAGCTGATATTTCTCAAGTCAGATATCTTAGGCCAAGTACACTAGAACACAAGTGGAATGAAACTTGGACCTACCCCAGAGGAGAAAAGTTTGTACCAAGTATTCAAGTATCCAAGCTGGATGCAGTCAGGTCTCAGGAAGGTTACAATGAGAAGACAAGGCCTTCCTTGGATAATCAGGATGTAGATAGCACCTTAAAACATGAAACAAGCACTTCTTCTTCGGGTTCATCGCGGCTATCTAATCATCAAAATTGGAATCAGTTGGTTATAGGTCGCCTAAGGGGCATAAAGCAGAGAATAAAGCATGCAATTAAGGTGGGCAAGAAGGAGAAAGGCAAAGCAAACAGAAATCAGTTCCTCCAAAGAGTTCCTACAGCATCCACAGATGGAGAATATATGCCCAAAATTTTTGAGCACATTAGCATGAGCCAGGATGGTTCAGACAACTCCAGAAGTTGCAACGAGACTGATGGTTTTGATCACAATCTCAGCAACAGGGCACTACACCGCATGAGGAGAACTGCCTCTTTGAATGAGTCCATGGATAAATATGCTCGGTTGTTTGAGTCTAGTTCCAGAAGAGAAATGAAGTTGCCTCACTCTAAGAGCTTGAGATTGAGGAATGAAGATAATATTTCATCAAAAGATAGTGCTCCAAAGTTCTTCAGAAGGATTTCCTCTCTTTCTGATGTGGAGTCATTTTATTCCTTAGTAAGAGAGGTGGTTCATGATTCAGAGAAGGCAGTCAGGACAGAAGATGATTGCAGTGGGAATGCTGGAAGTCATTCTCATAGTGAAACAAAGTCCAGTAGCTTTGTTATAGATACAGATAAAACTCAGCCTCTAGATGCTGCTGCAGAGACACAATTTCAAAAGAACATGGATGAAGGAAGATCAGGAGATGAGGGACTTCCTAATACAGACGAACCTGCTGAGAATATGGTTGAGCCAGAAAACCTTACAAGCTTCTTCGGGGAAGATCAGGAGATTGATAAGGCAATGAATCCTACCGTGGACCTTTCACAATCAAGTCTAGCGTCAGAGCCTGAAATCATGGACTGTACAAAATGTCCAATTTCAGAAGGTAACAATATACACCTGTTAGTCTGTTACAGTTTGCATTGCTTTTATTGACTTGTTTGAAGACTATTTCCTTTTATAACATGAGTTGTTAGTGAATATTTCTGCATATTAATTGCTTGAAGCTTGAAAATAATTACCTCATGCCACATTCATTTTGCTAAATTCTAGCAGGATCAGAGTCAAATCCTCTGTCTATTCATATCGATGAGGCAAATTCTTCTAATGTCACGAAAAATGAGTCCAGAGAAGATTCTTTGCCAAGCTTGTGCAGCAAAGTGAGCAATGAGAACGACAATCGCTTCCTCCATTTTGAATTGGACAATGACGAAGCCTCCTTTAATTTTGTAAAAGATGTTCTTCATCTGTCAGGCTTTACTGGGAACGAGTCCCTTGGCAACTGGTACTCGCTGGACCAGCCACTGGATCCTTCATTGTTCAAGGAAATGGAGAGATACTTGCACCATCAAGTAGATTACTCTGAAGTGTTGAGTGGCATCTGCGATCACCAGCTTCTATTTGATCTAATCAATGAACTCCTACTTGAGATGAACGAGACATCCGTCACCTACTTCCCAAGAGCCTTCTCTTTCAATCACCGCATGCGTCCAATGCCTAAAGGACACCGTCTTATTGAAGAAGTTTGGTCGAGAATTTGCTGGTACTTGAGCTTCCGATCGGAGGCGGACCGTTCACTGGATGACATTGTGGCTCAAGATTTGACAAAGGGTGATGGTTGGATGAATCATCAGTTTGAAACAGAATGTGTAGCACTTGAACTGGAAGATTTGATCTTTGATGAACTTTTACAGGAAGTTTGCTCATGATCGTGAGGTAGCCTAGGCCGAGTTAATATTTGCCGTCTCAACTCTCAAGGTTTTCTTTCCTGTTTTAAACCAGCCTTGTACATAAAATTTTTGTTTCAGTTTGATAGTAGGTTGTATTTTGTATACTCCCATTTTCCACAAAAAAGTCTTTGCTTCATTAAACATTAATCTGGTTTTGTCTTTTGTGACAGCCTAGAATATGATTCTTGTGTAATAACTAATAAATGAGAGTTGTGCTATAATCACAAAGTTGTGATATTAAATTTATAATTTTTGTTATACAAATTAAAGATTCGTGTTATTTATTGTATGAGCGATAATGTATGGATATTAAGTATTTTTATTGTTTTACATGTTTTATCAATTAACCACTAATTACTCACGTAAATTATGATCAAAAGAAGCCCAAATTAAGAGAAATTTTTAATATAAAAGGATTGATTGATACAAGTTATCTAGGGATACAAACACTTATACCTTTTTATTTTATAAATTAATATGTCAATAGATGATTCACTTTATTAATTACATTGTATTCATCAATCAATACATTATAATGTACAAAAATTTGTATCTCTATCATTAGTGTTTTAAGATTGCTATGCTAGGCAATGTGCATGTAACTTTGAAATTTAGCACCACATTAGTTAATAAATAAACAAAACAACTAGAAACAAGCGATATGAGTCGTTGTTTCAAATGGTCCAATTCAATGGCAGTCCATAAGGGTGGCCCAACTCAATTATGTTTCGGGGAGAAATGAAAAATTTATAAACCCCCTAAAACCATGTGGTACGGCAATGCCAGAACAGTGCTGGAAACGGTGATTCAATGGCAGTCCATAAGTGTGGCCCAATTCAATTATGTTTCGGGGAGAAATGAAAAATTTATAAACCCCCCTAAAACCATTGTGGTACGGCAGTGCCTGAACAGTGGTGGAAACGGTGATTCTGACGTCGAAAGAAAAGCAGGATTCCTAAAATTTGACGGTATTCTACGATCGTCTGTTTACTTTCCTGTGCTTTTTTTTTTTTTTTTGTGGGGGGGACGTATTGCGTTTGAATATTTCACTCGGACTATCCAAGTCAAAACCTGCAGCAGCTTCCAATCTCCTAATTTCCATTTTCTGTTTCCTCTTTCTATAAACAATGAACTGGGTATTCTTCATTTTCTCATTCATGTTTGCTTTATTTCAGGATGGACATAGGATTTGCGTTTGTTAAATACAGTTTCAAATGCTCGATGAAATGCCTCACCGAAATTTGTGTTTTAATTTTCTCCTTTTTTTTTTTGGTTTTAGGTCACAAGCATTTTAGAGACGCTAATCGAACAGTAAGTTTGAGTTTGTAACGTTCATCGGTTTGTCAAATTTACAATTTGGGAGGCGATAACTGATTTAACTGGGAGACAAATGTGGCTGCAACGTGCAAAATCCGTTTCGCACCTGGAATTCTTTCACAGATCTTCAAAATCACCATGGATTTTCGTGTCAGTGTGTTCTTACTCTGATGATTGTCTGAAGAAGACGAAAGCTACTCCTTTGCAGGTCCCCCAGGGGGTCCCTTTTAAAAAAAAAACAATGCTCATTCATATCTTTTCTGAGCATTTTGTTTACCTTTGTTTTTGTTGAAATATTTGGGATGTTGCTGCAGGAAACTAGAATGAGAGATAGGTTTACGATATATGCCAAAGGAGGCGATGGTGGCAGTGGTTGTTGCAGCTTCCGCCGTAGCCGGCATCTTCGCCGTGGCAAACCTGATGGTGGGTCACAATGATAGCTTTATGGAAATAATCATCCTTCTTTTAAGCATTGAGTTATGTTAATTTCTTTTAATTGTTGTTTGTAGTAGCATTACTGTTGTCTTCTTTGACTGCTTTGTTTCTGCCTTTACTCTCTGTGCATGTCAAGATTGGCGATCATTGATAATCTGGTAATTTTTGTGAGTTAGGAATGATTTATTTGGTGAAATGGTGTTTATGGTAGTGCTAACTAATGTAGGTGGGAATGGTGGAAGAGGTGGTGATGTGATTCTTGAGTGTTCTCCTTCAGTTTGGGACTTCCGCAGTTTGCAACATCACCTTGTATGTTACTCTCATCTTTTTGTCATCGTGAACAATAAATTAGCTTGCTAGTCTGGCATTGAAGTGATTGATAGTTATGCTGTGCTGCAGAGAGCTGGGAAGGGGGGGCATGGAGCTCCAAAGAATAAGATAGGAACATGCGGGGAAGACAAGGTTTTGTTTGGCTGCTCTCTTTACCTTCAGATGGTGTAATAGCTTTTATTATTAGGCCATTTAATTAAAATTCATTGAATGATTGTTTATCTGGTAGGTTGTCCTGGTGCCAGTTGGGACTGTTATCCATCTTATAGAGGGTGAAATTCCATCTATGGTTGACAATCGTTCAGAATCAGATTTGGATCCGTGGGAACGACCAGGCTCACTTGTTGATGATCCTTCACTATCTAATCAGCAGACTACCATTCAGAACCCAAGTGTTCCAGAGGAAGTCAAGTCTACATGTAAGAATGATAGTTCATCTTCTCATACTGAAATTACATCAAAGGCATCGACAAACCTGCAGCATGCCGCTCAAGCTGAGCAGGAAGGCGAAAAACAAATACAATATAACATTGCAGAATTAACCAAACAAGGTCAGCGAGTCATAATTGCTTATGGAGGGGAGGGTGGATTGGGCAATGTGTGTTGCCCAAGTGTTTCAAAAAAGCCTATGATTATGAGGTCCAAGTCCTACAAGAATGGTCCTTCTGATCCTAAATTAGCCAGTGATGATCAATCCTCCCTTGTTGCCGGTGAGCCTGGTTCAGAGTCGGAACTTATACTTGAACTCAAGAGCATTGCTGATGTGGGCCTTGTGGGGATGCCTAGTGCTGGTAAAAGTACTCTTCTAGGGGCCATATCAAGGGCTAAGCCTGCGGTAGGCCACTATTCCTTTACAACTCTTAGGCCAAATTTAGGGAACATGAACTTTGATGACATACAAATTACAGTTGCTGACATTCCAGGACTCATAAAGGGTGCCCATGAAAATCGTGGGCTTGGACATGCTTTTCTACGGCACATAGAACGCACAAAAGTTCTGGCATATGTAGTAGACTTAGCTTCTGGTTTGGACGGTAGAAAGGGTATAAAACCATGGGAACAGCTTAGAGATTTAATTATAGAGCTGGAGCACCATCAGGAAGGTTTATCTGATCGGCCGTCCTTAGTTGTAGCGAATAAAATTGATGAAGACGGGGCTGAAGAAGTGTATGGAGAACTGGAAAGAAGAGTGCAAGGTGTTCATATCTATCCAGTGTGCGCAGTCTTAGAGGAAGGAGTAGCCGAGCTGAAAGTTGGTCTTAGAATGCTTGTGAATGGTGAAAAATCTGAAAGACTTAGTTTAGATAAAATTCATGTCGATTAGGCTTTAACACCCACTTTCGTAGCAAAAGAGAAACAATGAATCACTTAAATAAATAAATAAATTATATTTCTTTTCTTTTCTGTAGTATTTATTGCTTGGCAATGGCATAGAGTTGAACGTCATCTGGGTTGTTTCTGTTTCTAATGGCATTGGAGTGGCTTTCGGACTCAACTTGATTTGTAAATTCAGAGTCATTTTCCAGATGTAACTGCTATGCTTTTGTTCATATTCTATTGTTTCTTTCAGATAGTGGTCCGTGAAAGTTGTAGTTTCTGGTGTGCTGTCTGCAGGTTTTTCTCAATCGAAAAGTTACGTGTCTTGCAAATAGAAGATGTTGCCCTCGTTAAAGATTTTCCTGCCTGTGAATTGTGAGTCATGAAAACAAGAATATCCAAAGGGGTCTCTTCCAAAAAGAAAAAGGGACGGAGAAAAAAAAAAAAATCTAAAACGTCAGACTATTTTAACAATTGTTTTAATGCATACAGCGGAACTGATAATTTAGTGCTGCTGGCAGCCGGCCAAACTTTGGAAATTTGATTGTCATTTACTGTGTCTTTTTCTTACCACTAGCTAAGCTTCATAATTACTTTACTCTGAACCAATGAGAATGTGACAACTCCATGGAGCCCGAGCCTGCCTACGAGCACCAGTGCTCAGCTGAGGTCCACTTGACCAATGAAAAGTTAAAGCTTCATCGATGGTGGGTTCTTCCGGTTCTATTGCCGCCCTCTAAATAATTGAACTCGGCCACTTATCAGTCCCACAAGAAAAGGACCTTGTTGTTTAAGTTCGGTCGATCCAAATTTCAAGGTAGAATTATTGTTCAGGCCCTGCTACTACTTTCCACTAACTGCAATAATTAAGAAGAGTGCTAATCTACATGCGAAGTTGTTTAAGCATCGCAATTTTAACTTTTTAAAAATTTTTAGTTTTTTTTTATAACACTTGCAAATTTTTCATTGTTAATACCACAAGTCTTATAATAGCATTTTTATGCATAATATATCAATAAGTTGAGAAAAAAAGTAATTTACAATACGAACATAAGACTGGGAATCCGGCTACCTTGCAACATAATTTAATCCTAAAACAGGACATTGACACACAGAACCTTCCAATGTGAAAATTTATACATAATCAAGGATTAATTTATAATATAACTTTGTTCTTGTTCCAGAAGAAAAAGTTGCTGCTAGCAAACATAAAAGAGAAAGGGTAAGTGAATAAATTTGAAGAGGGAATAACAAGTGATAAGAAAAGCAAATGCCACAAACGGGGGCTACAATCAATTTGAGGCCCACAAGCAAATGCCACAAACAGGGGATCCCATCATCTTCGTCGCTTTCTTATTGCCCTCAAAGAAAAAGCTCAAGACAATAACCAAAGCAAAAAGTGTTTGATAAATTGCTGCGAAAATGGAAAATGGGTGTGCAATGAAAGTTTAGTGCACCTTACTGATCACTCAAACCTCTCTTTTCGCAGCAAAAGGGCAGCTGAGGAATTTCATTGTTGATCGATTCACAAAACAATCTAATTCTTTGCGAAGTAATAATCTCCAGAGAAACTATGTTAAAAGAAAATGAGTAATCTTTCTCCTTTATATATTAAGCCTTGGCGTATATATGAGCCTGGGCTGGGGTGGTAAAGAATGGATCATACTTAAGCAGAGGGTGAGGGTGTAAGCATCAAGTTACATAATCATCTCACAGCATCAAAGCAGAATTGAGGCAGTCACGCAAGTAAATTAAAGAGAATAAAAATTATTAAAGCAACGATTCGAGCATTGTCTCGTGGTTTCCATGAAATGAAAGACTAAAACTACGAAGATTTAGCGAGTCAAATGCATTAGTGTCACTCAAAAGAATAGAAGGTTATAGAAGAAAAATATACACCACATAAATGCAAAACTTTTAGCATATTAAAATCTCATTGAAAAATGGTGATAACTTCTAAGAACTTAGAAATCTTATTACCTCGAAGAATCAGTCAAATGCTAACCATTTTGATGATACCACTTTTTTTATGAAAAGGAGAAAAATGCATGCTTCATGCCTTCTTTTTTCTTTTTTTAAAACTTTGATGTTTAATATACAATAGAAAATCTGTTGATGTAACCGAAAATTTCATTAGAACAACAAATCTATTATGGTACAGGCTATAATTTAATTCTCAAAAATATTGAAAGAAAATCTGTTTTATTCAGATTAGAAAGAGAGATGAATGCCCTACTCAATTTTAAAATAACAGGAAAATAGATTCTCAACCCAACCCATTGCATTCTTTTTGTGAGGCCGTTTGCTAACCCGAAAAAAGATGATTATTGTTAATTACTTGCCTCAAAGATGATTGCTTTGAATCAATTTCCAGGGGCCCTACAAGATTATTTCGATATTCCCATTTTTGATGGTTAAGGCTTGAGATTTTGACAGGCAAAATGACTTTATTATATATAGCCTCTGTAAGTTGGCCTGCTTTTATGATTGCTCTATTGTTTAACTTAAAGAAAATCAACATTTCACGTCTCCGTCTCCCCTTTTCTTTCGCTTTTGCGACTTTGTCTTAGTGGGTAAGTTGAACTTCTTTCACCTTTTTTCAGTATTCATGTATCTCATCATGGATTTGCTTTGTTACATTTCGATATTATTTAGTTGACTTTTTCGATGTAGGATACGTATTGTGGGGCCGACATTTAATAAAATTATGTAAATTTTGAGGGTTGTCAATTTTCTCTATGCTTAAATAAATATATACCATTTATTTGTATGCAGTTTTTATAATACCGCATAAAACCTCAAAAATAAAATCGCATGTTCATATTTATAAAATTGCACGAGAAAATCAATTAAAAAACCTCTGTGTCATAATCCTCAGGGACAGGCACAGGGAACAAGAGCGGCAGCGGAGCGGACTTCGCAATTATCGTCCCACCAAAGAATCCCCAGAACAGTGCGTTTATTTGTTTATTTAATTAATTGACGACAGAAATGAGAGGCCAGAATAAATTTTATTATTATTTTAATATGTCAAAATATTACGTGGACGTGGGCAAAACGACATCTAATACTCTCTCGAGCGGCCGTGCGATATCAAAGACGCAATCGCTTTAAGATCGATCCACGTGTACGGTGGAGATCCACAACTTCATTCACCATCCGCACTATAAATACTAGTCAAGGTCCCCGCAGCAGCACTCATCCCAGCAATCTGATTTCGATCTTCTTCGTCTGCAAAACTTTTCATCGTTAATCGCCAAAGGAAAACGAAAAATGTCTTGCTGTGGTGGAAACTGTGGTTGCGGCTCTGGCTGCAAGTGCGGCAGCGGCTGCAAAGGGTACGTTACGCTTTCCATTTTTCCAATCGCTTTATTTAATTAAATTCATTCCGCAAACTGTTGTCCTTTTTTTTAAAAAAAAAAAATTCTGTTTTTGGACATGCAGATGCGCCATGTACCCTGACTTGAGATACTCTGAGAGCACCGCCGCCGCCACCGAGACCCTCGTCCTCGGTGTTGCTCCTGTCAAGATGTACGTAAATGTGCAGTCGTTACAGAACTGTGTGTTAAATTATTGATTTTTATTAACAGATTTAAAGTAATCTGACGTTGCATTAACCTGCACGGAAAGGAAATCCAAACGGTGTCACTATTTGTGTTTTTATATAAATTCAGGGACCCAGATGATGGATAGGTTTGGACTGTATTTGATTTTTTTTTTAATTTTTTTTTCCTCCTTGGGATCAGGCACTCTGAGGGGTCCGAGATGGGATTCGCAGCTGAGGGCGACTGCAAGTGCGGACCAAACTGCAAGTGCAACCCTTGTAACTGTTAATGATGATTACGAGACGTGAACATGCCCCAAAATAAAGCAGCGCTGTGAGGTCGTTTAAATTATAATATCAATAAAAAGAACTACATATTGTTTGTGGTTAGCTTGTTGGATGTCTTTTTATGAGCTTTTGTTTGTAAATAAAAAAACAGCCATGGCTGGCTGCTTCTCCGAATCCTTAACTGGGTTTGTTGCAGATCCATGGCTAGTTAATTAATCATTTAAGTGTCTTTGTGACTTTGTGTACCTGTTACTGCTGCTTTTCTAATGGGAAGCTTACTCTCTTGAGTTTTATCTATAGTGTGCAAGTGTATGGTGTATGTACTGTATAATAAATTCACACCGTTGATTTCGGTTTGGATATGGATTTTTGTTGGAAGGTAGGTGAGAAATATTGGCAAGACTTATCTTCTTAGGATATGTGTGTCAGCAGACACTAATAAATAATTTGTTGTGTTTATGATGCCAAGTGTTTGTTCGTCTCCCTACTCCAGACTCTCGAGAATAAAATTTCATATTGGACATTTTGCCAATTGCCATTATGGCGAGTGTGGACTTTGGGAACAAATAATTTATTAGACTTGTGACTGACAGCTGAGTGCCGACCTGACAAGTTAATGTGGTAATGGAAAGGTACACTTTTTTCAACCAACCCTAGAGCCCTGATTAGGCAATAAATTACCTATCTATCTATTTCTTGGCCCTACCAGTGAGGGGTGACAGTATGATCTCTATTAAGCCAGGGAGATTATCTAGCCTCGAACAGATTGCCTGTGTGGAGATCTTAACTGAGAATGCGCTGTATGTAGTGTAATTTGTAAACAAATAACCTTTTTTTTTCCCTCCTCCCCCGAAATGTTGTAAACAAAGACGTTAGAAGTAGACGAATTCAATTTTTAAAGTTCCATTCTTCAGCCGTGGCGATACTTGTAAATTGTTGGAGCTGTGATTACGATCCTTGTAATGGGCCATTGTCTTGTCGTCTTATTGGGCATCTGAATTCTTCTGACTGGGTTCCCTAGGGAGACGATTGAACCCATTCCTATAAACTGACAGCCCACCACATCGATTATTATTATTATTTTTCAAAATTGCTCAACATACTGTTTGATATTGAAATTAAGTAATTATAACTTATTGTTCATAATTTATGATATTAAAAATATTTAATAAATATTAATTATTATAATTTAAAAATTAAGTTGATTAAATATATTATTTATATATTAAAAATTTATAATAATTTTTGTTAAGGGGGAAATTTAAGTGTTAATGTGGATTAATAATTCAGTGACACGTGGTAAAAAAAGTTAATTTATTTGACTGAGTGTTAGAATAGGTTACGGTGAAAAAGGAGGTAAGCTCTTTTAAAAAAATGGCTTCAATAAAATACACAATCAAAGAGTATTGTAAAAAATTAGATTTTTGTGGTTAAGATTTATACGTGAACAACGTATGCGATCATGCGAGAGAAGAAAAATATATTCCTTTGAATACGGATGAGGAGCCAATAAAAATAAAAAATTCCCTACCCAACTAATGAAAAAAGACAAACTTTTTTTTTTTTTTGAAAAGTGAAAAAAGACAAAGTTAGTTGTCTTTTATACCACTAGAAAAGCAACATGACCATAGGGCTAGGAGGCTACCACGTGTCCAATTGTAGGGGTAAAACGGTGGGTGGAGAATTCTTTGCCTCTCAAATTCATAGATGCCGTCCTTAAGGGAATCATAAGGTAAATTACTCAAATCACCTTATCTGAACGGAGGTTAGCCATTAAATGAGCACCACGTGTTTAAAATAATCCAAATATCTTTAACAACACTCTTATATAAGTTCTACGTGTATGATCTTGGAGAGGCTCTCTCCATCTCTAACTTTATCTCTCTTTTTTTGCTCCATCCAATTTTAGGTCTATTTTTTTTCCCCAAGATTTGATTTTTTGAGAGATTGTTTCACTTTCTTCTCCCTCTATTTTTACACCTCCATAATAGATCTTACCTGTCTCACCTCCCAAAGAACATTTTTCTTTATTCTTTTCTTATAAAATTCTCTAATTTCCATAAGATTCACATCTCTCTCATACTATTATTCACTAGAAACAATCTTTATTGAGATTTTGTTGATATTGTAGAGTAAATTATATAATACTTTATTTATATAATAGATCATAAACGAGTTACGCTGTTGATGTAGCACAAAGAGCCGAACCACATAAAATCTTATGTGCTCTTTATTGTTTATGCTTATTTTCTACTTATTATGATGGTTTTGATGTCCAAATTATATTTCATATGTGCGTTCACATGAGTTAAGTTAATCAGATAAGCTCCTTAGAGCTATTCTCAAAGCACTCTTAAGCTCTGTTTGTCAATTTCCTAAATTAATTCCTACTAGCTCCATGAACTCATCATAATATTTCAAACTCAGAACACCATACCTTACCTCAAAAATCACCTTAGTTATATCTTCTGTTCCAAACATCAGAAAGTTAGGGTTAGCAAAAGAGCTCGAGTTGGCCTGGGCCTAGGTCAGCCCAGTCCAGGCCCGTCGCCTGAAGTCTGGCCCACATAAGTTGCACTTGGATATGGGCTAAAAAATATCAATCCCTCATAAGTTAGGCCTGATTAAGTGCCTAGGAAAAAAAACCTGGGTTTTTTTATTCGTAAATAAAAAATAAATCAAATTTAAAAAAAATTAAAATATTAAATTTATATGTTTTATATTTGTAATTTATTATGGTGTGTTACTAATATTTTGTATGTTAGACTATTATTCTATTATGTATTAGATAATTATCTTTAATTTAAATATTCTTTTACTTTATTAAACATTTATGTCATAATTAATGGAAAGTCTAGACCCAAGTCCACAATTTGCCAACCCTATAGAAAATACACATAGACCTAAAATTAGCTTAATATCTTGCTAAAATATAAATTATATTTGTTTTAATCGAATTTGACCTAGATCCGATGATAACAACCACTTAATGGTTTGACTCAGATCTTCGTAAAAATTGAGCTAAACAAGGACATTTATCTAATTATAGACTGTATATTATTAATTTTTATTTTATAATTACGAATTTTTTCACAATAATTTTAATTTAAAATTTACAACACTTTAATACTAAATAAGGTTTAAGATTTTAGAATCTATTGATCCACTTACATTAATTTTAGTACTTCTCAAAAAAATTTAATAATAAAAGCTTTTTTATTTTTGAAATAAAAATTTATTGTATTTGGTAGGTATGAGTTTCAAAGAATAATTTTGATAAAATTATAAATGTCTTATAAAATTTTCGTTCAACAATTGTAAAAGGAAGTCATATTCACCAGGTGTTTCAAGCACTTCGTCAGGGCGGGTAGTGCCCTCCAGTAACAAATACCAAATGGAGTCTTATACACCCATTACAAGAAGAACAAAAGCTAAATGGTATCATCCTCCATCAAAATCTTCTGCCATTGTCTCCCCACTCCAAGAATCACTTAAGTATCGCCAGTGGGTTCCATGGTGAGACCTGCAATGGTCACATGGGGCCAGCAAACATAAAGTAAAAAGCTTTATAATCCTACTGTAGATTTGACGGGCATCCGGCCACCCGGCAGCCAATTATACTTGTCAATACATAAATGTAACATCTACGAGCCCATGGAGATTTGCATAGTTTCTCGGCTAGTTTTCCCAAACCCTTCGCCCTGTATAGGTTGTTGATCCCTTTGTCCAATCCTAAATGTCCTAATAAATTTAAATATCGAACAATTTAAGGAAATTCAATAATTAGAAGATTAAAAGAGAAAAAGATGCAAGCAATAGCCCTATGGGGGCAAAGAGGGTTGTTCATTCAGGCAATACGTTCAACGGTCAACCAAACGTCCTCTATTTTCAACTTTTTCTGTACTCAACCTTCCAATAAGCTTCTAACGAGCAACATAGAGCCAGAACTAGAACAACCCAAGTGCTTATCTTTAAGAATTGAGAGGCTGCCGAGAGGAGAGCCTGTTGGGTCCGCATTTCAAAGCTGGATGCGCGAGGGCTTTCCCGTCCATAGAGGCGAAGTTTTTCACACTATAAATCGTTTGAGGAAGCTTCAACTGAACAAACGAGCTCTTGAGGTAAAAATGTCTTTGTTTCTTTTTGTACATTGAGTGTGACACTTATAAAGCAATGCACATGTTTGTCTAAATGCTTGAGTGAACTGTATTAGATGCTTTTATCATATAGGTTATATTAGCCCCTTTTATGTGTTCATTTTAAGAATTTATCATGTCGTGTCTGTTTGCAGGAAACGAGTCTGTACACATAGTTAGTATGCATGAGCGCTGAGCGGATTTAAGGCTAAGGTTTTTGCTTTTTTGCCAGGTGATGGAATGGGTGATTAGAGAGAGACCCTATAGGCCAAAAGAATTGGACTACTCTTATCTGTTGGAATTTACTATTAAAAATCATGGGATATCACAGGGTGAGAAGCTCTTTTGCTGCACCCCTAAGGATTATCAGAATGAGTTGCTTTATAACAATCTTGTTATTGCATGCTTGGACAAAGGCGTGATCAAGCTTTCCCTTGAATACATGAAGAAAATGCGGGTGTTGGGTCATTCCATTTCATACTTGGTCTTCAACCGCCTCATAATCCTCAATTCATCTCCTGGCCGTAGGAAAACCATTCCAAATATCCTGAGGCAAATGAAGGCTGATAAGGTGGCACCACATGTTTCGACCTTCCACATTCTAATGAAAATAGAAGCTAATGATCATAACATTGAAGGGTTGATGAAGGTTTACAGTGACATGAAGCGGTCAGAAGTAGAGCCAAATGAAGTTTCTTACTGCATATTAGCTACTGCCCATGCAGTGGCAAGGTTGTACACTGTTGCTGAAACCTATGTTGAAGCAGTGGAGAAGTCTATGATGGGGAATAACTGGTCGACACTGGATGTCCTTATCATATTATATGGGTATCTGGCAAAAGGAAAGGATCTTGAGAGAATTTGGGCCACTGTGCAAGAACTCCCCAATGTTCGGTCGAAAAGTTATGTGTTAGCAATTGAAGCATTTGGTAGGATTGCACAGGTAAGTCGTGCTGAAGAGCTTTGGCTTGAAATGCAGTCAATGAAACAGTTGAAGGCAACAGAACAGTACAACTCTGTGATATCTGTATATTGCAAAAATGGATTTATTGATAAGGCCTCTGGGCTTCTGAAGGAAATGAGTATGAATGGCTGCAAACCAAATGCCATAACTTATCGACATCTTGCTCTGGGTTGCTTCAAAGCAAATTTAGTGGAGGAAGGGTTCAAGGCTCTAGAGCTGGGGATGAAACTGATAACGACCAAAAAAGTCAGAAGCTCAACTCCATGGTTGGAGACAACCCTCTCAATAATTGAGATTTTTGCTGAGAAGGGTGATGTCAGGAATGCTGAGAATTTATTTGAAGAACTAAAGAAAGCTAATTACACCAGGTACACGTTTGTATACAATACATTGATCAAGGCTTATGTCAAAGCCAAAATTAATGATCCAAACCTTTTGAGAAGGATGATTCTAGGAGGCGCTAGACCAGATGCTGAAACCTATAGCTTATTGAAACTTGCTGAACAGTTTCAAAAGAAATGATAATCTGTTTATGACTGATGAATTTTATTTATTCTTTGCCACTGATTCTTACTCGAGACAAATTAAGTCTTATGTATTATTGTTGTATATTGAACAAATTATGATAGGCAAGATGGGGGAGGTTCTGTGGAATTTCCCAGTAAAGTATTGGGAAAGATGATTGAAATATATTCAGATTATATTTCTAATTCTGGCTGTACGCATTCAAAGAAATAATGCTGGACATTTTTTCTGTTGCGTGTTTGTAGTTTTTGAATACGAGTTTCATTGAACGAGCTTCTTAGTATGGCGCTTAACACAGATAGGATTCCTTAGAAGCAATAACCCAGAATTATGATGGTGCACATTACTGCTCATCATCATTGGCGTGATCTAGAACCTTCTTTTGGACCTGCTGCAATGAATCGTCTTGATTGCTTCAGTCGTGCTTTTGTCCCTAACCACTATTCCAAAGCCATCATTTTACCATTTTTGGTTTTTCTTCTCATTGCCAAAGGATATTATATCAGAACCCCAGGCATAGAGCTTAAGTGCATGTTTTGATTAACAAATATCCATATTCATTGTTTCCATCATAAGTTGGATAAGAAATTACAATCATCTTAGATCAGATAGTGGAGGAAAAAAAAAAAAAATACTTCACTTGCAGTCACAGCAACTCTTTTCAGGAAACACACTTCATGCAAATATCAGATCATTATACGTTTTCTCTAGATTAAAATCTGTTGACCCTCAGAAATTGATAACGAGGAAAAGCACACAACGAGCTTCCAAATCGTTAAAATGGCTAACATTATTATATGTTTCTTACAACCATTGTAAAAAGTAAAAATGATAGAAGGAACAAACCACGTAGTAACTCAAAAAAAGCAGAGATTAGAAAGAACTATGGTTGACTTTGCTCAGTTGCGGTTTCTAAGGAACTCTGCAGCAGCTGCAATGGCACCCCCTGTGAGGGCATCCATCACAACCTTGTCCCTGTTATTGTTGCCAACCGCAGAGACCAAAGCCCCAGTGAAAGCACCTCCAATCATCGCGTTCTTCTGCAGTATATCCAAAGACAGAGACAGCTGGAATAAGAATTATGGATTGAAAATCAATATCAAGAGAAACCTATAGATTAAACTTACCAGATTCTCGGAGTCATCAATACTCATATTCTAGAACAATTTGCAAATAAAGCACAATAGTTACAAGCGAGTCGTGGAGGAAATTATACTTTATAACATACCCAGTCTTTGGTGCCACGGACCTTCTCGACCCCATACTCCATGCCTACATAAACTCCGGCCACAGTTCCTGTTGGAGAATAAAAGAAAAACTTCAAATCATTTGCTCTCAGTACAGAATGAACTCAAAGGAAACAAGTTTCATAAACAACTACAGGGCTATATATGCAATATGCCACATACTTACCCCAATATGCACCTTCTTTACACATCTTCTTCAACTGCAGTAACATCGTTCTCAATTGGTGAAAATGAATATTTAGCTCTTACAGGTAAACATATTATTTAGTAAAAGAGGAAATCTACTAATCAGTCAATAGACACAGAAACACTCACTGCATGCTCAAGATGGTTACGGGAAAAGTTCCCTGCAAGAAAAATGCAATATTAGACAAACAACTCAATTTAGCGACAGAATCCCATTTGATCCGAGATAATCATCAATGCATTTACATCCGAAAAAAAAAGCAATTTTAATATCAGTAGCAGTTTAAAAAAAAAAAACAAAAAACAAAAGAAAGAAAAGGAGGAGGAGGAGGAAATGACCTCCTTTGACAATGTTATAAGTATCCTCAGCAACTGCTCTTGTTGCTGCAACCTGAAAAGGCCAAAAGCGTATAGTTTTAAAGAAAAAGACTTGAATGATACAGAACAGAACATACGTAACAAAAAAGGAAGAAATGTATGGCTGAAATTACAGCTCCGATCTTCAAAAAGCCATCGACAGTATGATTGAGGAAAGCATTGCCCGAGTCTATTCCAACATCAAGCTTCGGCATTTTTACTCTTCTTTTCTGCTCTTGTTCTGTTTCCTCTTCACTCTCTCGGTTTCCGTGTATGAGATTCAGATGTATGCTGCCCTGATTTTCCTTTGTTAATACACAGTCAAGTGGGTGAGTGCCGACAGTTTTTTTTTTTTTAATTTTTAAATATATGCCGGTATTATTGCTGAGTGACAGTCCCTCCTCTCGAAGGAGTCTCTGCTACCGGGAGTCGCTCATCTCTAAAAGACTTGTGTCATGCATACGTGCGTCGTGTTACTACTGGGTGAGTGTATATGCATTTCCTGTAGAGCAATTTTTTCTTCTTTTTTTACTTCTATACTTGGTCTTATTCTGAGATTTTTTGAGCAAATAATAGTTAAGGAAATAATAAGCTGATATGCTTACGAGGCAGCACATGGCGGTATGTAATTAGGTTGTCAGATTATAAAATGGTATCCGCATAACCTGAAATTTCTTTCGTGATGTGTACTTGAACGGCCATGCTCTCCCACCATAACCCCAATCTACTTGCCAACCACCGTGATCGTGATTTTGAAGAAAGAAAAATGATATTTGACTACTGACAAAATATTATCATAATAGAAGTATAGTATCAGAGTATGAACAGTACTGATGCTTTGTGTAGTATTATTTGTGCATAAATAAGATTCCATTTTCTACCTTGGTGGTGTTTTGATGGGGATCAAATATTAGTGCTATTTGAACAAATCACTAATAGTGCTCTTATCATCCTCATATCTCATGAGTTGAACTTGTATATCTTACATATTTATAAACATAGCAGCTAATAATTACAAACAAAATCACTTAATAACTTATAACCTCTCTTTCAAGGACTTGATCAAATACTGAGCTTACCCCGTGCTCAATTCTTTATAATATTTTGTCGCGTGTGGACGTATAATAATATAACTTTTTTCTTTTCATTCTCCTGTAAATTCTTCTATATTTTTGTTGATGTCTAATTACTCTAATCTCAGCTAACAAGTAATCAATGTATATTATCTAAAACCATGAGGCCGGTTAAAAAATAGTTAAATTATACTAAAAATTGTTTCGGCCACAATACATAACAACGCATCGATATGGAACCTAACCCAAATGAAACATCTAAAAGAACTCACAAGCAGTGGCTAGAATCAGTGCTGAGTGACCTGTCACTTCCCTATAAAACAACCTGTCATTTACAATTGTTACAATTTGAAGTTCTATTGCGTTAGTTTTATGCTTGGATATCTGACTCAAAATGAGTTCAATCTTTTTTTTTTCACAGACCACATAAATAGTCTGGAACCACAACTCATTTAAAGGTGGTTTATTTATTTATTTGAGTGGTCCGAAATGTATATTATGATATATCAGTGTTATGTGCATTTGGCAACTCTCACCAGTCCTCCCGCTCCATATTGCACAAGAGCTACAGGCCTCAACTTGTGGGTTTCAGGGAAAAGTGGCCCTGAGTATGGGATTGGGCCGGGTTGCCAGGCTCGATTGATTATGAAACAATTGGAAATTTTTTTTTTTTGGGTTTTTTCTTTAAAGGAAAAGATCAAAGAAGTTGAGAGAAAGAGCAAGGGAACGAGGACAGAGAGGAACACGAGACGACAACGTATTGGTGACTGCAATATAAAATAGAAAAGAAAAGCCTTCTTTCCCAAAACCCTACCTCTGAGTTCTCAGTTCAACAACATTCAACACAGAAAAGGAGCCGGAATGGACAAGAACATGTTGGCTGGACTTGACGGTCTTCCCGAACAGGACAAGGCCAGAATGGCTTCCATGATCGACCATCTTCAATTACGGGACAGGTTTTGATTCTTTTCCCACTTTGCCATTTTACTTTCTCTTATTTTCCGCTTCTATATATCCTGTTCGTGGATCTACTGTTTTTTCCTTGATTGAATTAAAAAAAAATTTCATTATATCGCAACCCAGATGAATTCTCTTGCCGTTTTTCACTAAAAGGGATTCCTTTCTTTGTTTTAGCTTATTTTTGTGAAACTCGAATTTGGGATTTATTTGTTATCTTAATTTTAATTTTATTTTTCGTTTTGGTTTTCATTTATGGCTTTGCATGTGAAATTTGTGTAATGCAAGTTGCAAGCTTAGTTTTTGTCCTTGTGGCTTGGTTGACATGTGAAGCTAAAGTAAACTGATGTACTCCTTAAAACCAGGCCAGCATTGTGTTGCATCTGGACGTTTTGGATACTAAATTTGCTTATATATGGTGATTGCTCATTGATATTGCTTAACTAATTCGAAAAGGACATCTTAGTCATGTGATGGTTTTAGTCATGTGATGGTTTTAATCTTACCATTTTAAATAACAGTCTGTATGATGTGTGGCTCGAGAGCTTGGAGACTATAAACAAGCGGCTTAAGGGATTTAGATTGTCCTTCCTGTAATTTAAGGTCTTCAAAGAGTCTGTTATTTTTGAATGAGTTTTTCTGCTTCTTATTTTCCTTGAAGTAAGATAGTTTTATTGTCATTATTAGGGCTACTAGTACTATTATTATTATTATTATTAATTTTTTTTTTCTGCTACATTCTGGTCCTTCATGTTAAGTCGTCGAGTTTGAACTATATGATGGGTTTGAAAGTTGTAGACTTTTTTTGCTAATTGATTATTTCTTAGTAATCTGCAGAGCTTCACTTTTGTAATACTGGTTTCATGATTGGATTTAACATCTGTGAAAATCGTTTTGGTGAAGCCAAAAGTTGGTTCTCCTTAAAACCAATGCAGCATTTGTTGTGCTGTGTTTGGACGTTTTGGGAACAAAATTTGCAAATCAGTGCTATCCGTTTTCTCCTTTTGGTGATTCTTGTTTCACATTTGATTTTGCACCCATGTTAAGGTTTCTCTTAGAGAACCGAGACCGTCTTTAGAGTTAAAGAGCCTATTGTGATTCCCATTACAGAACATGTTTTACGCTTGTTAATGTGTATTTTGGTTGATTTGTTCTATATGCCTCAGTTTATCAGCTTTGCCAGTTTCTACTACATTGGGAGCTTCCATATATTTTTCTTGTTAAGTTTTAGCTTGTTGAACTGCTCTGGAAACATCAAATTCTTCTCTAATCTACTCTCTGGCACAGATGTTGATCAAGTGTTCTATTTCTTTTTATCTTTGAATCGAATGTGTAGTTTGAGGATGTACAACTCCCTTGTGGAGAGATGTTTTAACGATTGTGTGGACAACTTTACACGCAAGACCCTACAGAAGCAAGAGGAGACCTGCGTCATGCGTTGTGCTGAGAAATTTTTGAAGCACTCAATGCGTGTTGGCATGAGGTTTGCAGAACTCAATTCACAAGCAGCTACACAAGAATAGTATCCCCAGACGACCATAAACGGGGCCAAGAAACCATTTGGTTTATTCCTGTAGAATTTCTTTTGGATCAAATTAGTGGCTATTAATTTTCTGCTTTTGCCATGAGTAGAAGCCCAAGTTTGCGGTAGGATTCATAATCATCGTCTGAAAAATCATGTTTACAAATTTTATTGTGGCTTCACATATTGAATAATTGAATCAAATATAACGGAATTCCATCTTAAACTAACTGTAAATGAAATTGAGTCAAGTGCATCAGCAGCCAAAGATGCAGAAACCTCGGTAAAATTCAGTGTTTGAATAATTTTTCTGTTGTGGTTATATTATCTATCATGCCCTATCTATATTCTGATTGATGATTACCCAAGTATATTGTAGATAGTTAAATGTGCTGTTATGTTATGTTATACGCCTGATAACATCAAAGGATTTTTGCACCATGTGCGAACGGAAGATTGCTTCTTCCACAACTTGAAAGCTATGCATTATCACCCTGATTTCATAATTAAGATTCTCAAGTAATCCAACCATCGTGTTACGTCGTGGTAGGAATTTCCAGATGAAAGAGAGATTAATAAGAACATGTACAACAGAACTTAAATAAACACAGCAAGCAACCTCAGTATGTAAAACATAGTGTGGAAGGAATTTCCAGATGAAAGAGAGATTGATAAGAACATGTACAACAGAACTTAAATAAACACAGCAGGCAACCTCAGTATGTAAAACATAGTGTAGAAATTTATTAATAGCAAATCTGGTGGCAAAAACAAATGGGCAGCAGAACTACATAAGCATTCAATTTAAACAGCGAAACTAGATATGTAACGCTCTAATCAGCTCAGTCACAAGTCAACAGAACACAATCACACGAGAGAATACAAAAGTTTCCTTTCATCCTCCCACAAGGAAAAAAATGACTTTTAATTCAAAGCGTTCAGACAGAATACAATAACCTATTGTCGTGGTTTGCATCCATAACCGATCATCACATCCATATTTTCTCATCCTGGCAAAACCAACAAATATTAACTATGAGGAGATGAAATGTGATAACGTGCAGATTCAACAGAGAGAATCATTATCATTTGTTCTTAGAATAAGATATACATCAATGGATTACAATCAAACCTATAACAAATGCTTCAGAATGAAAATTAATAAATTCATAACAGGAAGTCTGCAGATACCTTCCCAGGAAGTCTCTATTCATAATCTCTGTGGTGGCGATTCCGGCTCTTCTTGTTAGACCTCTTTGCACCCCTTCCAACTCGTGAATCGTCTGAACCACTTGCATCAGAATCAGATGGTGTCACAGACCTTCGGCTCTTGCGCCCATACCTTTTACCAGAATCGTCAGATGTACCGGAATCAGAATCATTTGCATGTCTATGACTTCTCCTCCTCTTCTTCTCCTTCCTACTCTTCCTCTTATGGTGTTGACGTTCATCCTCTTCATCTGAGGACTCATCCCTCTTCCTCCTCTTCTCTCTTCTCCTCTTCCTCTTCGTCTTATTTTCGTCCTCATCCTCTGAATCACTGTATCTCCTCTTTCCACTCCTCCTCTTCTTAGACCTCCCTCTCTTCTTCCTCTTTCCTGAATCTGAATCTGAATCTGAAGCACTTTCATCTGAATCATCCCTTTTCTTCTTCGTCGACGATCTCCCTTTATTGCTAACCTTCTTCCCAAGCCTTGCAGCTATAATCCTCTCCATCTCTGAATCTGCATCTGAGTCTGAGCTGTCGCTCTCCTCTTCTTCATCCTCGTCACTGTCATTCTCACTCTCAACCTTACCTTTTCCGTTCAGCTTCCCCACTTTCCCCTTAATTTTATCCAACTCCGACAAAACCGCAGCCTGAATTGCTTCCTGGTCTTTTTCCTTGTCTTCCTTAACACTCAAAAAGTTCCTGCATTGAAATGTCAAGTGCCCAACACGACCGCATTTCTTGCAAGCCCCACGAGCCTCGTCAGCATTGGTATTAGTTATGCGGGCAAGCGCTAAAAGGCCTTGGTAGCTATTGTACGGATTATCAGCATCTGGTTCATTGCTAGAGTGTTTCTGCTGTGCTGAATTCTTGGACTCATCTTTGTTTGGTGCATACGGGTCGTACCCAATTGCACTTTGCCATATACCGTGAGTTTGCAGGGCTGCACTACTGTGCACCCTATTGTTCGCAGGCATGCGAACTCGTCCAGCGGTGGCCGGCATATTGAAGTATCGTAATTACCAAATCTGGGTGAAGCAATAAAAGTTAGCAGCAGTTAGGATTTTGAAATCAGTAAATCAAATTCAAGAAATTTCTATTATTCTGTTGTAACGTAATTCCTATTACATCATCAACTCAATCCCCAATCCAACAAACTAAGAACAAAAGAGGAGAAAATACTTACGCTTAATCATGCGGAACCGACAAAACCAAGAACATGAAATAACAAAATAAAGATTGAACAAAAAACTCAATATTGGGTTTCAAGATAATTCATCTGGAGATGGATCTTACCTGTGTAGCGATTGATTCGAAATCCCTAATCGAAGAGCTACAGTTCTTTTCTTTTTTTTTTACCCTGCCCCCTCTTTTGTTTCTGAATTCACGAGACTCCTTTTTCGTTTATCTTAAAACAAAAGTCGGTGGATAAAGCAAGGGACGAGACGGCACCGTTTATCTGAGGGAGAAAAACGACAACGTGTCAGTAGTATAAAATTAGGATGCGAAAATTTTTGTTCCTTTGTGTGAGCGAGCGCGCGCGCGTGTACGGAACTAAAGAAAATAATTTCTAGAATCAGACAAAATAGCATGGATCTATCAAATTATTAGCAAATCCAAGCCTCCTAAAACAAAGAACGAAACTATATCTAATTTTTTGAAACCTAATTAGCTAGATATCATCGAGCTGAAGCAATTTAGTGTTTTGTGCCCAACTTTGTAAAAAAAAAATTGTGATGAATATATAATAACGAAAGTTAAAAAAAAAAAAAATCCAAAATAGCATGGATCTATCAAATTATTAGCAAATCCAAGCCTCCTAAAACAAAGAACGAAACTATATCTAATTATTTGAAACCTAATTAGCTAGATATCATCGAGCTGAAGCAATTTAGTGGTTTGTGTCCAACTTTGAAAAAAAAAATTGTGATGAATATATAATAACGAAATTGGAAAAAAAAATTACCCTAAAATTCCTACAAAATTCAGATCATTATATAACACCAAAATTCGCCACAGCTATACAAACACACTATAAACTCAGAGTAGGCATCGGTAACTATGTCATCTGGTTCTACTACCCTTGATTATCCTTAACTTAATCCTTGGGATGGTCTTTATTATTTGCATCGGCTTGTGGTGTTATGGCCTTTTTTTTTTTCGGTTGCTAATTAAATTGTTAGATACATGCTCTGCTTCTTCTTTCAGCACCTTAAGAGACCATGGCCATATATGAAAATATCATCATCAGGAAAAGGAATATCAGGAGACGTGGTTTTGGACTTATTTCAACATTGAGAGTTAAAGAGTTCTTAATCTTACGGTAAGGTAAGCGAATGTGCCATATGCACTCACTTCTTTTTATGTCTATTTTTGTGCTACATGTATTGAGGGTTCGCACCGAATTTGCGGTTGGTTAAGGATAAAAGACTGCCTCTTCTCCACCAAAAATAAAATAAAATAATAATAATAATAATAATAAAATAAATAAAGATATTCTTGCCTTGTGTTTTTAGATATTGCATCAACAAATTTTCTAATTCCAGAGAATAGCTATTTCAGCCTTTCTAAAATTTATTTTTATCACTTGGGTTACAAGAAAGTTTTAAGTTTTTAATTAATAACTCATTTCATCAAGAGTGTTAAAATAGTAATAAAAAATGTACTATGAAAAGATAAATGCGATACTTTTACATATGAATTTAATTATTGGCGGGGTTGGTCTATTTAAACCTACTAAATTTTTTTTAAAACTAAAATTTTTTATTGTGAAAATATAATTTAATCAAAATTACTTATCTTACATTACCCTCTCTCCCTTCATCTCCTTCCCTTATCAAACATTTTATTGTGATATATGAACTGAATATTGAAATTTAATAAACAAAATTGCTCAAAAATGAATAAACTAGTGAACTAAAATAATAAGTTGCAGTTTGATGATAATTTTATTCTAAAAAGTGGATGTTGAAAGGAAATTAATAGTTCAAATACCCCCACTCTCAAAATATCATATTTGCCCTTCCAACAATGTGCATTTATCTTTCTAACAACGGTTTTATTTGTTTATTTATTTTTTATAGGAACAGTGGCTTTATTTACCGTGTAAGATGGCCTTATGGTACTTTAAGTCACCAGTAATTTATAGAAAAACAAGTTCTTCCGAGAAGAAAAACGTTGTTATTGAAAAGATGATGAAATTGAAAAAACATTATGACAAATTACTAGGTGCGCGCCTTTTTTAAAAAAAAACCTTTTTTATTGAACAATTTTTTATTTTTTTATTTTCTTTTTTTTTTCAAAGTACAAAAAAAAATTTCATTTTATTTTATTTTATTATTTGGTATGGCTGTCCCTCCTTGAATCCCCCATCGGTAACAAGAAGTTACAATTTAAAAAAAAAAAAAAATTTTTTTTTTTTTGTGATCAAACAATTCCTATACCTAATCGGAATATATAATGTTTCCTGAACTATGGGTACAATGATTTCCAATTCCTAATCCGTAATAGGGTTGTTGTCACTTACAATATTATAAATAAGATACCAATTAATCAGAAATATTACTCAATTGTCCCGTTCGCTCAAATTTGTTACTTTTTTTCTTTATTGTGAAGCTAGAAGCCATGTCCTTCGCCGTAACTCCCTCTACTTGTCCCAACGATGAAGACTTAAGATTGTTAGTTTTAACCACACCCTTGGTCATGTCATCCGTGGTTTGTTTAATCCTCCTCTTATTCTATGTATGCTACAGTTTATACTGGCAACGCTATAGTAGTCGAATTCAAACGCAGAATGAAGATATCGAACAGGGATTATCCTCACAGCAACAGCAACAGCAACAGCAACAGCAGCAGCGGGTGATCATTAATAGTACGAAGTACAAAGTGAAAAAGGATCCGGAGGCTTCCAAGTTCAAGAAAGTCTCCTGGACAGCTTTTAAACGAGATATTATTAACAATAAAAGCCATCAAAATGATGATGCCGTGCCCGTCAATAAGACGACTACTTGTGTTATATGCTTGGAGTGGTTTAGGGATGGTGATGAGTGTAAGGTTCGTTCAAAGTGCAATCATATTTTCCATCAGACTTGCATCGATGACTGGCTGGACGATCATGCTACTTGCCCGCTTTGTCGTGGTCGTGTACGGCGTATCGCTTGGCCTTCTGTTACTACTGCTGATGATCGGAGTCCCGACTAATTGTCTAATAATTACTCCCCGTTTTGTTTTTTTTTTTTTTTTTTTACTTTCCTAATCTATTGTAAGTCTTTTGTTTGTGATGATTCTCTAAATTTCAGTTGTTTTTCTCTCATATCGTTCTGAAATTTAAGTGTTCATTGTTTATAACAGAATTTGTGTTATTAAATATAACTCTTTCACAAGGATATACAAGGATATATATGAAATGAATATTTCCCTTGTAATGTCATACAAATATTAATTAGGAGAAGCAAATAGGGCAATTCGTTATGTTGACATAGCCCTCCATATCACTCGGGGATGGTTAAAAATTTCCACAAGTACGGTGCCTGTTATGTTAAGATCAGGCGTCGGGTTTAATTTTATTCTCAATTTATAAAAAAAGATTGGATCCAGATATAACGTTTTATATCCGTTGATTTGGTGGGATAGGTAAAGGTATAAAACACTGATACCCATATCTGGTCACTAAACCTATATGACTATCACTTTTTTTTTTATAAATATATTTTGAAAGCTAAAATTAATAGCTAAATGAAATAAATATTAAAGAAAAAAAATTAAAACCCTAAAACATTAAGATTAGCACTTATTAGCTTAGTAACTGGAACGACCATCTAATACGATGTTGTCCTAAACATTTATTTTGAAATTTTAATCATTTAATGGACTACGCATTTACTAGATTATTTAAAATCTTTTCCTAATTGGGAACAAATGACAATAAAATAATGTTCAAACTAGGGTCAGTTGCAAGGAGTAAATGACGAACAGATAAATGTCAAAGTGGAGAATTTTATTTTCAATCTAAATCTTTTGTAATGCATTGGTTAAAATTGAACACAATAACTATCAAATTATAATTAATATTTACCTAAAATTAAAAATAATTTTTTTTATAAATATTGTAGAATAAAGTGCTGCATGTGAGCTAAATATTTTATGCTTTTTTTTTTCCCTTTTAAATACATCCAGATGTTAAGAAATAAAAGGGAATATACGGGATAAGAAAGGGGGACAGGTACCTATAATTTTGATTGAGGAATTCCCAGTGGACAAGAATATCTTTTATCAAATAGAAATGGGTAATACCCGGCGGTTGCGATCCCTGCGTGTCACTATGCTTCAATTACGAAGATACAATTTGCGATTTCAACTTATTAGTGTATGCTAAACTACACCAGTTTCTAAGAGGTGAATAAAGATCTTTACTCCAAGTGATTTTGGACCTACGGTGACAGTTAATGAAAATTTGCTAACAGTACACCTAGCCTACTTGTAGCAGCATTTTCACTTTCCCCTTGCATGTGGTTTCCATCCTCGTCGATATTAAAGAAGAAAAATCGGTAACATTGTCACAATGAAATGAAATAAATCCTTCAGAATCTAATTTTCAACAAACGAGAAAAGTTAGAAATCGTTAATTTCCAGTTCAAAATTTTCAAATATTTAGTCTCCATTATATAAAAATACCAATTCCATAAATACATAGCATACTTAAATATAGTTAGCATGTTTTGTTTAATTTCCAAATTTCTTTTTCTTACTTATGAATTAGGAGTTTGTCCCAATTAAAAAAAAAAGTTTTCACAGAAGGAAATCTTTTAAAATTTTGATTACCATTATTGTACTAAAAATAGAATAGACCAGTTAGAGCCCAAATAAATTTAGTCCTTACAAAGCTTATGAATAGATAGACAAACACTTAGGATAAGCCTCCCAAATAATAAGGTTCTAAAGCCTAAAAGTTTTGAAGTCTTGAGATCCTATTATAAGACAAACCACCTAGGATAAACCTTTTAGGTGGCCAGTCTTCAAAGCACAAAAAATTCTAAGGTTTTAAGATCCTATCCTAAGACAACTTATATAAGATAAATTTTTCAGGTGATAAGGCTCCAAGACCCAAAAGGTTACAAAGTTTTAAGATATTATCTTAAGACAAACCACTTAGGATAAGCCTCCTAGGAGGAAAAGCTCTAAACTTCAAAAGGTTCAAAGGTTATAGAATCATATCCTAAGACAAATCACTTAGCATAAATCTGAATTTTAGTAAAAACGCTTCTTCCTTTAATTCATAGACAAGCTTGCATATCCATGTGTCAATCAACATGGGAACAAGAAGGCAAGTACCGTCAGATGTCATGAGAATAATAACACTTATCATCAAAGTAACTAAGATTCAAGTTAAATCAATTTTGCTATAAATATCCCCTCCATTCTCACCAAAAGATAAGAAAAGAATTGATTCAAGGGAAAAAATACTTTCTCTATCTAATTTTTCTCTTGTTAAATTTGTATTTTTTTAAATTTAATGATTATCCTTCTTTTATTTGAATATAGTATTGTTGGATAACTTTATCTATGGACTCAGAGGGTTTATGTTAACAATACCCCAAAGGTAAATTACTTGACCCTTATGATCCTTCTTTTTCTTTTATTTGAATATAGTATTGTTGGATAAAAGTATTCTCATCTCCCACAAAAAGTGGACTCTAGAGGAGGAGATTCAAAAGCTCATTAACATTACCCCAAAGGGTAAATTCATTATTGTCGCCTTGTCGGGTCCAAGAAAAAAGAACCCCAGTACTAAGAGGCCTATCCTCGGTTCGAATTACAACCTAATAAGGTGGGACAAAAATTTGCACCTCCACCCATTATGAGTAATGTTTTTGAAACCATTAATTTTCCGTTCAATAATTTACTCTCTAATTAGTAAGAATGCGTAAGATAAATATAATACACAAAATACTTTCTGTTGAATTTCTTCCAGTCTGAATTAGAGTTCTATGTCCGTTCATCCTTGTCTCAGTGCTCCTCCTCCTTTGAATGATTTTGGATCCGGAGAGTACACAAATAATTATCTTTCCATTTGTTTAAGTGTAAATTGCGTTGATTTTAAGCTGTTTATAGAGAATGTCTTATCGTCTTATGTGTTGCCAACACTATTATCATCACATCACCATACAATAGTCCATGAGCAATGGTGTCCATTAAAAAAAAAAAAGAAGAAAGAAAGAAAGAATTGACAAAACATGATAAAACCAGTGCCAATTTACTCACTTAATTGTAGAATAAAACAAAATCGACATCTATTTTACATTGTTTCTGTCCACACTTTTATATCTTCAGTATTTTTCATGTTCCATATATACCAGGGTATGCGCATAGTCATAGGCGTCGAATTATAGTCCCCAAAAATCCGTTGTAAAAGCAAGAGCAGCTGGCATAGTTTCAAGAAGTGTATATATCCCTTCCCCTTTTTTTTTCCAGTGATATAAGTTCTTTTTTTTTTTTTAATATTCTTGTTTGCTGCATTTTTGTATCCTGAAAATTAAAATAAATAAAAATATAATCATATTACGTTTTTGTTTGCTATATCAAGAATGCATTCGCATAATTTATACGTCGTCACCACAGTTAAGGTTTAAGGTTTAATGAGCACAACTCGGTTCGGTTCTGATCTAAACCGTAGAACGCCTGCTCCTTTATTGCATGTTTCCTTTTTAAGTCGCAAAATTTGAGATATATTTATTAGTACTTACTTACATAAATTGGCATGAGTTCAAACTTTGAAATACTTCAATTATAAAAACTCTGTTAAAACTTTTTATTGTAAATATTAATAAATCCGTTAAAATAATAATAACAACATAGATCATGCCACCTCTCTTAAATAATTACATATGGTACAACCCTCCTCACAAAATGAGGTATCTGAGTCACCTAAGCCCAATTCTAATAATTCATTTTATAAAGATTGTTCTTTACTTTGTCATGTCGACTAGCCCGTAAGGTTGCAAAGCCCAAATAATTGAATACACATGAAGTAAAAAATAATACAAGGTACAATAAGCACTACACCATACCTACCCAAAAAAAAAAAAAAACACAAAGAAGCATCAGGCAAAGACAACATCAAGGCCCAATTTAAAACCCAATGGCGGAAGCTATGCCTGTACGTAACGATACTCTTACAAGTTTTAAATTATAAAAAAAAGATGTTGAATAAAAGCTACGACAATAATCTCTACAACGGTGCAGAATCTCGTTGAGATTCCCGCCACCGACTTTTCCAATTTTAGAGCTTTTCCTTCTACGTGAGTATAGTCACATGCCTCGTAACCTGCCCACCGAAGCAACCACCCCACTTTTTAGCTTTATTTACCAAATAAATTAATGAATTTTTATTGATTAATTAAAGAATCCACATAGAAGTTGCGTACTTGGGTCGGCTGAGGTGAGGACTCCTGTTTTGTTGAAATCACAAGCATAGTCATGACGCCCGTTGCCCTGATAGAAGGCGTTCATGGCGTATGCTGCGTGTGACCGCACATTGTTCGGATTGAAGCAGGCCCCACCGGCTTGTATAGGCTTGCAGTCCACCCCAGTGCCGCACACGTAGTCTATGTTTGCCTGCAGCGCTGCATCAGAGGCGTCCGATTTTGGCACGCACCATTTCCCGCCCGTGACAGCGCCTGATGGCGGTTTTGCAACTGGAGCTCCGGTGGGAGGCTTTCCACCTGGTGCTTTGGTGGGACCCTGTGCCTTGAATAAAAGATCAAAATCACGTGTTCAAATTGATTCGACTTTTCTTAGCCCAAGATTACGTGTTGTTTTTTTGCTTGCACCTTTTTGACACTGAGAAGACGCGGGAATTTTTATAATTTTTGTGACGAATATAGCCCTTGAAAATTTTACATCAAAGACGTAAAAAAAAAAAAAAAAAATATCTGTGAGTGGACTGTGGACCGCGGACAGCTAAGGCTTGTACGATCTGTCGTCCACAGAAGCATATACAACATTTTCAATTCAAAGTAAAGGCCGGGCTGCCGCGGTGTCAGAATGACGATGCACGCATTACCGGGTCACATTAACGGATAAAAGACAAATGGGACGACAGTACATTCAAATTACGTGGCAATCCACTATTGGTTAAAGATAAAGATCGGCACAGTCAACAAAAAGAAGCAAGGAACCGACTCCGGTGAAAACCCCATTCACACACTCATCAACCCACTTTTCAAGACTCATCTGTAAATCTCTGAGACACGCATAATTTACAAAAATACCCTCAATTATATTTTACGAAAGAAAGCTGCAGAAGAAAGAATTATACCTGTTTATTACGCAAAATGCCCACATCATAAACCGGAGTAAAATCGGGTTTAAACAACCCGAAATTCTGCTCCGATATGGAAGGTTTCAGATTCTCGTTGAATAAGGCGAAAATGTACACCTCAAAAGTCCTGTTAGGCATCAGAGGCGTTCCTTTTCCAGAGTTCACGTGCTTCACGAGATTCCCATTATACGACAGCGCATTGGCCAAGTTCGACTCCGGCTGATTCGGGTCGCCCGCCGACGGCCACCCGGTTTCCCCAACCACAATGTCCACGTCCTCGTACCCAACTTTCTTCATAGCCGAGTAAACCGCATCAAGCTGGGCGTCAAACATGTTGGTGTAATTCTTCCCCGTGGCAGGATCAAAAACGCCGGCGTTTGGTTTAAACAAGGCGTAGTTGAGCGTCTGAGGCTTGAACCCAAAATACGGGTAGGGGTTAACCATAAACGGGGATTTAGTCTGTCTGTGGAACTCGAGAATCCTAGCAAATATAAGCCTATCGTAACCTTTACGGAACCTTCCAGTACTCGGCGGCTCGGAGGTTGATAAAATCCCCAGGGAATGAGGTGTCGACACCTGGACGCTGCTCAGATTGGCCGCATCGAGAGCTGATTTAAGAGTTCTCATGGCGGGCAGGAGAGAAGCGATGAGGACTTTGTCCGACGTGGCCAAGATTTCGTTGCCGAGGACGATGTATCTGAAGATGGTCTGGGGGTGATGCGGCAGGATGTTGTTGGCGACCCAGGACTGGGCGGCGGGGAGTTTTGCGAGGGCAGGTATATCGCCGTTGCCGACTGTGACGGTGACGGGGATGTTTGTATGGGCGAAGGCGCGGAGGAATTCGGGGTTGGCGTCGAAGAGCTTGACGCGGTCTATGGTGGTTTGGGTTTTGAGGAAATTAGCTACTTGCTGAGGGGGCGGGAGGTTGTTTGCGATGGCGCCGTAGTTGACTCCGATGGAGTCAGCGGCGGAGGGGGCGATGGCGTTGCAAGACAGGGCGAGGAAGAGGAAGAGGAGGAATCGAGAGAGTTTAGTAACAGTAGCAGCCATGATTGGAGAAGTGAAGGAGACAGGGGCGTTTCAGTGAAAGGGGAGGGCTTTGTGTCCGTATTTATGTTTTTGTGTGAGAGAGTGGTGGGTACGCGCTTTTGTTGGACGGTGGTGGGGGCCATTCGAGATTCTTTGATTTAATCATTGAATCAAGGTTAAGCGACGCGCCGTGATGATGGTGGAGCTCCAGACGTGCGAAAGTGGGTTACTGGGTGATGTTGGATTGTTTAGAAGGGTTGCCGCTGATGTTGGGCCAGGCCGATATTTAATGAAGCAACGAATACGTGGAGAGAGGGAATTGAATAAATGCTTACTAATTGAAGATTATTTCATGCAAAATTTTAGCCACACACATAATAAATATATACGATTATAAGTACATGTATATGAATACTCGAGAATAACATTTGAGGGCGCTTAACAGAAGTTGTTTAATTTCTTCCTTTTTCTTTGTAGCCGCGGATGATGTTGTTAATGTTAGCTTTAGGGTTCGTACTGGTGTTAGCGTTAATACTGCTAAAGTATTTGAATTTTTTTATGCGTACACCTGTCCTGGAGTCAAAGGTTGGCTTCACAAAATATTGTATCGAGGTTTTGATGACTTTAAAGGGATTCATTAAGTAGGCTTTTAGGGAAATCGGTTTGTTTTGGTGGTTCTATTTGATTTTTCTGTATTTTTCTTCTTGTAATTTTTTTTATGTTCTTTTTCTTTTCTTTTTTTTTTTTTTCATTTGTATCATGTTAGTGTTGGTGGTAGCGTGCGTTGTTATTGCGAACACTACTACACCAGATTCTTCTTTGAATTAAAAGGCGATTTTCACCTATTTGATAATTTAACACGTGGAGCTATTTAGTCTACTTTCAATTTTATGTCTTAAAAGTTAATCAATATCTAATCATCTCATCATCATCACACAGCGAATTAGATGAAGTGGTTATCAGTGTGTCCCACCAATTGAAATATAAATTTTGCACTGCAAGTATAATATTATTCCTAATTAAATTTCATCCACTTAGTTTCATATCGAAAAGGCATGATATTAATTATTGGAGAGAAATTTGTTACACTTGACTTCTAACAAAATTTGACAGATGTTGGATTTAAAATGGTAGAACCGTCCACTCAAAATAAAAATAGGTTAAAATGTTAATCTATTTTCTCTGTTGTGCATATATGTATATATTCGCCGAACTTTTGTTTAAAGACCCTCGCTATAATGATGAGATGAACAACTCTTAGAGCATCTTTAATATTTTTTATAAATTTTATTCTTTAAATATCTATTTACTTATTTATGTGGTAAATAAAAGATTGAAAAAAATATGTTATTTTTTTAAAAATTATTTAAATAGAAATAAATTAATATTATTTTAATCAAATAATTATTTTTTAAAAGAAAAATCAATAACAATTAAAACATTTCTCTTTATTTCTTTAGTAAAAAATAATTAAATATAAATTAAAGAGTGAGAAGTAACTCTCCAAATTTAAAGAGAGAAAATTATTTTTTATTTAAAGAATTTTAATTGAAGTGTCTTTTAGAGCCATAAATGTTGATGTGCATCTTCAAATAAATAATAAAATCTTATTTGAAAAATTTTTTAGTGATGCTATCAAGACTTTCTCTTAATTTGGGAACTCACAATCTTGGTACATGAGAACACAATTATTTATAACTCTCAGAAAAACTGCTGAAACAAACAAGTATAATTATTAATTAGACATATTACTACTACTACTACTACTACTACTACTACTACTACTACTACTACTACTATTATTATTATTATTATTATTATTATTATTATTGTTGTTTTCGACAGATTTTGGGTGTGCTAAAATGGCTAATCTATCTAGAACAATAAATTTGTATTTTTTGGGGAGAGGGATACCTCCCTAGTTTATTGTGTGCGATGTTTTTATGAGTTCGGAGAAGGTGAGAAGGGAAGAGGTAAGTGGTAACAATGGTGAGGGTTCGAGCCAAGAAAAAATACCCCTTGAGATGAGCTACACACCTGCAAAACAGTGAAACCGAGGTTAGAGGTGAAGCCGGGGTACCCCGACATTCACACTCCGACGCTCAAGTTAGCAAACTCAAGCTTTTTATCACGAAGAGAGCTGGCTAGCCCTCTGTAAATTAGGGTTTAAGGTTGAAGAAAACCTATCTTTCGGAGTGTGAGTGGTGAGGGAGAATGAGAACTTGCTAGAGAATAAGATCTAGGCATCTTTATTTATGGAGTACCTTAACTAACACGTGGCATACCCTCTTTGGTGACGTCCTTTTCTCTTTCTTATGAATTTTGGGCTGTTATACACATGCTTGGGATCAAAATGGCGTTCGCGGCGTATCTCACCTTTTGGAAACGTGGCGCGTCTTTGGGGGAGTGGTCTGGGGGCACCTCTGTAGTGGGCTGTCGGGTAGGCGTTTGGGGACCACTTTGTCCTTGGGGTAGTGTCTGTTATTTTTGTTGTGGTGGCGGTGGTGTGTCCCCCACTTTTCGATGAAACGTTTTGGCATTTAATCATGAAAAAATCAAATATTATTCCTCATGTGATGGAGACATTTCTCATGGCGGATTTTTCTCGAAACCGATGTGCAGGGTACCCCAAATGATATGAGGTACCCTATCCTATCAGTGGGGTACTGAGTCACTCCCCAATTGTGTGGGGTACCTCTAGGCTGTGGAGGTATGTTAAGTTATTCTTGAATTATTGAGGTACCTCGAGTCACTCTTCGAGTCATGGAGGGTACCTCGAGTTGCTCTCGAGTTATAGAGGTACCTCGAGTCGTGGGGTACCTCGAGTTACTCTTCGAGTCATAGGGGTACCTCGGATTACACCGAACTTATTCCGTTAGTCGACACGTGGCGTTCGCTATCTTTCCTATTTTTCCCCCAAACAACAACCCCCCTAGTTTCTTTTTGGCGAGAAGTGCTTGGAGGCAAAAGAAACTTACATAAAAAGTAGGAGCGGCACGTGGCGATATGAAGTTTAGCTTGATGGGCGGCATGAATAGTTTCACCCTCTGGGGTACCACGAGAACCCAAAAATAAAAGATGGGCTCTCTCTCCTATTTGCTAAAAAATGGCTGTCAATTTGGACAAGTTGAAGAGGGTGGAGCTGATTGACTCAAACTTTTCTTTTGCTTTTAAGGATGAACCACCAAGTATGGGTAGAAGCTGTTGTGAGGGTACCCCCCATCACCTATATTTTGTTTTTACGGTGAAGGCTTCTATGCGTTCTTTGGCCATTTAAGAAGCAATTCGTTGATTATCCCGGGATCCACTTGATTGAAGAGTACCTTTCCTTTATGTACTTGAAGACAAAAATAAAATCATAGGGCTACCTTCCTTGCAGCTTGAGGTACCCTCGGCGGGGAGAAAATGGTTGACAATACTTTTGAATGCATCATGACCGAGGAATAGAGTCTTTGATCTCTGATCTGGGCTGGTGGTGCCAAGAGTGGAGAAGTGGATAGATAAATCGGTTATCTTAAAGGTGATTGAGAATAGCATGGTTCCCGCACATCTCGGTTTGAAAGCCCACGAAGATAACTTGGGTACCTCAAGTAAAGTCACCATCAGTACCCCCGATATCAATGCTCGCCTGCTGTTTTCTAGCACTTTTATTGATCCCCTTATCTTAAGAAATGAAAGTGAAGATGACCATCTTCTTTGTATAACCTTGCTCGGCATTCACGACAAAGTGCATGGGGTACCTCGGGTACCCTTTAAGCTTGATATTCACTAAGCTATCTGTTACTTTATGGCGGAACAACCCAATTTCATCAAACATATGGTGATTCCTCCTGATATGCTTGTTGTTTATCTCAAACTTTCTTAGAGTTCCTCTTGGTGTATTTGAGGAGTGATTTTCCTCGTGGGGTACCTCGGGTACCCTTCATTAGTGTATGGCGATTTTCATAGAAGTGCTTGCAGCAAATCTTCACAAAACTTGTGGCGATTCCTTTTGAGAGATGATGGAAAACCTCATGATTCACCATTCACTCTAAATCAAATATGAAAGACAAATAGTAATAAAGGTGGGCTGCCCTTTACCCTTATGCATTCAAAACCTCATGATCACTTCTAAATCAAATATGAAAGACAAATAAAGGTGGTAATAAATGCGAGATGGTCGAAAACCTCATGATCCACCATTCGCATGAAATCAATAGACAATATAGATTGAGATGATGGTCGAAAACCTCATGATCCACCATTCACATGAAATCAAATAGAAAATATAGATTAAGATAAAGGTGGCTGCCCGCCTACCCTTATGCGAGATGGTCGAAAACCTCATGATCCACCATTCGCATGAAATCCAATAGACAATATAGATTGAGATAAAGGTGGCGGCTCGCCTACCCTTATGCGAGATGGTCGAAACCTCATGATCCACCATTCGCTCAGAATCAAATGTGGCGAACAAATAATGATAAAGGTGGTTACTAGGGTGCCCTTTTGCTGGATGATGTTGAGTTGATTTTCATAATCGGAGGTAAGTCAGGTACCTCTCGGGTACCCTGGAATATGGTACCTCGGGTACCCCGGAATAAGGTGATCTCTGGATACCATCTTGCTTTATAATAAACAATGCTCAACGACATATATAGAATTAGTTTAATGGTGAACATGTTCTTATAGCATTTCAAGCTACTCATCCATATCAAACAATCGAGTGGCATATAAAAGAGCACACATTATCAAACTTTGTAAAGAAAATGCATTCATAGAGAGTGGCGATATGGATCATTATATGACATTATTTTGTTATCCTAAGGAGAATATGGGGGATCCCGGGATCACTTGTCATTGTCATTAAAGGTTTAGGAAACTGATCAGGGTACCCTACATGGGTACCCCACATGGTCAAGCATATATTTCAAACACACAAGCATTAAAGAAAATAAACAAAATAAGGAGAATGAGGTAGAATGTTATCACTTTACTAGTTGTACGACTTCTCTTTGTTGTTCCTTTGAAAGGTTGGAGCGTATTTTGACGGTCTTTGTTGGATCGACGGTGCAAATTGCGATTGAAACTAGATTTTCAACCGGGGTACCCCGTTTTTCATCTTTGGGTATTCGAGGATCCAAAGGTGCCTCCAATTCACATTTGAGCTCAATCTGGTCCCCGTGGGGTACCCTTGCATAACTCTAGAGTAACTAGTTATGGGGTACCCCACCACCGAGGCCTCGGTGGTGAATCTTGCTGCTCCGGTGGTGGTGATCTTGAAGGTTGGGGTACCCGTGAGATACCTAGAGTGGTGTACCCCTGTCCATGTGGGGCAACTTGTGGAGGGCTTCGCGCTCGGGGTACCCTCGGTATTGGGGTATTTGAGGTAAGGTGAACATTTCGGGAAGTGTTACCGTCCAAACCTACATAGTGAATGGCGAGTGGTAGGCCATTGGCGTTCGAGCACTTGTCACGTTTTGCTTCTCGGAGAGGAGCTTCACCTAGGCTTCAAGGTTTTCCATTTTTTCCATAAGTCCGGGGGGTACCCCTAAGGTACCTGACGATGTTGCCACCGTTTGAGAAACCCTTTTGGCGTTCAACTTGTCACGGAGATCCTCATGGGCACGTTTTGCACGCTTCGCACCCTGGCTGCTGCGGGAATTACAAGAGGCGGTGTAACACTTGTCTCGAGAGCCCATGATTTGAAACTTAGAATGGGTACCCGAAGACCCATGTTTTGGCTTCTTTGGCACAGGGTACCTCTTTTTCCGACCATAGCTTGTTGGTCCGTTTGAGGTGGTGGAGAATCTAACGTCACTGGTGGAAGTGAACTTTCGGGTGTCCGAGGTCCAACCGCCCTAAGTATTGCATGGGCAAAATCCTCGAAACGGTTGTGAGAGATAACTTCCTCATCTTGGCGAATACCCGTCGATTGCTTGATACCCTTGCCTTTGCTGAGACGGGCATCACTACCTTCACCACTGCTGTCATTTCCCTTCTTTATAGGATCCGCCATTAAACCTTCGGGGGGTACGTCAGGTGCCATATATTGGAGCACACAACAACTAGCTTGGTAACCGCGGTAGAGGCTTTTTGTGCGTATCCCCACAGACGGCGCTAATTGTTTTCGACAGATTTTGGGTGTGCTAAAATGGCTAATCTATCTAGAACAATGAATTTGTATTTTTGGGGGAGACGGGGTACCTCCCTAGTTTGTTGTGTGCGATGCTTTTATGAGTTCGGAGAAGGTGAGAAGGGAAGAGGTAAGTGGTAACAATGGTGAGGGTTCGAGCCAAGAAAAAATACCCCTTGAGATGAGCTACACACCTGCAAAACAGTGAAACCGAGGTTAGAGGTGGCGGGGTACCCCGCGATCACACTCCGGCGCTCAAGTTAGCAAACTCAAGCTTTTATCATGAAGAGAGCTGGCTAGCCCTCTGTAAATTAGGGTTTTGAGGTTGAAGAAAACCTATTTTCGGAGTGTGAGTGGTGATGGAGTGTGAGAACTTTTTGGAGAATAAAACCTAGGCGCCTTTATATATGGTGTACCTTAGCTATCACGTGGCATATCCTCTTTGGGACGACGTCCTTTTCTCTTTCTTATGAATTTTGGTTTATACACATGCTTGGGGATCAAAAATGGCGTTCGCGGCGTATCTCACCTTTTGGAAACGTGGCGCGTCTTTGGGGGTGGTCACAGGGCACCTCTGTAGTGGGCTGTCGGGTAGGCGTTTGGGGACCACCGTCCTTGGGGTAGTGTCATTATTTTTGTTGTGGTGGCGGTAGTTTGTCCCCACTTTTCGATGAAGCGTTTTGGCATTTAATCATGAAAAAATCAAATATTATTCCTCATGTGATGGAGACATTTCTCACATGGCGGATTTTTCTCGAAACCGAGTGTGCGAGTTACCCCCAATAATATATGAGGTACCCTATCTATGGGGGTGACTGAGTCACTCCCCAATTGTGTGGGTACCTCTAAACGTGGAGGTATGTTAAGTTATTCTTCGAATTATTGAGTCCTCAGTCACTCTTCGAGTCATGGAGGGTACCTCGAGTTGCTCTCGAGTTATAGAGGGTACCTCGAGTCGTGGGGGTACCTCGAGTTACTCTTCGAGTCATAGGGGGTACCTCGGATTACACTGAACTTATTCCGTTAGTCGACACGTGACGTTCTGCTATCTTTCCTATTTTTCCCCCAAACAATTATTATTATTATTATTATTATTATTATTATTATTATTATTATTATTATTATTATTATTATTATTATTAGTATTATTATAAGAAGCAGTGCATAAATAGAAATTAAGCTTCATTTTCATGAGAGCGAAGATTGAATTCTTTTTTAATATTATAAGCAATTCAATCTAGGTCCAAGCCTACTACTTAAATTTACAATCAATCTATTATATTAACGGTCGAAACTCGTTAAAGCCTTGAATAATAACTAATAATAAACTCCCATGATCATATATATATATATATATATAAAAAGAACT
Organism: Atalantia buxifolia; assembly: GCA_030444775.1. Taxonomy (NCBI): domain Eukaryota; kingdom Viridiplantae; phylum Streptophyta; class Magnoliopsida; order Sapindales; family Rutaceae; genus Atalantia; species Atalantia buxifolia. Next base: position 16,034,256 of record CM059838.1, read on the forward strand.
CCAATCATCTACCTTAAGATTAAGGAGAGAAGAGTTCGACAACTCAACTAATGCACTATTAGCGAAGTTTGAACCTTACACACTACATTAAATTCTTTTAGCGTTGATTTTTTGATACAATGAGCACTTGCAAATCAGAACCAGTAATTACAAATTTAATTAGTTTGCTAACTAAATAGAGCAGCAGTAATGTATGGGGACTCACGCAATGGCTTCAAACTATTTATGCATCAAACGAAGGGATGCACGTTGCGCGGTTGGTAATAAAGGTATAAATGCCTACAAGCAAACCACTAGAAGCAAGCAATCAACAGGCAAAATGTCACAGAGCAAGCAAGGTGAAGGCCAATCTTTCACCCTCAATCTCATATCAAAAATGGCGAAACTCCCACCATTCAAAGCCTTCTCACTCTTCAACTGGGCGAGTCGGCAAGGCCTCCAGCATACCCCACAGTCAATCTCAATAATCCTCCACCTCCTACTCTCAAAAACGAGCTCCCATTCCCGCGCCGCTGCACAAACCCTCATTTTAAAAATAATCTCCGGCCACATAACCTCTTCATCATTCACTCCCCGTTCTCTTCTCCGTCACTTAACACAATTGTTCCCATCAAGCTCAAACCCAGTAACAAAATCCCGTCTTTATGAATCTATCATCAATGCCCACTTAAAATCTAGGTTATCAGACCAAGCCCTGTTTTATTTCAATCAAATGCTTGATTCGGGTGTTAGACCCAGATCAAACACCTTTAACAGTTTGCTAATCTTTATTATTAAATCTTTCTCTTTCGACAAGGGTTGGTTGTTTTTCAGCGAGAACAGATGTAAAGTTGAATTGGATGTTTATAGTTTTGGGATTCTGATTAAGGGTTGCTGTGAGGCTGGTGATTTGAACAAGGCTTTTGAGGTTTTGAATCAATTGGAGAAGATGGGGTTCTCTCCTAATGTTGTTATATACACTAGTTTGATTGATGGGTGTTGTAAAAATGGTGATATTGAGAGAGCTAAAATGTTGTTTCGTAAAATTGGGGAGCTGGGTTTGGTCGCTAATCAACACACCTACACGGTTTTGATTTGTGGGTTATTCAAAAATGGGCTTAAAAAAGATGGTTTTGAATTTTATGAAAAAATGCAGCTCAATGGGGTGTCACCTAACTTGTACACGTACAATTGTTTGATTCATGAGTACTGTAACGAGGGGAAACTAAGTGAAGGGTTTAAATTGTTCGATGAAATGCGTCAAAGAGAAGTGGCTTGCAATGTTGTTACTTATAATACTTTGATTTGTGGGTTGTGTAAAGAGATGAGGGTCCAGGAGGCTGAGAGATTATTGGATCAAATGAAAATGGCTGGTATTAGTCCAAATTTGACCACATACAACAAGCTAATTGATGGGTTCTGTGATGCTGGGGAAACGGACAAGGTTTTGAGATTATTCAATCAACTAAAGTCGAATGGTCAGTCTCCATCGGTAGTGACTTACAATGTTCTAATTAGAGCTTTTTCCAGAGCAGGAAATTCGAAAATGGCTTCTGATTTAGTTAGGGAGATGGAGGAGAGAGGCATAACTCCTTCTGAAGTGACCTATACAATCCTAATTGATTCATTTGTTCGATCTGATGACATGGAGAAAGCGTTTGAGATGTATTCCTTGATGCAGAAGTCTGGTTTCGGTCCTAATGTGTACACATATGGTGTTTTAATTCATGGATTGTGTATGAAAGGCAATATGAAAGAAGCATCAAAGCTGTTTAATTCAATGTGTGAGACAAAGTTGGAGCCAAATGATGTCCTGTATAATATGATGATTTTTGGGTACTGCAAAGAGGGTAACTCCTATAGGGCGCTGAGATTGCTTGAAGAAATGAATGAGAAAGGACTGGTTCCAAATATAGCTAGCTATAGCTCCACCATTGGTGTCCTTTGCCAGGATGGGAAATGGCCGGAGGCTGAGGTTTTATTGAATCAGATGTTGAAGTTGGGTTTAAAACCATCGGTTTCTTTATATAATATTTTCTATAGAGCCAAAAATAATATAGAATAGAAGATTTCAAGACTCACTGTCTCTCTAAGGCTGTATATATTCATTGCTGAAATCCACGGAGTAAAGCCACTAATGTCAATGCTGAAGCTCGTTTTTGGAAAATGGCAAAAGTCAAATCACATTTTCTATCTCTGATTTATACACTTAAGTGTTACAGCATGTATTTTGAAATATGCCATACATTTTGTCATTGTCATTAGAACTTACAATTTGTTACTTTTTCCCACTTTGATATTGAGAACAATTCAAGAAACTACCAAAGCTCGTCAAATGCACTTCAAATATATGGCTTCCAGAAATGGTTTCAAAGGAGGGACACGCCGCAAGTGGAGCGCACAAGCTGATGACTAGAAGATGGAACCTCTTGTCTATTGCGGATAAGTAAAGAGATCATGAGTGGCGATACCATCTATTGACTTCTGCTTGGAAAATCTACAGCCAACTTAGTGCTCCGTTTAGGTTTCTTTATAACAATTTTTAACCTGGATTACTCTTGGCATTTAAATGACCAACCCTTAAGTCTTAAACAAAGAGTACAGCACTAGAAGCCAATTAAGAGATTCGTCCCTAGCAGCATTGAAGCATGCACCTACATTTTTGCAATAGAATCTGAAACCTATTTTTGATTAGGTTGAAATGATTTGATGTTCCAGCCTTCCAGGTAACGTAAATCAGTGAGGAAGAAAAGTTTGAAAAAAAAAAAAAACAAGAAGAAGAAGAAGTCAACAACAACGCAGTGAGAGCAGATGTTCCAGCCTTCCAGGTAACGCAGCCCAAAATGTTTAGATTTAGACTGGTTTTCTATTTTCATTGAGATTTTCTCTCGCTTCCTCTCGCTTTTTCTTGGCCTCCAAACAAAATAGATTTGATTTTTGTTAGATTTTGGAATGGGGAGAGAAGGTGAAGATTACAACAAGTTCATCTTTTTGGTTGGTGCAAACTACACAAAGAATAAAGTCACCAACGTCTATATCAGACTTTATACACATTATTTCTTTTTACTTTTTAAAATTTGAATCTACCTGGCATGTCCAAAAGGACAGAAAGGCCAGTATATGGGTGCTTTACTATTCTCATTATTTCTACATTACAAATAATTTATACAAATTTTTATTGGGACTTCATAAACTCTCAACATCAAACGTTCAACATATGTACATAATAAGAAGAGGCTCATTTCCCCTCTTGTGCTTCTTGTCACGCTCAAATTTGCCACTAAATGAGATTAAATTGACCCGCATGAGTTTGTTCAGTAATAGTCCACCTAAAGATGAGATGCAGGGTCCGCTGAGTAGTGAACCGCCTCATACAATTAGCGAACCGTGGTGCCCTTAGTAAGCAAACAACCCAAAATCGCAAGCCGAAGTGAACAAGCCCGACCTCATTATAAAATTCTCTACAACTCACTAGCACTTGTAATTATCTAGAGAGATCTACACTTGTGTATAGTTAATAGATTTTTAGGCAAGTTGTGCATGTTACGTAGAGCTCTCTAGATCTAGGCAAGCCACTCTATAAATACAACATGGAACTTGCCATTTTACTCAACACCACACCACACACAACACATCACACACCAAGCTAATCAAGCATCATTGTAAAGCTCTCTTACATTCTCTTTTGCAAATAATAAAATTCGCTTTGGCCATATTGCTCTCTTCTCTCTAATTTTCTTGCAAGCATCCTTACTTAACTAGCTTGAGAAATTAATAAGCTTACTTAACAACTTTTATGCTAAAAGTTGTTTGGCCATATTGCTCTCTTCTCTCTAGTTTTCTTGTAAGCATCCTTACTTAACTAGCTTGAGAAATTAATAAGCTTACTTAACAACTTTTATGCTAAAAGTTGTTTTCAGTATTGTACGGATTACCGCATAACATACTCATCACGTGACATTTTAATGTCTTTTATGCAGAGTTTCAATAAATTCCTAACCTGGATAATATTAAATTGACTCTGTGAGCAACATCCCTTGTTATTTTCTGAGCAACTGAACATACCATACAATTTATCACTCATTGTTGATGGTTAGGCATTAATTAGGTAGTGCCATGTAATATGAGCAAAATTGCTTACTATATTATCTTGTCTCTATATTATAATTAGTCTCCTGTATACTCAGTAACTCAATGTTAAAGTAATGACAACACTAAAAAATATTTTTTAAAAAAATGAACTCCATTGGCAAGTGCTAAGTTACTTCATAACTTAAAATTAGTCCCCAACACTTAAATTTTGAGTTAAGTGTAAATTGCATTCGATATAACTAAGGGATATTCATCACATCTAGCACACCGAGCACTGCTATCTGAACACTAGCAAGACAATAAGAAGACAAAACATACATACTGTTCATACTACAGTAATATTATAGCACGCAAAACGACAGCAATGTCCATGCTACAATGCTGTTGTTTCTATCTTCATGCTGTCTTGCTACAGTTCAAAAAACATTTCCAACATATATACCAAAGCCTAGCTGCAAAGTGCTTTTTCCACAAATAAGTCAATTAATGCCTACACCAAATCCATGTCAAAATACTATTCGCTCCATATTCAAAGGGTACCCAAAAAGAAAAAAAAAATCTCTTTGAGTTCTTCTGGAGCCTGGAGGTGAAGTTACTTTGATGGGGAGTACATTTCTATCTTACATATGAATAGAAAACAATACATGAACAAATATAAGAAGTGATGATAACCCATTAACCAACAATTGTTTTAACTTGTGGGACAAAAATTGCTAATTGGCTGCTTGGTTGAGCAAATGCAGGGGTATAAACCCAAAACCAATCTATTAAGCAATAGGGCTTAAAAATTGGAGAATAATTCTGCAAAAATTGCTTATCGGTCCAAGAGATCATTCCCTGAATAGAAAATGAGAAGTGCAGTGAAAATGCATTCAAAAGATTTTACTACCATTATTGCTCGTTGTTAGGTCTGTGAATGCAGCAGCCCAATCTTGCCTAACAGATTCAGGCACCTCCACTTTTCCAATGAAAGGAATCCATGAACCCTCAGAAGGGTCTGTCAATACCCATTCAACATTCTCAGGTGAATTAAAATAATCAAAGTTCAAACCAGAAGTCTTGGCTTTCATGTTAGGCTTCTTCTGCTTAGGGCTGCCAGCGGCACTCCCAGAAGACTGCAAAGAATTGTAGTGCAAGGACAATGGGTGAGTGAGAAAGAAGAAGGGATAGATCTTGGACATACATAGCCAAAAAAGTTGACATTTGACTCACATCCATATCAGCATTAGAGTTCTCTTTCCTCCTTTTTCGCTTAGTTCCGGTTTCCAAAAAGTAAAGCACCTCTTTCTTTGACCGGAATCGATGGCCTGAGGCCACATGGAAATAGTACTGTGCAAGACAAACATATATTAAGCTGTGCTTGAAATTGCAGTATCAAAATGTATAACATTATCATTTTCTCTTTATTAAGTAAACACAACATGCATTCGTGAGATCCAAACAAGTAATGAAGTAACAAGTAACAACAGATCCTATGCAGGTGACAAAATTATTCATCAACATGTCAGAAAGAAACTGATATCAGTTATTTCTTTATAAAGACAATGACATAATCATCTTCAATAGCACCCAAACTTGCAAAAAATGCTTTGTACCTTGTACCAGTATCATAAACACTGATTAGGTGCCAAAAAGTCAATGTGAACCATAACCACCCAAGCACAACCAATTTAATCAATGAAAAAAGTTACGCCTAAGGTAAAAACTGTAATTCAAAATGGAACATAAATCTAATCCTTAAAAGAAATAACGTATCCAATAAAAAAAAAACAACAGTTTTCCAATGACAACTTTAATTAGTATGAAAAATTAAATAGATGACCTTGCAGACTAACTTTATGCGCAAATTTAGTAGCAAGAATGAGAACTTTCTATCGCAGAAGTACCGAATAGTCCTCTGTTGCTAACCTTAATGAAGAGGAAACTAATTCTACATCAAAGCCTCTGAGGCAGCTAAAGCCAGCATTAAAATAAAGGGCAAGGGACTAAGCACAGGAAATTAGACACAAAATCGGCCAGGACCAGCTAAGTATTCACTTGAGGAACTTCACAAATATGGCAGCTAGAGAATAGATACCTACCAATCCTCATTCACGAATCAATAAAAGTACAGAACATCAAAAACTGACCAAACATAAGATCAGCATTATAGTTCATTAGTTCTTAATAACCTCCATCATTTTTTATGTTTTATTTTTGGCTCGGCTATTTGAAAAATCAGTTTTTATGGTTAGATTAGAATCTAAAGCCATAACCCACACTTTAGCTCAAAAAGTTTTGATTCCTTACTAAAAAATTTCAGTCGTCAGGTCTTAAAAATACAAGCTTTATCACTATCTAAACATGGTTAAGCTTTTAAAAAAATAAATAAATGAAAATACAGCGGATTAAAGAGGTTTCGAGATTAGAGGGCAGTCAGCAACCTTATCCACCGCTCCAGCTGTTGCACCAGAAGTCCTAACCCTATCTTCAATTTCCCAACCGGGCGGCAACCACGCCTCCGTCGCCGTCGGCCGACGCGTCGACACGGTTTCCGGATTCGGCACGGACTCCGCGCCGTTCGTCGTGGCCAGATTTTCCGATTTGTGTTCTCTGATGGTCCCTCGTTTCATTGAAGTTAGAACATTTGCGGTGGTGGTGTTGCTGCCGGAGGTGGCGGGGGGATCGGCGTCAATGAAGAATCCCGAGTCAAGGAGCGGGTCGGGTGGCATATTTACAGTGGAGAATAAGTTAACGGATTCTTTTGGTTCGGATCTGCATAGGTTCGGGTCTGCATAAATTCGGATTCGGGTCGTGGGATGCTTGAGCTCGTGCAGAGGTTGAATTAGGGTCAGAGCGAATTGGGAGCTTTTGGATTCTGATTCACATGACTTTGAAGTGCTGCGCCTTTTATTACGGGGAGAATATAATATGAATTATTAAGATAATTCAGTTGATCTGTAAAAATCAAAGCCGTTGGATTCGGCGATAATCTACGTGTACGATATAGCTCGATGCAGTATACTAACACTTGTATTTTTTCCGAACCCAGAAAAACAGAATAATACAGTGAGGAAGTTTTCTGTAGAAACTGGAAGACACACATTGAGGTGCACTTGAAACGGAAAATGTTTTTTGGACTGTAGGAAAATAGAAATGACCGTACTATTATTTTATTTGTAATAGTGGTATTTTCTTTTTTGAGTTTTATGAGGCTAATACTTAAATTATAGTTTAAATTATATGAGATTATTACTACAGAGATTTTTAATATTTTTTAATATTCGAGGAATTAAAGGATATTTACATCAGTCTCATTTTGAAATGACTAGTCTTATATTAAATTTTATATAATACTGTTCAGATTTTTAACTCTTTATAATATTTAAGGAACAATTACTTTTAATCCTCTTTAATATATTCGAGAAAGATATTTACATTAATTTTTATACAATATTGCCCAAATTTTTAACCCTTTCTAATATTCGAGAAACGATTACTTTTAATTTTCTTTAATATTCCTTTTGTATTCTGAACTGATGTTGAGATTGTTGAAGTCATTTGAAATGTGATTTGTTGCACCACTATCAAGATACCAAGCTCCATCCATGTATCCTCCATTCTCAGCTATGTAAGCACTTCTCCTATTAGGCACTTGGTTTGGCACATAGTTCTTCTTGAACATGTGCCAACAGTGAGCAACAGTATGATTTTTTCTAAAACAGATCTGGCATGGTCCCTTAGGTTCTTCTTCATCGACAAGATGTTTGCCTTTGATTTTGTCCGATGAATTTATGATCTGATTGAAATTGTTTCCACCAGACTGTTTTCCATTTAAGCTTCTAACTGATCTTCCACCATAATTGTTATTGTTTCCACCAAAATTGAAGTTTGACTGCCAGTTCCTCCTTTGATTTCCTCTGTGATAAGCTAAATTGGCTTGATAATCCATGTTACTAACAGAGTGTTGATATTCAATTATGGTTTCATGACTCAACAGCATTCCATACACATTCGAGAGAGTTGTGCCTTCTGTTAACACTAATATTCCTTAATATTGTTTTGATGATAACAAACTTGATGAAGATTAATTAATCTTTAAAAGTCTAAAATTTTTATACTCTTTCAAATCATAATTCTCACACCATGAAGATTTTTACATTCTATGAAAAATGTTTAATAAGCAATAGCTTCATATTGAAAAACCTTGAGTATTTTGAAAATGGTCAAAAACGGGAGTATTTCGAAAATAGTCAATAACGGCTCGCCTATATTCCTACATAACGGTTCGCCGATATCGAACAGAACTGAGAAATCTGTTTCTGGAAGATAACGGCTCGCCGACATTTTCTGATAACGGTTCGCCGATATCGATCAGAACTGAGAAATCAGTTTTTGGAAGATAACGGCTCACCGACATGTTGATAACGGCTCGCCGACACAGGGCGGAATGAGAATTAGCTTCGAAGATAACGGCTCGACGACATCCTTGATAACGGCTCGCTCCGACAAAAAAAAAATGAAATGGAAATCCGACATGAAGATAACGGTTCACCGACCTGGAATGGAATTGCGAAATTAGCCTCTGGAAAATAACGGCTCCCCGACAACGTTTATAACGGCTCGACTTCAAACAAAAAGAAGTTTAAGCTTCGAAACTAACGGCGATCCGACATCGCTATAACGGCGATCCGACATTTTGAAAATCCAGCCCAACGGTCATATTGACCAGACAAACGGCGATCCGACATCCCACTAACGGCGATCCGACAGTGAGCAAAAAGTGAATAACGGCTAGTCTTCAGCTCCAACTATAAATAAGCTCATTCAAATTCAAACAACTCTTGATCACAACACTACCATTGAGCTTATACTGTGAACAACCTTCATAGAGTTTTAAAACTCATTCTTGCTTTATCTATCTCTTACGTTGGGCTTTTATTTGTAATCTTGAATATTGTGTGAGAGAAAACAAATTTGTAATCTTTTGTTTTTGAGTGATTGTAAGTGTTGGGATACACTTGGGTCAAGAGATTGGGGATTATCTCTTATTGTAAAGGTTTATTGACACCTAGGAAGTCAATTGTAAGCATTTGAAGCCTTGGAGGCTTGCTTAGTGGAATCCTCTAGCCCGGAAAGCTTGGAGGCGTGGACGTAGGCGAGGTTGGCCGAACCACGTAAAAATCTCGTGTTTGAATCTCTCTTCCCTTATCTTTTTATATAGTGTGATAAATTTATTTGTTATTACTTTAAATTCATTTTAGATTAACATTGAATTATTGTTTCATATTTCAATAATTTTTAGAAATCCAATTCACCCCCCTCTTGGGTTGCATAACTAGAATTTCACCTTCAGGTTGAACATTGATTGTGGTAACTATTGAATCATATTCAGATCCAAGGCCAGCATGCAAACATAGCACAAAATCTTCATCACTCATATTACTTCCAGCAGCTCTTAGTGCATCAAGAGTGGTTTTCATCTTAGTGTAGTACTCATGGATATTCATGGATTATTTTCTGGTGGTTTGGATTTGAGTCCTCAGATGCAAAACTCTAGCTCTAGATCTGGCCCCAAACCGAGTTGCAAGAATTTGCCACACATCAATAGAAGATCTGGCTCCAACCATAGCACTAAGGACTTCCTCACTTAACGTTAAAAGCAACCAACTCATCAGCTGCTGATCATTTCACCTTCAGATCTAGAACTGTGGATTTGGAGTTGTAATCACAGTTTGATCACTGTCAATAGTAACTGCAACTCGATTTGGTGGACTCTTTGTGTTATCAATCAAATCTTCCAGATCATTTGCATTGATCGTTGCTCTCACTTGAGATCGCCATAGCAGATAGTTGTTGTTAGTAAGCTTGATAGGTGTGTTGAAGATAAGTGAGCTGAGAATAGAGGTGCTGACATTTGAGATTTGATTTGTGTTTACAGTTGAGCTTGAGGCTCCATTTCTGTTTGTTTGATTTTCATTACTCGCCATAGTTGCTTTTCACAGCTCTGATATCATGATAGATTTTTAGGATCATATTCGAGTAATAAATTGTAACTTTTATTCTTACATGACTATTACAGATTAACAAGTATTTATATCTCAGAGCTTTTTACATTCAGCTCACTAAATTTGTTATGCAAAAGACAAACACACGTAAAGCATGTAAAACAAAAATTCCATCACAGCTGTTAATTCATAACTAATTATCTGCATCACATAACAGTTGTGGAATCTCTGTATAGATGTTCTACCACCTGGAATATTCTTGCTCTGCATGTGTAGATTGCATCACTTCACTTGTGTGAACACCTTCTTTGGTTAACAAGTAAATTCCAGCTGGTATTCCCACGTGAGATGATCCAGTTTCAGCTTCATTCTCTAACTTAACAGCTTTGCTCTCTGGTATGTGATGATATTGAATGGGAACCGAAGCTAGTGGCCTTAAGGAGGGCTATGGGACTTGAGCCACCTTCGCCTCCACAGGCCCAATGATGCAGCGGAAGTTTAATGTTCAAAATATTCCGTTGATTCTAGAGAATACTGGAATAAAAGAACAACTAAATTCACGTTGATTCAAAGAATGCCGTGAATTTAGGGGTTAAGACTAGTTGATTCCTCAGAATACTGAGAATTAACTAAATTCAAATACTCACAAAGGTTTGAAAACTGAAATATTATTTAACTCAAAAATCTATATCTCAAAGGCTACAAGATGGAGCTATTAATAGTAGTAGTAATTATCCTAATTCATGAAGTAAAACAAAATCCTAAATTGAAAAGGAAACAAAATTCTAAATTAGAAAGGAAATTAAAAGCCTTAAATTTTAGTTAATTAGGAAATTAATCCTAATATAATATGAATTCATACTCTTCATCATTCCCCCCAGGGTAGAGAGAATTCGCCCTCGAATTTGAATTGTCAGCAACAACATTTTCATCATGATCACCTCTATAAGAAATAAGATACTTGACATTAAATACATCTGCTGTGCGGATATCACGAGGAAGCTTCAATTTGTATGCATTATGATTTACCTTCAAAATAGAGATTCGACGTAGATGACGAACTTTAAATTTTTTAATTTTTGTAATAACGTCCATCCAATCACTCCAATGGCATAAAATAAATTCTTCTATCAACAATTTCTCTAATAATGTCTTCTCGTATTGTTCATGTCAAACTTCAATATAGTTGAGGAAAAACGATTTCTTCTCATAATCCACTAACTGTTGAAAAGTATCACAACTCTTTTTGTCTTCTTCAGGCAAATTAAGAGAACAATAAGAGATTGTATCAACAAGTATATCTTTTTCCTTCGCAAGATCAAAAGATGGATGAGCAATTACCTCTTCTCATCCCACAATATTAAGATACTCATCAAATTGCAGCAATTGATCCAAATCAATGTCTTTGTGTTGAGGATTTGTTGTAGACACGAATGGCCAATTATTATTCTCCTCAGAAGGAATCATATTGTCAAATGAAACAAAGTTACTATTTTCCTCATTATTCTCATAACAAACTTCATCACGAACAACTTCATCAAATCCATATACCTGCTTTATATGTAAAGATTTTCTATCTCGAAGTTTCTCTAAATCTTGATAAATCAAATGCAAAATCCTCAACATCTTAATTAAAACATCTCTCAAGATGAAATCTTCACTTCGATGTTGTGGTTTCATGAGTCAAAATTTCTTTATTTCTTTTCCACCTTTTTCTTGGTGTTTGTTTAGGTTTTTTCGCTAAGATCAGAAAATTATAGGGCAACACTGAAATAGAAGAAAGTACTGGGCCAAAACCAAAATTAAGCAAAAGTTTTAGATTTCCGGTGACGGTGGTCGGAAATCGAGCAAGGATGGGTAGATCTGAAAGATTTTGGGTTGATGAGTATGATGGTAGTGGTGGTTCATCCGAAAAAGCAGTGTTTTGGCTAGAAATTGGAGATAAAGCAACGGGTTTGGAGTTGTTTTGATTTCCAGCGATCGGTGCGGCAATTGGTTGTGGGAATTGGCGAGAGAGGTTCAGTTGATAGGGAGGAGAGTATTGGTGGTGGTTGTGCTGGCCAAAACGAGGCGGAAATCGATGAACGACGGCACGGTTGGCGGGCATGTTTTGGTTGTTTTTCCGGCGATCTATGGCAATCGACGGTGTCCAATGCTTGGGTTTGATGGCCGGCTTGCTCTGTCTCCGATGATGGTGACTGATTGTCTTAACGACCAAGGAAAACCAACGACGGCAGGCGTGAAAGGCTGACTGACGCAACTGTCGTTTTTGCTGACTCTTTTTCCTTTTCTCTGAATTTTTTTTAAAGCTAAACGGGAAAATTTAAAAAGTAAAAAAAAGAAAGAAAAGGTTTGGTGGTATACGAGGTTGAGATGGGATTACCAGGGTTTCGGCATTGATATCAAGCTGATGCAGCAGAAGTTTAATGTTAAAAATATTTTGTTGATTCTAAAGAATACCGGAATAAAAGAATAACTAAATTCATGTTGATTCAAAGAATGTCGTGAATTTAGAGGTTAAGACTCGTTGATCCTCAGAATACCGAGAATTAACTAAATTCAAATACTCACACAGAGTTTTGAAAACTGAAATATTATTTAACTCAAAAATCTATCTTCCTGTAAAAGATACAAAAAATACTTATTTATACTAATTAAGACTTATCCTAATTTGATTAGAAAATCTATTTTAAAAAGACTTATACCTAAATTAAAAATATTATCTAAATAAGTAATGCATAAATAATAAAACTCTAAATAAGAAACTAAATTAATGTAAAATACAAATTAATTATGATATTTCTAAATATAATAAATTTTAATTTAATTAAGATTTTTTCAATTTCTTACTCTGCATCACCCAATCACCGGGGCCACTAGCACCAGCATCAGTGAAGCCTAATAAATTACGAGTAGGAGAAGGCGGCGGCAGCAGCTCATCATCAGCTGATGGCACCCGCACCAATAGTTCTGTGGACATTTCATCATCAGTAGAAAGCAAGGATCATCCTCAACAAGTGGTGAAATAGCGAAAGCTGCCGTGACCAGATGGCCGCCTGCAATGAGCTCAGCCGGTGCCAATGATCCCGATGAAGTGGTAAAGAAACAAAAGCTAACAGGCAGCAGGCGGGCCACGCCAAGGAGGTCGGTTTCCTGAGCAAAAGCTTAGGGCTGCACCGAACAAGGTGATGATCAGAAACAAAAGCGGGGCCGCGCGGGGAAGGCCAAGGAGATCAGCTGGCTGATCTATGGTCAACCCTCATGCATGAAGAATACTTGGAATATCAGGAAGAAGATTCGTAGCATGGTGCAAGTGCAGGCCGCGTTGACAAGGTAATAACAAATGATTAGGAACTGACCTGTGTGCCGCGCCCTTAAATCGAATCACAATTAATTTCTTAATAATTAACATTTAGATCAAATGAAATTGAACATATATGTGTGTGTGTGTGCAGGGTTTTGTGTGCCAGTCTTTTTTATTTCTGCTTGTGCTATTATGATTAATTTACGGTGTCGTAATATTTATTGCTTATATCAATTTTGGAGTAGATCTATATGCGCCCCTACGAGTGTGTATATATATTTATATATACATATATATATATCTGGATGAATTTGCTAAAAGTATGGAAGAACTTCTTTATTTGAATTAATTCTGCTGAGAAAAATAACATTAATTATTAGAATAATTTTGAGCTATGATGTCAATCTGCCATAGATCGAGCTGCACTGAAGTGTTCTTGAACACCAAGAAATTAAAGGTCATCTGTAATGGCCCATGTCCAGCTACTTTGTAACTGATGCTTTTAGCGGAGTATATGTATTGTTCTCTTACGTCAACAGATGATAGACTTGGGACAATATATTGGTAAGATCAAGACACGGTGATTGGCGTATGAGTCATCAAGACTATTTTTATTGTCACTTAGAAAATGAGTAATTGTTTTTAGCTTTTCATAGACTTTATGAGTTATCAGTCTTAGCGGCGTAAGCACGCATAAAAATGCTCACTTTTACGTTCATCGATTAATCCTCCTCCGTTTCTTGTGTAAGTCCCAAGCAAATTAAAACTAATCATGGTTCATGGTCATGGTGTAATGATTAACTAACATATTAGCCAATTATATGCACTTGTAATCGATGCAGTACTATCTACTATGAACGTCCAGATGGCCGCAAATTTAGGTCCCGAAAAGAAGTGGAAGTTTATCTAAGCAAAGGAAAGTCTTAAGGTTTGCTAAGTGCGTGCGTAAAAACTTTAAATGGATGAATTTGTGGCATCATGCCAACTTAATTTCATATTAATTTAGTGTCAGTTTTTGTAACTCGTAGTGATTAATTATCACACAACTGCTGCTTCCAAATTAAAAGTAATCAACTCCTGCTGGGTATTGTTTCTCATTGTCTCATTTTCTCTCTAAGAGGGGTTATCACTAAAATATATATCCCGTTGTAAGTTTTAATGTTGACGGTGGTTTTTGCAGACTCGAAAGTGGCTGCAAAGGTTGCCTAATAAGAGAACGGAAGAAGAATTCGTTTGCAGTTTCTGAACTTTTGCTTTAAATTTAAGATTTTCATGTGGACTTTTATATTTCTCTTAGTATAAATATTTGGCTACAAGTTGGGTAGCCTTTTATATTTCATAAATTTGAATTAAGTTGATAAATCGTATGTAGATAGTTATTAAGTTCAAGAACTAAGTGCAGTGATGGGATCTTTTGGGTAATTACAGAAATTCAAAGCATAATGAAACAGTTTGATCAAGTCAGTATCAAGTAAGCTCATAGATCTTGCAATGTCATTGCTCATTCTCTAGCTAAACTAGCGTTAGAGAAATGCGAAACTATTGTGTGGATGGGATCTTTTCCTTCAAATTTGATGTACTTTTTTTATCATTTGAATTAATGGAACTTTTCCTTTTCAAAAAAAAAAAAGTGCAGTGAATCCCAATTAGTTTAAATTAATTGTAAATTAGTAGGCCCCCTTATCTTGCCACACAAATGACAACACATCAAGTCAGCATCAAGTATGCTCAAGATCTTGATGTCCATTCTCTAGCTTTTTTATCATTTGAATTAATGGAACTTTTCCTTTTCAAAAAAAAAAAAGTGCAGTGAATCCCAATTAGTTTAAATTAATTGTAAATTAGTAGGCCCCCTTATCTTGCCACACAAATGACAACACACCACATTAGCATAGTCACATGAGTAAAAATTCATTTAATCCATATATTTTAAGATGAATGTTCATTTAGTATCTGTATTTTTTAAAATACCTCGAAACATGCGTCGGGGGGAGGGGAGCTGAAAACTTTGGCTACAGGGACCGAAATGAATAATGTATATATAGTTTATAGATATTTTATAAATTTCTATTACAATTTAGGGGATCTCATGTATATTTTAAAAAAATTAAAATTTTTACAAGGATCATGTCCCACTCCAGTCTCTACTAAGATCCACCCCAAGAAATATGTATGTCGTTAAACTATTGATACCTCAACTGTTATTTTTTATTCTTTTTAACTTATTTTTATAATATTACCATTTTATAATAATGTTTCTTTTAAAATATCAAATACTCAGAGAGGTAGTACTTTATATAGGTATTTGTTTCGCTCCATTTTCCTTTTCATTTTGTTACTTTTGTCTGTCTTTAGAACTCATATAGTGTTAACAATAATAAATCACAAATCACTCCTATAATGCATGAATTGGAGATGTTCTTGTTTTGGTTTGTGAAAATTTTTGACATTAATTAGTTGGCAAATGCTAAGTTACATTTAACTGTAATTTATACCACTTACACAAATTATGCAGACCCCGCTATTGTGTTAGTGCGAGTGATGGAAGTTACAACTAAATGTACCCTAGCAGCCTCCCAATTAGTTTTGTATATGTTTGGGCCACATGCGGCACTACCAAAGTCCCCAGGGAAAGGGTTTTAGATCGAAGAGTTGAGTATTAATGGGGTATAGACGGGGTCATCGGAGATGGCTAAATAGAGTAAGTTATGTGTGATTAGTACACTAATCCATCCTTATTAAACTTTAGTACATGTACATATATTTTGTGACTAAGCATTTTTATTTTTTTGGGGAATTTTTGTGAGTCTGCTTTTGATATATGACGAAGTAAAAACTTTCCTTTAAGTGATTTTGTAAATAGAAAATATAAGGGATTATCTATATACAAAAGTGATTATGAAACTTACATGTAAATTAAACCTGTAAATAATATAAAAGTGACTTTGTAGAAATGATCAACAAGTGATTTTGTAAGTTTTGACTGGTTGAACCGGGGATACTCAAAATTTGAACAACCCAAACCCTTCTTATAATATTTTCTCATTTTTGTGACGGTATTTTTTTATAATTTTTTTGTATTTTTTATTATCCATACTTTTAAAGGGAAATTTTATAGAAATGGCAAAATATTTAATCAATTTGTAGAAATGACGGCATAAATTAAACTATTCTTATTTTTATTCTGGGACAATAATAACCTTAAATAAAATTATCAATTACTGCGTTTGTCTGCCACAATGTCTTATTGACATTGAGTTTTTAGATATCAAAATTTTAGTAAAAAGAAAAGTTTTAAGTTATGCTTTTTGAAAAAACAACCATAATTTTATGTTATTTCCACAAAGTCATAAACTTTGCCAAAAATAAAATAAATAAATAAATAAATAATGTTAATGTAGAAATTTAGTCGTACGTGTAGAGACAATCAAGTTGTTTCGCCAACACCTAAATTTATTTTTTATTGGGAATAGAGGTACTTGCAGTTACTCCAACAAGCCGAACTTAACGACCTCGTTACCTTTATACTCCTCACACCTACAATCACAAAAAGAATCAGGGGATGCCAGTAGGTTTTTTGGTGAAAATCCTCCGATATTTAAGTCAGTTTTAGATTTTTTTTTTAAAACTTAAGCCACTTTTTGATGTGACTCAGTAATTGATTTATGAAATAAAAATATTCAAAATATGCAAAGGGAGTGACTTCTAGATTTAAAATGATAGAGTTTCCCCTTAGTCTCTTGTCTCTTACCTCCATCCGCAATTTTCAGGAGCTTTATAGGCAGTCAAACGTGCAGCAAAACGTGCAAATTAGGTAATGGTCAAACGTGTTTGTCTTCGGACAGTTGTGGGTTGATGCAATAACCGTCTGGGTGTGGGCATCGTGCCCGATTTTTTTAGAACAACTCTCTGGTCGACTTTTGGTCATGCTCTGTAGAGGGTCTTGGTATCTCCTCGTAATTTTCTGTTAATCTTCACATACGTGAGCAGCTGAGAAAAATCTTATTAAAAAATCTAATTTATTATTTTATATTTTTATAACGCGTACATCTCCTTAACCACGAGGAGATTGCACTCTTGATCAGACATGTGCATGTGTATAGATGGTGGCACTTGAACCACCAAAACAAAATAGATGACTAAAGTATATATTTTATTTATTTTTAATTAAAATTAAAGATATAAAAATATATTTTGATAAAAATAAAAAAATAATAAAATTTATTTGTTATATTACGTAATCATGTAACATACATAATTATATAGTAACTATTAAATGAAAATTTAACAGTTAAAAAATAACATAATTTATTATTTTATATTTTTATAACATTTTCATCTGACAAAAATAAATCATCATGGATGTTCCAAAACAAATCGATTATGTTTTTATATTTACTCATTTTTTTAATTTTTATTGCAATCTCAAAATTCATATAAAATGAAAGAGGCATCGGGTTCACCGGTTTAAAATGACCATTTGCATTATAAAAGAGCCACTAAACTCGAGGTTCGGATCACAAACAGCGCGAGGTTCGGATCACAAACAGGGTGTTGATTTCTCGTATTTTCGTCTCGGTTTCATCGCCAAACCAAACAAAATCCAATCATCGGCATGGCCCGCAAATTCTTCGTCGGCGGCAACTGGAAATGCGTGAGTCTCTCCTTCACACTAATTTTTTCTTTCACCTTTTCATTGGAAATAATAATAATAATAAATCGATCTTGTTCGCACTCAGGACTTACCGTGCAGTTACTTGTATTAGTAGATCTCGGTAGTTGTTGCTGTTTTATAATGAATCAACATGATTATTGATTATATAACATGGGTTATGATCAAAATCGATTTTTTTTAATATACATATATATATTTTGGTGTGTGGTAGAATGGGACATCTGAGGAAGTGAAGAAGATTGTTTCTACATTGAATCAAGCTGAAGTTCCTTCTGAGGATGTTGTGGGTAAGTCTTTGTGAATTTTATCTTCTTGGGTTCTTTAATTCATCATTGAAGCAATCATTTTCGTTAATTTAAAAGTATAATTTTTTTCAGGTAAAATAGAAAATTCATTGTTTGAAAAGTAAATCCTTTTCTTTCGGAGACCTAGTTAGTTTTACAGCAATGCCTTTGTCAATTTAAAAACTAATAAGTTTGTTTACTGAAGTCACTTTTGAAAATGAAAAATTGAAAAGCAAAGAAAGCTTGATAAATGATGCTTGATGTAGATGTTGTGTGCTCTTTTAATGTGATTCTTATTTTCAGTTCTAATTTTTGATGTGCTGTCAATTTATTTTGGCTTGCAGAGGTTGTTGTAAGCCCTCCGTTTGTGTTTCTTACTTTGGTCAAGAGTCTGTTGCGGGCTGATTTCCATGTTGCCGCTCAAAATTGCTGGGTTCGCAAAGGTGGTGCTTTTACCGGGGAAGTTAGGTCTGATTTGCACACCATCTCTACATTAAAATAGTCCTATGCATGCATTGCTTTAGTAAAGTATGCCTTTATTACTTACCAAACTTGCCAAACTGGCATTTTATCTTTTCTTTTATATTAATTGTTGATATTCTTTTTTATGTTCGTTTCGATCACAATTAAGATGGTCGTCCACTTCAATGAATTGCAAGATCTATATGCATATGTTTGTGTATGCACTGTCCTTTTTTATATTGATCTCTATGATCTAAGTCACTACAGGAAATTTAGTTTATTTAAACTGTTTGCTTTACTTGCTTTTAACTAGATTTGGATTTTATGCTGGCAATAAGGTGGTGTATTATGCAATTTAGATTGATTTATGTGATCAGTAGGGAGTTGATATCTGTTCTCCTTTTTCTTTGGTTTTGTTTACAGTGCTGAAATGCTTGTCAACTTGAGCATTCCTTGGGTCATTCTTGGTCATTCTGAAAGAAGAGCTCTCTTGAATGAGTCAAATGATGTAAGCTTGTTTTACCGCCATTGCTTTTTAACTTTTTTTTCCTGTCAGCGCATTATGACATAGTGCCCATTCTGTCTTTTGTTTATGTACCTCTGTTAGTTACAATATTTACAATCTGTTATTCCTATACTGGTGCGTGCAGTTTGTTGGAGATAAAGTTGCTTATGCACTTTCTCAAGGCTTGAAAGTCATTGCTTGTGTTGGAGAGACTCTGGAACAGCGAGAATCAGGATCTACAGTGGCTGTTGTGGCTGAACAAACAAAAGCAATCGCAGGTACTTCCATTTGAAAAAATAATTTCTCACTTTTATGATCTTAGGTTCACGAGGTTCTTAGTTTGCTTTTCTTATGGGATGATTATCTGTGAAAGACTGTCTATTGTGTAACATTAGATTCTATACTGCATGAACAATTAATTTTTTTGTTCTGCTGCAGAAAAAATATCCAACTGGGACAATGTTGTGTTGGCTTATGAGCCAGTTTGGGCCATTGGTACCGGGAAGGTTGCAACCCCTGCTCAGGCTCAGGAAGTAAGTTTGGGTTTATGTCTTATTTAATTTGATGTTTCAATGGCAATGATCTTCGTGCTCATAAGAATGATATGACTATCCTTATTGGCTTGTTATCAACATAAATTATGTTGGATTGATTATGAGTTTTTCTTTTTATTCCTTTTCCCAAGGAATTGATTATGGGATTGTTTATTGTTTTTGTCAGCACATTTCCAGATGTTTTCACCATGTGTATTTTACCGTAGGAAGGGCACTTTAGAATTTGTCTATAGCCCTGGTAATTTGAAACAAGTAATAACACAGTAGAGCTATTTCAGATGGCCGTCATCATTTTTTCACCTTATAGATTCATACATGTAGCAAAGAATTATATCTGTTTCTCAATCCATCTTCAGACTCCCTTGCTTGTATGCTCTCTTTTGTACATCTTCCTGAACACTCGCACAAAGCCACAGATAATTATGCTCGTGTCATTACCTTTTCAGATGGGGATATGCAAAAAAAAACATTTTTGTACTTTGTGTTTACATATTGAGTACAAGTAAATAGACGTTTTCAGTCTATTTCAGTTATTGATTTATCTCTCTTTGCCTGTAAAACTTGTAGACATAATTGCTTTTTGTTTTGCGTCTGAAATTGATATTCTTTCAATTTTTTTGTAATCTTTTTTCTCACACCATGTTTTAAATATATGCGACAGGTCCATGCTGAACTGAGGAAATGGCTTCAAGACAATGTCAGTGCTGAAGTTGCAGCATCAACTAGAATCATCTATGGAGGTATCTCTTCACTACTTGTTTAGCTATTAATTGTGACTATGATAGGATTTAGGGCTAAATTAGGGCTGACTTTTATTGATTAAATCAGAAGAAAACAAACAATCCTAACTGAGAGGTTTAAAACTCCTAATTAATTTAAACCCTAAATGACTCCATAACCTCTTATTTATATCTGAACCCTAAATAATAAAATTACTAAATTGCCCCCACCCCTAAAATTACTAAACAGCCCCTGCCTCTTTATATTTGCGCCTAATATAAGTTTTCATGGGTCTAACAGACTACTGTTTAAAATTAATTTTGCGTATGTTGTAATCGTTATTAATACGTATGGAGCCAAAGCATGGGCTCACGGAAGCTTATGGCTGCTCTTCCTTCGACCTTTTTCTTGTTCAGACAAAGTAATAAACTGCACCTTACAACTAAACATGCAATATTATCACTCCAAGCTGTTTTCTGAACTTACTTTGGCCTTTTCTATTCGATATCAGGGAGATGTATTCTTATGTATATGGTTCTGAGGAGAGAAGGATTCTTTCTTTCTGTTGTGCGCTTAATATTTTTTCCTTCTGCGACAATACTTTTAGTTGGAATGATTCTTAAACAGTTCCAAATATTTAATAAAACAGAAGTTGCTTAAGGATATAATATACAAAGCAAACTGTTGAAACTGAATCCAAGAGCAGAATTCTACGCCACTGATATTGTATTCAGCTTAATTAATTGGACGGGTAGTGAATAATAATGCTGTGAAGCAGGCCTGTTTTTGTATTCCTTGTTTATAGGTACTAACAGATTCACTTTTCTTTTTCCCTCTCCTAAATAGGTTCTGTAAATGGAGCAAATTGCAAAGAATTGGCAGCACAACCTGATGTAGATGGATTTTTGGTTGGTGGAGCTTCTCTAAAGGTGTGTTTTATTTTTGCTACCAAATGCCAAGAAGTTATTGTCTTTTGACTTGGCTGATTGACTTTTTTGCTATATTTGAATTAGCCGGAGTTCATCGATATTATCAAGTCTGCCACAGTGAAGAAGAATTGAAGTTAAGACCAAGCTACTTGCCTTGCTGATGCCTGCAGTTTTCTCTGTTATGCTTTCTGGAAAACTAGAGTTTTAATTTTTGTGGTCTGTTTAGTGTTACCAACGCCTTTCGAGTATAATAAGTTAAATCTTCGGAATTCCTAGGAATCTCTTTCCTATTTCAGTGGGGATTTGAAACTTATCATTGTGGATTTAATAAATGGTTGCTCCACTATTGCCTTCCCCTTCTTGCAAGTTTAAGAGTTTGGTTGGAGCACAAGTGTTGTTTAGTAAACGTGATGCTTTTGGAATTAAGCTGAGGCACAGCAGTTGTATGTAAGTAAACAGGCTGTAAATGAAAATGGTTGAACGAACCTTGTCGGAGCTGTGGCTGGCACTACCTAAACGCCACCTTGAAAGCTTCCTCTTTTTGTAACTTTTTTGAAAATTCCAGTCTTTTTTTAATTGACCCTTTTTTCACACAAATCAATCATCATGATCGTGCCCATCAGCCAGGCTTTCAAATTCCACTCTTCTTTTTGTTTCCAAAGCCAGCTTCAGCCTTCAGGCCGCTTATTTGTCTGGGTGTAAAGCAAAAGGTCACGAGGGTCTTTTGCTGAAAAATATTTGAACCAATAGGTTTCTCTATGGTTTAGTTCAAAAATTTATGAAGGAAGCCAGCGGTTTGATCCTGCATGTTTTAGAAATCTGTCTGACCCGAACTTACAACAAAACAGGGTAGAGGAAGCCAGTGGTCAGGACTTGGAGGGGCAGCCGTTCGAACCCTTACAAGTTTAATGTGAGAGTTATTTTCTTTCTTAATTATATTATATAATTGAATGAAAGTAATTTTCTTTCTTACTCAATAGTGAATAGAGTAGATATTAAAGTAGATATTTTTTAAATATTAGTAAAGATTAAAATTTAGGCAGAGTTTTATTAATATTAATATAAGTTGATCTCAGTAATAATTTAATTTGTATAGATCAATTATAATCTTATGTAATATAAATTATAATTTGAGTAATAATTTCATGTAATTAACAAAAAATCATCCCTTATAATAATGTAAAGAATAATAGTACATTATGTTGCTGATTGGGATGGTGGGAAATGGGATCCATCTTGTAAGTACGGTTGAAATTATTCTTCCAATTTGTCTACTCCGTTATCTCCCTCATAAACTTTTTCAACTTCCCTGTAAAGGAACAGGTGTCAAAGTACATATTTGGTATTTTATTTTTCAGGTTGACTTTTCTTTAATATGGTCGAATTATTTGCGGCATCAAATTGCAAGGAGCCCCTGAGTTACATGTATTTGCCCAAATTGCAAGTTTTGAAAAAGCCTGTAACCATCCATCATCATCAATATATGCCTTTGTACATCACTAGTCAAAAGCATCATGAGTTGACCCTAAGAAGTAAGAAAATGAGTTTCACTTTATATCTTTTTGACAAATTGAGCCCAAAAAATAAATAAATAAATAAATAACAACCCAAGTACGTGCAATCCGTACGCTCTGAAAGCCAAACGTATTATATAATGTTGATATTGACATGCCATGACATCTTGAGTTGCATTCACTGAGTTGAGAAATTGCTGAGAATTAATTAGGCGAAGCAGTTAACTAACCACGACATTAAACTAAATTATCCTAATGAAAAATATCACTTCTAAGCTTAGTTGCATTATTTTTCCATTAGTTCAGCACCATCAAAGTTAGCAACGACTAATTTATTGAGACCAACCAAACTTTTGACAAGCACTCAGTGACAGTGGTGCTATTCTCCTTTTGACTATATCCATCTAGATTCATGATGATTTTTTGTTTTTGCCCCATTTAGTTTACATATACTCTGTTGGGAAGATGTACTTTTTTAAAATATATATATTTATTTAATAAATAATTTTTTTAATTAATAAAATAAATAAAGTATTTTATTTAAGTATTTTAATTATATTAATATTTTGAGTAAAGTCCATTTAATCATATTATATGTATTTATGTGATCATCATATGGATTCACGTAAAATATAAATATAAGTTATCTTATGATTAAATAAATTATATTTGTAGTTAATAAATAAAGTTGGGTACTTTATTTAGATATAAACTGTAATAAATTTATTAAATGATTTATCTTAATCATGTATGAATTTATTAATGTGAAGATTTACTATATTGAATACGTGATCACATATGAGATTTAATTAACTTTATAATAACTGTAAGACTTATTAAATCTCATAGGCATTGATTTTATTATAATCTTAATCTTGAGTTAATTATGATTTTATGATTGTAATTGTTGTTTCATTTGAATTACTAATGGGCACGACATACACTTGTAGTCAAGATTACCAGGTATCTTGGTGAAAGCAATTATGAGTATTGAAGTTATAGATTAACAATATAGAATTTGTAAAACACATCTCTTGATGGGTTTTCGGTACTTGATCATAGAATTCTCTGGCCAGAGTGTGTCGATATATTTGATATGTTGAAAATTATCATTAGAGAAAACTAGTAAGTATCAATGAATAAGATGTAATTAAATTGATTGGACAGTTGAGATATCAATTTAATTAACGATGTGGTACAAAAGATTATACAGTGAAGAAATCAATGTGGCATGAGTCGAATTATTATTCGAGAACACTATCATAGATAGCATACAATTATGGAGGTTAGTTCCAATCTTTTAGTGGAGTAAATTTGGAATTAAATAATTGGACTAGTTTAATTACATGCCTAATTATTATAGCCACTATTGTATGTACTTAATTGATTCCTGGGTTAACTCATTTAATTGACTGCACTACTACTGGATTAATAAGTAAGATAACTAATAATTTAGGTCAAAAGCCTAAATATATTATTTAGTGGGAGGCTCGATGTAATGTGCTTATGTTTAAGGGGCCTTGTGTTATTTTATAAGGTGGCTTCTATGACAAGAAGAAATTAAGTTACTTTAGATTTATTATTTTTAATTTAAATCAAATTTGATTTAATTAAAAATATATTAAAATATGGAGCCTATGGTTTCCACTAAATTAGAGATATAAAATGCTTATTTTTTCTCAAACAAAGGGAGACAACTACTTTATACAGATAAGAGAAATCTCTCTAATCTTGAGAGAAAAATTTTCTCCTGCTAGTTGCTATTGGTAGTGATAAAAGCGCCTACACGTCAAGTGCAGATTAAACCTGAGTCATAACTTGAAAAATTATTAGTGACGGATCGTGATCTAACAAACGTGGTGGTGACAGATCGTGATCTAACAGGCGTGGTGGTAACAGATCATGATCTGGGAGTCTAATTCACTTTAATGGAAAAAACAAAAATTGTTCATCTTCTCAGATTTTCAAAATACGATTTCTAGATTACGAATTATTATATATTGTATGAGATCAATTCTAAAAAATTTTAAAAAAGAAAAAAAAATTGTTATATTCCCAACATAATCTTCTATTGTAAATTCAAAGCCTCCAAAATCTAGACCTGGAAAATTCATAATACGAGAAGAGATCTCTTTAATGGCACTCTAATTTGCTGATTACTTAATGCGCACATGGTTTAGAAAAAAAGATAATAAAAAAGATTCCTGGAGAAACCTTTTCTTCTTTTTTGAAAGTTCCCTGAGATTGAGAAACAAGTATTTGATCACATGGGAATTATCATTCTTGGATTGTGTTTTGTACTTTTAGTTTGACATACATACAGTCGTGCACTGTCCCTTCTTTCTTAAGCTTAAATCATCAGAAAGAAAAAAAAAAAATTGTATAATTGCTTAATTTATTTAAAAAAAAAAAACTCGATGCAGTGTGGAAACGTACGGATCACGACTTTAGTGGCCGTCAATTTCGTTCACTAAATCGCAAACTTGCTCCCCAGCCCCAGCCCTGCCCCCAAAAAACATTGTTAACTTGTAATTAAATATAAAACATCAAACTTATTCCTTTTTAAGATGCATATACATTTACCTCTTCTAATATCTCGATTTAGTGAAAATATTATTAAAATTAAAAAATATATACATATATATATTTTAATACATTAGAGTTTATATTTTTTTATTTGTTGCAATATTAAAACTTGTATTTTTTTAACATCCATAATTTATAAAAATAAAAATGCCCCTAATAAAAAAAAATTATACATATGCATGTACGTAAACATCATCTATCACTTACAGACTAATTATTTCTAGAAGCTGAGAGCTGCCAAGTGCCAACGGTGGAGCATCGAAATTGGCCAATGGCTCATCGGCTCATAAGCTGGTCTAAGCAGACCAAGCCGATTAGTGATGAGCTGTTTTAATTTAATTTAATGTAGTTTACTTTTCGAAGACAGAAGTGGGACAAAAGGCACTTGCCAGCGTGCATGCTACGACTAATGTCAATGTGTGGAGCCCAGTTTTGCGAGACTTTTGACTTCTCAGTTGAAAGCCGAAAAGTCAAAACACATCCAGATAATCACAGATAACGTGCAATGGTTTCTTTCACAGGATTTATTTTTGTTTAGGGTAAGAATGTTCCCGCTATGAAAAGTCGACGCCTTGGGCGGTTCTGATTTTATCTTTGATTAGGTTCAGGTTAGGTTCTATCATGGCCGGCGCATCTAGGGATCAATTAATTTTAGAGTATTAACTAACATATGGGTCCCCGGGTTCTATATATTTTGAAGAAAAAGAGTTCATAGTTCTCTCCTGTTTCTGTCAAATCGGTCCTTAAAACAGAAACTGATACCTCTACCAAAATGATTGTAGTCTTGTACGAGTAGCAGGTGGCCATCCTTGGGTTGCTTGTTCACAACAATAATCACAAAGTCCTACCTACACGTATTCCATTTTTGAGATGATTCTGATGAGATCCGTCAACTTTAATTAGAGAAATAAAATTTTCCCTCCTCCACATGATAAAGACATAAAGTTTAGTTGGATGAACTCACCAACTAACATGGTTACGTTAGCTGCTACATATTTCTCGTAATTAATGAAAGAAACATGAACACGAAAAAGGTATTTAAGTTATTTTGATTGGAATTAGGGACCTCCTTGCTACATATTGAAACTAACATTATTTTTGTTAAAATTTTAGGGACCTGAATGTGATCGCTTCATTGATCTCTTAAGGTACTCAAAATTCAATTACGTAAGCTGTATATAGCAAAGCTCATTCGTCATCATTGTTCATGCAAAAGTAAAATTTTGGATTGAATGAACCCACCCATAATTAAGAGAGTCAACTTGGTGAAACTAATTAAGGGTAGGCAATCCTCAAAAAAATAAAAAATAAATAAATAAATAAATAAAAATAAAAAGGGCGGCGTTGGCAATTAATTACAGGGACAAATTGAGTGAAAAAAATCTGTCTCATCAAATAAATATTAAGCTGCAAATGGTTAGGCATGTTGTTCTTGTGACTTCTAATACAAGTGCTAAAGAGAAGAGAGAAGAGAATGGAGGTGCCCAAAAAAAAGGTTAACAGACAACCAAGAATGGAGTGATTTCTCGTGATCACATACTTTTACATAAATAGATATAATTCAGGTGTATTTTTAATCAATGCTCGGGACTTTTTTTTTTATTTTTTTTTCATCCTAAACATTCATTATATATATAAAAAAAAAAATGCCATTTTTGTATCACGTAACTAAAGTATACCGAAAGCTTTACCATCAACTAGCTTCCGTCACGTGTGTTTGCCCTCTTTAATCAATCTTTCAAATTAGCTTAAATCTTGATATTGAGTCGCACTACAATTTGATCATCTCCTTATCACATTATTAATTATAGAGAGTTTTCCAGTTAAACAAGTTGATATGGAAAAATCGTTGTAATTGTGAAATAAATAATTAAATGCGTAAGGCTTGTGTCATGCACGGGACCATGCAGAAAAGTGCTTGCACTAGTGTGCCGGCCTAAAATATATTAAAGAAAAAACTTCAAAATACCAACTTGGCTGTGACTTTTAGTGCGTAATGTGCATTATCCTGATGGGGTATCATTTTGAGCCACAACGTTGCAGCTCTCGTTATACGTATTTTACAAATTAATTACAGGCATTCCCTTCCACAGTCACGCCCCAGTCCCACATTCCTTTAAGATATTGCTGATTTCATTGATAATATCATATGATTCTATCAGTTTATGATATATTATGGTCATTAGTCACTAGAGACTATCAAGAAAAACACTTCAAGATGAAACCGGAAAAAGGAGAAAAAAAAAAAAAACCCTACTAGGGTAAATATATAGAAAATATAAACTAGGGTAATGCATCGTAAATATACTCTTTGAAAATGGGGTCATTAACCGACAGCAATAATGAAGTGAATTGTATGCTGGCAAGTGCCAAGTGGCAACAAAGCCAAGCCAAGTAAACAGACAAGAAACGAAGCCGCTTTTAAGTCCAAGCATCGGAAATCGGATAATCTAGAAGCGAAATCCAACGGTCGTAAATCGATAGTGTGCAGGCTTATCTTCTCTGACTTGACTCTGTACAGTAACTACAGAGGCGGAGAGAGCGAAAATTTTATTCACTTATTATTACTATTATTATTATTTTTTTTTATCAGAAAGCAACAAAGTTGAGACTATGTGTACAAGAAATATATTAACGAGTTGCTTTAAAGAGGGACCAGCCCGCCATTAATGCAATTCCTCCTCACCTCCTCCTAATTTCAAACAAACATCTCCCCTTTCCTCCATCTCTCTCTCTCTCTCCACTTCTCTTTCTCTTTTTTTTTCTGCTTGCAAATTGAATCAAAGCAAAGCTCGAGCTTCAGTGCTGGATTCTATAAAAGAAAACGAAGGGAGAGGTGGGTTTTATTTATCTCCTTTTGTGCTTCTATTTTGTTGCAGCTAAAAAGGTTCCTTAATGGCCAACTCTTGTTGTTGCATATAAAAAGTTGTTGCTTTCACACTTAGATCTGCTTTGTCTCCCTCTTGAAATATACAGCTCATTTCAAGCTTCAATCTTGGTGTGATCTGTAGGGAGGAAGTTTAAGAAAAGGCTTCTTGGTTTTCTGGAATTTGGTTTTATGGGGATTTGCTTGAGTGCTCGAATCAAAGCTGAGAGCCCATTCAACACAGGTATCATAAGCTTCTAGCTTCTGTTTACAACATATTTGGAATACAAATAGAGTTCTTTTGTCAATAAACCGCGCCCTCACCGCTTCCCTTATGTTTCTTTTAACTCTTTTATTCTAGTTTCTTCAAAGTTCAGTTTCAATTTTGGGTGTGCATTCTGCTTTGGTGGCTTGGGCAATTGGGTTGATGGGAGATTGTTCGTTTGTTTATTTGTTTGCATACCAGTAGGTGTAGCTTGTTGATAGCCTCATGAAGAGTTTCATAAGTTTATGTGGCTCGGTTCCATTGTTATATAGTCTATTTGTTAGCCTAAATCTTGCCACTTATTGAAGTCTTTGGATAGTGAATAGCCTGGTTGAATTTTAGACGTGTTTTTACTAGAATTAAGCAGTCAAACAAAGGGGAAAAAAAAAACTATCGTTAGGGTTGATGCGGAATTCAGAAAATACTTGTCAATTGTGTATTTGATTTGGTTATCCATGATTTGAAGAATTTAATCTGTAATGAATCAGTGACGAATGATTTAAATAGAGATTATACATTTTTGTGTGCAGGGGTGAGTTCAAAGCATGTGAGCTCAGATGGAACTATGAGCAGCACGGGTAGTAAGGTTTCATCATTATCTGTTCCTCCTACTCCTAGGAGCGAGGGTGAGATCTTGCGATCCCCTAATTTGAAGAGTTTCAGTTTTGCTGACCTCAAAATGGCCACCCGGAATTTTCGTCCAGATAGTGTGTTGGGAGAGGGTGGTTTTGGTTCTGTTTTTAAAGGGTGGATTGATGAGCATTCATTCACTGCTACCAAGCCTGGGACTGGTATGGTTATTGCTGTGAAAAGGCTTAACCAAGATGGTTTCCAAGGTCACAAGGAGTGGCTGGTGAGTTCATTTCTACTTCAGCTGCAAATTCACAGAGCCAAATTAGTGTTATTCTTTTTCTTCTAAATGTAGAACATGTTAAACTTCTTTTCTTGAAGTCTTTGGCAATAGTAGCCAGTGCCAGCTTTTAGTATGTCCAAAATTGATTCTAGGACTGAACTGGTTTTCTTCAGAATCATGCAAACATTCAGTGTTTTTGAACTACTTTAATATACTTTGCTGACTTCGGTGCACATTTTCACTTTATTCCCCCTTCTTTTCTAATTGTATAGGCAGAAGTAAATTATCTGGGGCAGCTTTACCATCCCAATCTTGTGAAATTGATTGGATACTGCTTGGAGGACGACCACAGACTTTTGGTGTATGAGTTCATGCCTCGAGGCAGCTTGGAGAATCATTTGTTTAGGAGTGAGTTTCTAATTGTGTGCTGCTGGCATCCTTGAACTGTAATAAGCTCTTCAATTAATGTTTTGCGGTTAACACTCTTGTTTGTTGTATCAGGGGGCTCTTATTTCCAGCCTCTTTCTTGGACCCTTCGATTGAAGGTGGCTCTTGGTGCTGCTAAGGGGGTTGCCTTTCTTCACGGTGCTGAAACAAAAGTTATATATCGGGATTTCAAGACGTCAAACATCTTGCTTGACACTGTATGTAACTTCTCAAGTAGATCCTTGCAACAGTTATTTCCATTTTGACAGATCTAGGGTCCATTCTCTTTCTCATTAGCTTTTCTAACTTCCGTTTTCTAATAAATTATCACACAGAACTACACTGCAAAGCTTTCTGATTTTGGTTTGGCCAAAGACGGACCAACAGGTGATCAGAGCCACGTATCTACCAGAGTCATGGGAACATATGGATATGCAGCTCCAGAGTACCTTGCAACAGGTACTTAATTCTGTTCATTTGTTTCTTTAACTTAATTGATGTAGCTTCTTTTAATAGCTTCTCATCAGCTTTTATAGACCTTTTGTGTTCTGGTCCAGTTCCTAATATGTTTATCCAATAAGCTCTTGTGATAATTGGGCAGTATTTTCACTGATTGTAGGCCATCTAACTGCTAAGAGCGATGTCTATAGTTTTGGAGTTGTTCTTCTAGAAATGTTATCTGGCCGGAGAGCAGTAGACAAGAATCGGCCATCTGGAGAGCACAATCTGGTCGAGTGGGCTAAACCCTATCTGGCGAGTAAACGTAAGATCTTTCGGATCATAGACAACCGACTTGAAGGCCAGTATACATTGGAGGGAGCCTACAAGGCAGCTACTCTTGCATTGCGATGTCTATCAACTGAAGGCAAGTTCAGGCCTACCATGGCTGAAGTTGTTACAGTATTGGAGCAGCTTCAGGATTCAAGTGAAACAGGAAATGTCCGCAGCAATTCACACAATAGGCCAAAGTTTCGTAGGCACAGTGCAGATGATGCCAGGAGCAGAAGTGTTACTGATGCCAAGAGCAGAATTGTTACTGCTTACCCTCGGCCTTCTGCTTCGCCTCTTTATGCTTGAAAAGGAACCAGAAAACTTGATGGAGACAGTTTTTTATTCTCTTTCAACATATTCAAGTGGTTGGCAACAAGTCGAGAAACTGAGGCATTCGGTTTTCTCTTCATTTTTCTCTGGCCCGTGATTGTACAGTTCATGTGTTGGCTAATGTATTTAAAAAATCAATCCTCTGTTGACATGATGATGCGGTTCAGCCTGTAAAACACGAATTGACGCAAATATTGTATCTCTTCTGTGATTTTATCATAATGTTTGTAGCACTTGAAACAGCTCGAAGAAAAATACGAATGCAAGTGCTCTGTATGATTCAGAGATAGAATCTTTGTAGCTTTTTTCTTTTTTCGAGCCTGGATTGTTATATCTTTTAGCTATTATTTTATTTTTTTGATGGGCCTTTCAGATGCTAATTAATGTAATGGATGTACTCGCTGTTGTAATACAATTTTCTTTTTCACGAAGGAAAAATAAAGTGCTGAAGAGATTGCATGTTTGGCTTGAATCTGTGTTTGTGAAAAGTGATCTGATTTAGATTTATCGTATTCGAAAGTGACAGAGAAGTGAATTTAAACACCAGCCTTGTTATGCCGACAGATTGGAGTGGGAAAACAAGTGATGAGCAAACGTGGGATGCCAATTTGTAATGCTTTTAGCGACGAAGCTATTGAACTTTTTACCAAAAAAGTTGGAAGCAGAGTTTTTGTGCGCTCCCCAATATTAGACGGGGTCTGCACCACTAGTTAATGGTTTCACTTTGAGAGAACCCACCTTCATCGAGGAATGTGTCCAAACCAGTAGTGCTGTAGTGTTTTTCTGGTCTCGGTGGATTTTAGCCGTTGTTCCTGTTCCCAGCTCTACGAGACAATACGTTTCCTCCACTTTATCATCCAGTCAAGCGTGCAATTGCAGTCGAACAAGACAAAATCTTGGACCATGCTGTTATGTAACGAATACTATTTACAATCTATTGATGACTTTCTTGAGTGTGCTTGCAGCTGCCGGTCAGCCGGTGAGTTATCAGCAAAGCAGGAAGTTAATGATTAGTTAGTTGTCTGTTTTCATGCTTCACCGATGGTAGCAATATTAATGATACAAGCTGGCAACCCGAATTGAATAAGCCGCCGTTTTGGAAATCCCCGGGAGAAGGTAAAATTACTGAAACGTTGAACAAGAAAACGTTCCAAATTGATTGGCTGATGATTTTGGTTATTTGAGCAAGTTTTCTGTCAGACCAGGTCAAATTTTCTCATAAACGTAGAGTCAGGCAGGAGCAGGTTTCTAAGACACATTCAATCAAAGTCATTGGTTGCATTGTTTGTTTGAATTGCTTGATTCATCGATCATAATCCTATTTGCACAACTCATTATCCTAACCTTGAATGTCCACAATTTTAACAGTACTACAGTAGGCATCCAATTAAGTGGGGCACAATGCAGTTCATGGCAGGCCGGGAATAGGAACATCATGGTCCCCGCAGCAACTTGTCTACAGTTATAGGGATGCAACTTGTTGAATATGGTTAGGCTGAAAGCAACCATCCAATTAGATCCTGTTCGAATCATGGTTCTATCTCATCTCTTTGTAATCACTCATGAAAATTACATGTCATGATTTTATTAGATTTTATTAAATGACTAGATGGGTATACGTACGCTCCATGTATGGAAGTGGTTTTTTTTTTTTTTTTTTTTTGCCCTCTTTTTTTTATGCAACTGGCTAATTTCAATATTGTACCGCAAGATCAAATATAGATAATACATAAATGTTCCCAATCAGATGTTTTGCACATGTACCCTTCGACAATTATGATAACGACGTACAACCGCGTTCTTGCATAACACTATCCAAGTAGTGTTAAGCTCGAAGGGATTGACTCTAGAATCCGCAGGGATACAACATCGTACATAGACAGCCATCATGCGGGGCAACTTTACATACATAAGTGAAGAAACGTGAACTTAGAAAGTGAGTCATGTATTCGATAACAGCATGCATAGAAATGCAGCTTTCTCTTGAAGCCTGTATCTACAACTAGATTAACAAAAAGAATTGGGGGAGCATAACAAATAAACTCCAACTGTTCAAGGGATAATGTGTGTCTCTATGTTCATTTTTCCCAATCTGCAGGTAGAAACACCAATTATATGCCTATTACAAAGGGGGTGGAAGGCCATCGGGTCTGTTAACTACACGAGCTGGTATAGCTAATCACCAAGTTCTTACCAACCCAGGCGTCCAATTTCTCCAATCTAACTTGCCAATGGATTTGTTTCTTAAGTTGACCAGATCTCGAATATCAAAAACCTTCTTCAAATAACTATTTCCTTGTTTGGCAGACTCGACCACAACCTCTGCTTCTGGTTCTTCCTTCACATCTTCAATTTCAGCAACAGGTTGACGTGTGACTTCATCTTGAGATGATGTCTCACTAATGATATTTCCTAGTATGTCTACCACCTCACTCATTTTAGGACGGGACTTTGGATGCTTCGTTAAACATTTGCTTGCTAGAGCGGCAAGTTTTTGAGCGGATTTAATGCAGTAATTTCCTTCAAGTCGTGGGTCAATAATAAGGTGGAATTTCTTAGAATCCGACACATAGGGTCTCACCCATTCCAAAAGCTTCTGCTCATTCCGAGGAAGATTTCTCTCAACTGCGCGCCTTCCTGTGATTAGTTCATAAAGAACAACCCCAAAGCTCCAAACATCACTCTTAGCAGTCAGCCTTCCAGTCTGAACATACTCTGGAGCAGCATAACCAACTGTGCCTACAACCTATTAAATCATAAAAAGGTAATTGGTGAGTAAACCATTCCATGTGTTAAGCATAATATCCGCATACGTGACATTGTCAATTATTTGGATGATCGTTAACTCTTGCATCAGATAATTTCATTGCCCAATGAAATCAATCAAGTTAACAATCGACCACATAACAAGGTGCAAAATTCCCATATCATTATAAAAGATAAACAACTTACTGATGTTGAAACATGGCCAAGACCTTCTGGTGGCCCCTGCCTAGCCAGTCCAAAGTCTGACAGCTTTGCTTTATAGTCCTCATCTAGCAGAATGTTTGATGTTTTAAAATCCCGAAATATTAGCTGCACAAATAGTAAAGCAGATCAAAATCATTGGAACCAGAAAGCACCCGAGTAGATTAACTCCAGAGATGATTCCATTCAATACAAGCAAGATTTGGAGGCATAAAGGGACAACATACCTGAAAATCCATTTCTTCATGCAAGTATGCCAAACCACAGGCTGCATCTTGAGCAATTTTTAACCTTGCTATCCAAGGAAGAGGTGTAGGAACTCGAGACAATAGATGGTCCTCCAAGCTTTTATTATGCATAAGCTCATAGACCAATAGCCTTTGCATCCCTCTTTCATCATCTTCTGCACAGTATCCAACTAACTTGACAAGATTGGGGTGCTTGACCACACCCAAAAAGTTCACCTCATTGATCCATTCCTTATGCCCCTGCATGCTAGAATGCAAACAGAAGAACCCCATAAGCAAAACCTCCAAACCACCAAAATTACACTTCAATCTTGATACTTATTTTCCAGAAACTCATACATTCAACATAAATAGGAATCAATATTTTATCAATTTTTTTTCCCCATAAAACTACACAAGTTTAACCTGTGATTGAGAGAAATAATTATGTCCCATTCCTAACGCTTGAAAGGCTAAAATGCTTTCTTCGGAAAAACTAAAATGAACCGTAGAAACATAAAAAAACAAGATCCAATATTTAAAGAACTGGCAAATACCAATTAACCGAAATTGGACAGAAATAATAGAATTCTATTTTCATTTTTCATTCAGATTAAACAGCCCCACATGACTAAAAACAAATAATAAAAATACAATGTTCAAATTTTTCAAAGAGCTGAAAAGGGTTCATGCCTGGAAACCTTGACGATTAAGCTGCTTAATAGCAACATCCAATTTCGAATCATGACCGCTGGTTTGATGATCATCAGAAGAAACCCTAATAACACCTCTATACACACAACCAAACCCTCCTTCACCAATCAACAAAGCTCTACTGAACCCTCTAGTAGCAGATTTCAGCTCAGCAAACGAAAAGACTCTCAGATCATTAGCTCTCCGCTGAGACAACAACTCGTAAAACGCCAGCGAGTCAGACCAGTCCCGGGAGTCAGAGTCAAACTCCGAACGCCTGGTGTCGACGCTACTGGACGCCACACTGAGTGAGCGAGCCCATGATACCTTCGAAGTCCTCGAAACGACACCGCCATCGTCGCCGTCGTCGCGCCTCTCTCTCTCCCCGTTGCTGAAATGGAAACACTTCATCTGCTGAATTATTGTTGAACGGGTCAAATGAAGGAACGGAGGTTGTTTTGTAATGGGTTTTTGGTGGGTGGCGTTTCTACAAAAGTACAACTAGAAATTTCGGGCAACGGATTTTTGTTGTGAGAAAACATTAAAAAAAAAATTGTTTTTTAAAAAGGATCGAAGAAAAGCAAAGCAGGTTAACGTTTGGTTTGGTTGTTGTCGTTTTGTAAGAAAGGAAAGATGATCACGAGGGAGCGTTCAGAGAAGGAAGATGCTTTATATTATAATGCAGATGATTGCAGCGTACGTATCAGTCACCATTGGAGTTTGAGGCTCCCACTTTTTCACCGCTTCATTGATGGGCCTAATGTGTATGTTTTGTGCTTCACCTTTTTCCATTATAATTTGATATTACTTTCTGGGTCATTCAGTAATTTTTCATGCACTTGTGAGGTAATGACGCGGAGGTTCCTATGGTTTTAAAGTTTATCAAGGAAGAACATAATTATTTTATTTGTATGGAGCACGCCCCTTATCAGCCTGTAGCGAAATAACTGAATTACTCTGTGATGTATGTAATTATAGTTGCCCAGTCCTCCATTATCATGGCCAAGTCTATATTATGAAAGTATTTTGTACCGTAGTTATTTAGAAATTATGAGTGATAATTTTGATCCACTTTAAATTGACGTATTCATTATTTCAAACACTTACTGTGCGATTAGTAAACTTGTTTTCGTGTCATATAAATTACATATTTTAAATTTAAATTTTATGTTTCTATTTTGGACCAATATTCATATTTTTATTAATTATATTTTTCAATGTATCAAACATATTTTGTGTGCAAAATTTCAAACACTTACTCAATGCGATTAGTAAACTTGTTATAATCGTGTCATATAAATTACATATTTTAAATTTTTTTTTTTGTTTAAGTATAATTTTATGTTTCTATTTTGGACCAATAATATCATATTTTTTAAGTAATGACATTGTTCCTAATATTTTTCAATGTATCAAACATATTTTGTGTGCTTGTATCATATAAGTCCCGACACGGTACCCAAATAACTGAAATAGCCTTTCTGAGTGTTTGGTTTCATACCATACAGGCATACATTTTATTGGTAACGAATTGTTGCAAGGGTATTTTGGTAGCTTCATTATAATATATGATTTAGTTGTCGGGGACCTTTACAACAAAGCCTATAAACTTTAAAAAGACAAATGCCTTAATTTATTCCACAAGTACATCAATATTTTATAATTCTTTAATTATTACTATTATTTCCATGTCTACTTCTATAATTAATTATCCATAATATTGAGAAAGTATATAACATTAAAATTGAGTATAAAAATGATTAGGAGATATTATTATCTTGTTTTTAGTGTAAATTGGATAAGATTTTATAAAAATTTTGACAATATCAAAATGAAAAATAAATAAACATTAAATAAATGCTTGGATAGTCGTTTAAATTTCATTATGGAGTTTATAAATAATATTTTCAAAATAATAAATTCTATATGTAAATTTGAAATTACGTAAAATTATTTATACCTTAGTACACATACAAAGTTTATCATTTATTTATTTAATGTGAAAACAAATACATTGTATAATATTTATTCTATTACTTAAATTTAAAATTATAAAGATTGAAACTTAAATTTAAAATTGTAAAGAATGAATAATAACTTAAATTAATAGAATATGGGAGAATACCTTTAAAAAAAATTAAAATTAACTAAAATTTTAGGCTTCTGACGTAAAATTTTTATTTTTTGTTGTTATCATAAGACAAAAATTTATTCTAAAAAACTCATTTTAGAGTCTCCCTAGGGTAAGAAAAACATCATTATCACATGATAATTTGGTAGCCTAAGTTATATTATTTTTAATTTACTTATTCATGCCCAACACCTTATTGAGATTAAATTTTAGTAAAATAAACCCATCCCACCAAATCGTTCTTTGAGTAGATCTTGTTTTAGAAAGTAAGATATAACTCTTTTTTTATTATAATGGTAAAGAAAAAGACATAAACACAATATATATCCTCTTGAGAAAATGCAAGTATTATGTTTTTGAGGTTTTGTGCTTAAGAAATTAATCTAATTTATGTACTTAGAAGACTCTTATTTTTTATGTTTTAGAAGAATTATATGTTTGATAAGGAATAAATTAAGATTTAAGGTAAGACAAAATGATTTGAGGAGACAAAGAGAATAAATTTTTTAGAATTTGAAAATTATTATATTTTAATTGGGGTTTATTGCATAAAATTATTAAAACATATGGTTTTTATTATTTATAGAAAATAATAGGGATTACTAAAGAAAACACTAAATAAGTTTTTTAAAAATTTGAAATTATTATATTTTAATTGAGGCTTATTGCATAAAATTTTTAAAACTTATAGTTTTTATAATTTATAAAAATAATAGGGACTGTAAAAAAAAGTACCAAATTTAAGGGTTTGGTACAACGGCTGCAAGGTAGTTTGGTCCTTAATCAAAAAGGTTTTGTCATTTATTTGGAACTAAAATAGGGAGAAAAAAAAAAACACATGGAAATGTCTTGTAACAACGTTAAAAGTACAAAACTTTTGGAAAATAATCTCGTAAACGTCAAGATTTACATAATGATACTTTTTAATAAAAGAACAATTGATATCATCATTATGTGTTGCGTGAAAATTAGATAAATCCAAGTACTTTTAAAACTTTGTTAAAAGATATTATATTATAAAAACTTTCGATAACTGTATTCCATATGATTATATTTACTTCATTTGTAATTTAAGTAATAATTAAGGGTTATTATCATTTTACTACTTCAGAAATTACTAAATATCAAATGACTACAATAATTATTATCTCCTATCATTTTACTACTATATCTTTATAAAAATATCATTTTACTATTTTTCATTACAATTTAGTTGATTAGTTAGTTGACCAATTAGTTGACTAACAAAATATCAATTTCACCCTTCATTATTAAAAAAATATATATTTGAAGCATATTTACAAAATAAATTTGTAATACATTTATTAAAATAGATATAAAATACCAACATAATTTTTTTTGCTAGAATTATAATATATGAATTACAAATTTATTTTATTAATTTTTTTAATCATGAAGGGTAAAATTGGTATTGTGTCAGTCAACTAACAGTCAACTAACGGTCAACTAACAATTATAACGGAAAATTAGTAAAATGATATTTTTATAAAGATATAGTAGTAAAATGATAGGAGATAATAATTGTTGTAATCATTTGATATTTGACAATTTCTGAAGTAGTAAAATGATAATAACCCTAATAATTAATCAAGAGATAGGCGTAGGCCAATGTTATTTTGTGTTCGTGTTAAAAGGCAACCGGCCAGCGGGGCAGCGAGAACGGACTGGCTAGCTAGCTATTATGTTACAAAATATTATTGGTGTAAAAAATTAACTAGGCACTTTCTTTGTTAGAGGCTTGTGAATGACACACATGTTTCATGATTCGCTAAACACAATTAATTACAAATCATTAAAGGGAAAGACAACTCCACAAGCAACAATTAATTACATATAATTAAGTTTGTGGTTACATAATGGAATAAGAGGGTGGCTTATTTTAAAGCAAACATGCACGCATCTCCCACTCTTCCCTCACCAGCAACAAAAAGCAAGTCAATGCATTGGGTTGGTGATTTGTTCTCCCCTATCAAATTTCCGCAGCCACAACCAAATTACGTACATGAATAATAAGTAAAAGACGAAAGAGGAGTCCGAAATATGTACGATATCTACCGAGTCCGAGACTATAATGTAAATTATGTAATGTCATCCTAAAATGGAAAGCTCTTGGGACAGCAATAAATAAGTTGATGCTTTGAATCCGATATTAATTTTCTGGAAATGCCCGGCGGCGGCCTTGAAAATGTCACTTGTCTGTTACCACCGCGCAATGTCGCCATCTTTTGATTATAACTCTGAATAATCTTTGAGTAATATGTACGTTTCTAAGTTTCCATGGACACATACTCTATTTATTGTTTGTTGGTAGGAATAAGACATGATTATTACGTTACACAAAATCACGCATGCAGGCGCACCAGTACACGCATTGAAGCCACCACTTATTGAAGTCTCAAAACACCAATAAATTAAAATCGATACGCCCAAATTTAGCCAACATTAATAATGGGAAGATAAATGATCGATGTAGGACGCATGGGGTGAAATATAAATTAATACTTTCTCATTTTTGTTTGCTTTGCTTCTAATTTATATATGTTCTGATGTTAATATATTTTATTAAATTAATCTGTCTTATTTAGATTTCAGTTTTTATTATTCTAGTTTTAGTTGGTAATTGTAAATATTAGAGTTGTAATTTCATAGATTGGAAATGCTATATTATATTTGATACATCAATAATATTTCAATTTAATTTTCCTTTAGACTGAATCTATCCTCTCTTGTGATAGTTTATCTCTTTTTCTTACAATTTAGATACACTCTGCAATGACACTTAAAATCATTTTTACAATGGTATTAACGAATGTGTCATATAGTTTTTTTTTTTCTTGGGGTACAAATAAAAGTACATTAATCAAAAGATAATTCTTATAAATTTTATTGAGAGTGAGACTTAAATTTCTAAGATTTATTTAATATAATAAGTTGGATTATGATTTAATGTTGAGTTAAGTTTTTATTGAGTATTGAATGAATAGTTAAAATTATTTTGAATTTTAATTTCTTTATTTATCTTAACGAACAATTATTAATTCAGTATTCAATAAAAACTCAATTCAGTATTAAATTTTTATCCATATAAATTAGATTCGGACATTCGTTCTATTAGTATTCTTCTGTTTCTTTGGATTCACGGGAGCAATAATAATAATAATAATAATGCCCATTATAATGTCACGAATGTGCGGAGATTTCGATGGCAGAGTGCTGGGATCAACTTGTGAGTCTGATTGTCATTTTCCCTTTGAAATGTATCCTATTTACAAGCAAGTAGTTGAATGCGTAGATAATTTAAAAAAATGTTCTTTACGTGGCCGTCTTGTAATTTTATGTTGATTTTTATTTCTTTTTGTTTTTTAATATATTCGATCGAAATCAGCCGTGGCAACGTCGCCCGTCAAATCTCACTAAATGTATCCGAACTTGACCAATTCAACAGCCTCCACTCCGAAAATAATAATAATAATAATAATAATAATAATAAGAAAAGAAAAGAAAAGAAAATTCAACATCCCTAGTGTTTGTCGATCACACAAAATTGACAGCTATTATTAAAATAGTTAAGCTATTTCACGTGGCAAGAAAAGATATAACCCGGCACCAGCAAAGATTTTTTTTATTCTCTTCCCGCGACCGGCTGCCGCTGCACTCTCCCAGTTTCTAAACTCAAGAAAGTTCGGGCCAGGCCCAAACTAATGCGTACGGTTCAAATAATTCGGTTGCTGAGTTGGTAAATGGGTAATTTTCTGCAATAGCAATGCGTATTCAAGTTCGGTGGGCCGTAGTGTAATGTATTACTTTTGTAGCATTGACATTTGAACGACAGTTTGGTGGGCCGTACTGCATATATTATCCTTTCTCAATTTTTTTAATATTAATTTATAAGAAAATCATATGATGCCGTAATTATCAACACCATAATTATTGTGTATCGTTAAATTAGATAAAAAATTCATAATTAATAAAAAATTTTAAATAAATTATATTTAATAGGTTATAAGCTAGTTAATTTTTTTTAAGTAAGTTTAACCGGTTTTTAAAAAAAAGGATTTGCCTTTTTTAAAAAAAAAAAAAAAATATAAAAGGCAAAATCCAATTACTTATTAATATTTCGCGAAAGAGAAAGACACATCCTAAACCCTAAGCTAAAAAGTCGCCAGGTTGCCACCGTGTTCACTTTCGTTTAGCTATGCCCACGATACCTTAATAGTTGGTCAGTTGATCTACAGCTTCTAGCCATACTTGAGCCCATTTTCTACGTCATTCCAACTGCTGTCGTCTTTGTCGTCGCTGCCTATGTCTTGGTTTGTCTATCGTCACCCGCACAAGGTAAGGTCAGCTTAAGGCTTCAATGATTAATGTTGGAGTGGTAAATTTTCTTTGGAATTGTAAAAAAAAAAATTTATGAAATAAGATAAAAAATTACATTACGTGTGAAATTAAAAATATGTAAATTAACATGAAGATGTAAATTGACATGAAGTGTGAAATAAGATAAAAAATTTATAAAATTACATATAGACCTCGTAAATTGAAGGTGAAAGTGGAAAACTAATGTTGAAGTGGTAAATCGATTTTCAAAATTATAAATAAAATAAAAATGTGTAAATGTAACTTGAAACTTATAAATCAACATTAAGTGTCAAATAACACATTAATTTTGTAGATCACACATAAAAATAGTAATGTAACCTTCAACTTGAACAGAAAATGACAACTACCCGTTACGTAAGTAACTAGTTATGTATTTATTTAGAATTAACGGTAGAAATTTTTCATTTAAATATAACAGTCCACATTTATTACGGCATTAATACCATAATTTTAATCACGGTATCATAGAATGATCTAATTTATATATTATAATTAAAAATTTATTAAAATTATCTTTGATACATAATATCTATTATTTAAATCTCTACACTCATTTAATATCATAAAGATAAATGCCCCACCTACATTAATAGGAGAGATATCCACCCTTAATTAAATTGGCCTAAGATACGATATCTTGAGAGCATTGGGGGTTGCTGCCGGACTATACAACTCCATTTACGCAATGAATAATGCATTAAAAGTAGATGAAGCATTGTCAGTCAAATTTTTTACCGTTAGCACATCACATTGTCATCAAATGGCAGCGATTAATTAGAAAATGAAATTGTCAGATTAGTTTCTTATTGTCACTGTGGCACCTGCAGATTCCAAACAAGCCGTGCTGGCTCTTGATATGGAATTATATATACCATCAATAACAGCCTATTAATTTGCATATGAAGATGGAATAGTTAGGACTTATGAGTGAACGGTAGCCGCAGATGTATACAGATATCGTTAGACTGTAACGTGCATGACAAAGCAAACAGAAGGGAGCTGGAAAAGTAACAGGGATTAGCTTGTACGTGGAAAATGAAAATTGTAAGCATGCATGCAGCAGCGAGCAGTAGCAGAGTAGGGAGTACTACGAACTGAAAGAGAAAGTGATCAAGGAGATGATCATGAACGAGATCACCAACTAGGTGATTTAGACATATCAACCGGCTCATGCTAGTGCTCATGCCCATGCATCAAGCGTCAGAGTCAGAGATGCAGCTGCTGCTGCAACGTCGTACGTACATACCGACAGATAATTAAACCTTCCTCAGTCAGTCAACCTTGGCCTACGATATGCCCTTGCCCTTTCATGATCATCTTGTTCTTGTTACTTCTGTCTTCTTGTGTTTAACTCATTCGCAACTGTCTGTCTCACTCTCACAGGATCGTCTAATGCTTTCTTTAATTTCTTTTTTTTTAAAAAAAAAAGCAAAAACCATTTAACCGACCTAATAAATAGATTATATAGTGAGTGGTACACTCTTCAGACGTCGCATTCCAGCAATCGTGGTGCAGTCATTTGAAATCTTGTGTTAAAAGGAGAGGGCTGCCTTACAGATTCTGTAAGTAACAGCCTCTCACATGAATAGTGCTTGGCTGTGGGTCCTATGTGGATTCGTGTGGGATCCACAGCCAAGTTTGTGAGTGGGCTGTTACTTGCAGAATCTGCAAGGGAAACGGGTCCGTGTTAAAATTGTAGATTTAGCTATAGATAGGTTGACGATCAGGAGATAATTTATTGCAATGTCAGCAATATTGCTAACTGGATCATTACTACCCTGTCCAATCTCTGGTATAATTAATTTTATTAATTACGAGATGTAGGAACATAACCCAAACTATATACAGATTCTTGGTAGCTAGCTGACTATAGGTTCAGGAATGTACATACATCATCATTGACATCAGGACAGCTATATTAATTTGTGTGGCCAGTGAGTTTTCAAAATGATCAGGGAGTCTAGCTAGGCCGGAGGAAATGAAAGATCATAATGATTCTGCCATTAAACCTATGGTTTTAGGCTTCAGAGCCGCAATAATGATCTCTGATATGAAAGACAGCTGGGTACATGGTACAAGCACGGGGATTGTTCCACGCCATAACATAACAGTCTCTGCTAAGAACTTTCAGCTTTTGCACCCA
The DNA here is from genome assembly GCA_030444775.1 of Atalantia buxifolia. Lineage (NCBI taxonomy): Eukaryota > Viridiplantae > Streptophyta > Magnoliopsida > Sapindales > Rutaceae > Atalantia > Atalantia buxifolia. The sequence continues at coordinate 16,077,920 of CM059838.1, forward strand.
TCTTTTTACGTTCTTTAGTAAGCTGACATTTTCAAAAAGACTTACTAACATTTTCAAAAAGATACAAAGACTGCTCCATCAAAAGCTTGACTGGAGAGCTCTAGGCTCTAGCTGGCAGATCCTCCATACAAAACCGTCTATACATCCAACAGCCAATAGCGTGTACAATCAATGGTCTGGAAGGGACGTTCCTTGCTCGTCAAAGCTATCGGTTCTCTCAAGAACTTCCATTTAAATTTTGGAATTAAAGTTTTTTTTATTACAAAGATTATGATTGTTTTCACGTACGAAGAGAATTTTTTTTTAAAATTTTGATATGTATATTAAAATTAAAAATTTATTATAACATACGGTCATAATTTTTTTATTTTTGAATTACGAAGTAATTTTGAGTAGACTCTAATTATGGAAAATATCTTTAAATTCGTACTATAGTTTAAATTAATTTTTACTCGCACCGAAATGGTCTATAAAGGATAAAATACTGACTAAAGTGGTGATTTTATACGGTTATAGTTATTTTGGGTTATTTTAAAATAGAGTACGAATCATAACCACACAAATAAAGTGATAAATAGTTAAAAAATATGTTATAATTTTAATCGTGTGGTTATAAATAAATTTTTTTATCTTAGAACGGTTTCGATATAACTAGACCCATAATATATATATATATATATATATATATATATAATAAAAAAATCTAAAGAGACTATTTAAAATCAAGTTTATTATAACTTAGTCCTCTCGAAATTGATATATCTACTTCACCTATATTAATAGGGCAGATGTCTATTTTTTACGTCATTTTTAATTAGATGAAAAATAATAGCGGGAACTATCCATCAAAACTCGCCCTGAGTAGGGGGATAAAAAAACTGAAAAAAAACATGCACACATGGTTACTAATTACTATATTTGATTAACGTTGACAAATTATTTTGATTAAAATAAACGATAATATTATTATTCATTTACTTTTTTTTTTAGCAATATTCTCAAGGAACTGATGCTGCCTCTTACTTCAAAATTAAGAACTAAACCCTTTATATTTGACATGCACGCCTCTGGAGTCGACTGATCTGATGCACGATGTAAATGTACAGTTGCGTAGACCTTGACATTTTATAAGGAATAAACACGTGCACAAAACCTAGCTTCTGTATTGTGTCGATTGCCAAGAACAATATTGTGTGTGTGGCTCCTACACTGCGCTAGCTTTAATTTTGTGAATCTAATCTGATCATCATCGATCTTAAAGTTAGACAACGGTTCATTTGATGTTCTTAATTAAATAAATGAAAAAACAATCGAAATGTTTCCATGTGTATATACCAAAATAGAAATGTATTAGTGTGTCCATTTCTTGAATCTTTAAGGATCTATCTATACCTCTGCCAAATATTACGCCACTACTATACCGTGACGAGAAAGAAAAGCTAAACGAAGACAACAAATTAGAAATAAAAAATTTAGACCTAAAATTGATACTTTTATATTTATTTTTGAATAATCCTCGGTGGTACTGGTACATTAACTCATAATATCATAATACATACTAATTAACCACCTGCGCTGAACAAATTTTTGTTACGGTCGAACCAAGCACATCGAATCAGTGCAACCAATTAGCCAACAAATTAAACCCCCTCTTATATATATATATTTTTCAGTTTGTTACGGTACATAGCAACTAATTAATAATATAAAGACTATTAAAGTGACAAATTGGTCAAGCATGCAGTCATCACCTTGACATTTCATCTTCATGGACGATCACTCGCATCGTCCGTTTTCAGCTGTGGGAGGGCTCATGATAAGATCTCGAACTTCAAAGAAAGAACGATTCTTAACAACAATGTCATACATATGAATCGACCTGAAGTTGGCAAAATTAGTGGGCAAAGATATGAGATGAGCCGAGTCCTCAGACTTGTGGAATTGCAAGAGCCTGTTAGAGGAGCTGCTGTTGTCGCGGTAGCGAGACCAGCCGAGTTCAGTGAGTCGTTGCTCGAGTTCAGCGTAGGAGCGGATCACTTGGTTGGTTGGGAGATACACTAGGACCCTGGGTCGAGCCCCCGGTGCAGTGGCTGTGCCTGTGCCTGGTTGCACTGGCTCTTTTCGCTCGAAGGATTCTTTGGTTGGGTTTTGTATCAAGCGAGCCACACCATTTTTGTCAAATACCCAAACACCAGACATTAGTGAAGCAAATTTATGAGATCGCAGTAAGCTTGTTCAGAGAGTCTATATATATAAATAAACCTAGCAACCCTAGCTAGATGCCAGAGTTGCTGTTGGAGGGTAGGACCGTAGGACAAAGTGAACATAAATTATCGTTCTTTTAATCTTTGATGCTTTGCTTCTAAAATATAAGCCACTGAATTTGCAAGTTCTTCCTCAATATATATTAGTGAGTTCTAGGTTTATACACTTGTTAGTATGATAGTATCCATAATATTTTGCATATGGGGCCGGAATTAGGATCTTGGTTTAACGTGTCAAAATGAAAACATGACATACTTAAAAGAGGATAAAATGAAAAAAAAATATTATAAATTAAATTTACAACAAAGTATAGTACTTCAATGAAGACCCTCAACCTTTTTGTCATAATTTAAATTGTAATATAGTACTTAATAATTTCAACTGAAGCTATCTCAAGTCTCCAATCCCCCCTTGTCATTGGGAAATCGTTGGATCAATTGTCCTTGAAATTTTTTAATCTCTTATATGAAAGTCAAGAGTTACTAATATGTGTAGAAAAAAGTGATTAAATTGCTTTGCAAATCACTTTGCTAATCGTGATCTTCGGCGCGATTATCTTACTTGGGGTGAGAGATGTCAAGGAATTTATCCACATAAAATTAACGACTTTCCAAATTACCGATTTTACCAGGGTCGATGACTCTTTCAATAGGTCTACGCACGTCAAAGCTTATCTAAAGCTTCTTAAATGTAAGGCACTCGGCCTTGGTCAGGGCTGCTGCCCTCCAACTTGGAGGGCAGCAGTTCGAACCAATGGTGTGGGGGTATTCTTTCCTCAATAAAAATTGAGTGAAGGAAGTTTATTTCCTTACCTAAGCGTGATGAGTAGACATCCCTCGAATATTAGTGAGGGTTAAAAATCTGGGTAGAGCTCCATTAGTATTGATATATGTTGGTCTCAGTAATAGTCTGATTTGTAAATATCAGTTATAATCTCATGCATATAAGTTGTAATATGAGCAATAGTCTCATGTAATCAAAAAAAAAAAAAAGCTTCTTAAATTATTAAATTACTAGCTAGGATATATAACTTGTTTCACTAAAAATAAAAAGAGCTAAGATGTATAAATTATTTCATTGAAAATAAAAAGAGTTAAGATATAGAAAGACCAATTAACTAAACACATAAGTAACCCATAATTGCACTTCAAGAGTCATTGATTTAAAGTGAATGATCATAACTAACTAGTATGCATTAATTGATGGTGAAAAATGATAACTGCCCTTAAAGAGCACAGGATGGGCACAGAAACGGCAGCCCCTGATGCCGTTTTCGGCCCAAGCTCTGTGGCCAGAAAGATTTTAAAAGGGCAAAAAAGGAAAGTGTAGGCAACCAAAACGGCAGCTGAGGGCACATATCAGTGCCCATTGATGGCACCTATGGGTTTTCATTCAAACACCTCATTTAAAGAGCTTGTTGACTTTCCAATTCAAGTATAAGTCGTCCCAAAAGTTCCTCAATTGCTCTTCTCAGCTGTTATTCCTCAGGTTTTAGAGAAAGCTATGCTTTGGCAAATTAAGAAGTAGCATGATGCTTGTAGGTGATGGACCGGTTTTGAAATTTGAATACCATGATGAGCTCTTTAATACATTCACTGGGATGAGAATTCTATTTCTAATCTGAGTTTTATTTATTATTTTGTCACTTTCTTTTTTATTAGCTCATAATTAACCACATTTATGTATTTGCGCTTACGTGAAAGTTGAGATGAGAGTACATACAACACTGAAATTTCAGTATAAGTGGAGAAAGGAATGAGCTTATATAGTTTGTGTTTATCGGGTGATTTTGTTGGTAAACATATCGTAACTTCGAGAATATTAACTTGGTTATTGTGTCAAGTCAATTTTCCTCGTGTCATCCTGAACAAAAAAGTTGAATATAAATAGATATCGTAGAAAAAGACAATATAAATGCTACAATTTATTTTATTTTATTTTGTCATGCAGCCATCTTAGCTCATGAGCCTGTGGCTTTTAACCACGTGGCATGTGTTGCCACTTGTAATCCTTTTATTGGGTCTCAAAACAAAGGATTCGTAAGAATTCGATATGAACCGATATTTGCTTATGTATAATAACCATCGTAGTACTGCTATTATCTCAGAGACCAAAGGGACATACTGTTGTGATAATAAATTAGAGTGAAACATTCATTTATTATTAAACGGTTGAATAATAAGTTACGGCTTACTAAATTCAATCTCAAACTCAACCTCTAAATATCCAACTAATAATACTAAACTCTGAATCAACTATCCATTAATTATCTTCGTTACAGACTTGACCACAATCATCAACCCACTTTCTCTGAGGTATTTTTCATGACGCACCTCAAGTTTCACGCTTTAACATGAATACCCAAAGGTATCAAAATTTATCATCAATACCCTGTCGTTGTCCAAAGAACGTTGTTGCACCCCGACATGCTTGCTTGCTTGCTTTTGCTGATGGAAATTGACCGATGTTTTGGCACGTGGCATTTGAAATTATGAATGCCAGCCTTAAAACCGTATAAGAATTTTTTGGGTTATTTTGGTTAAAGAGTAAAAAATTAGGTGTCTTATTGTAATTAACCAGCCCTCCCTCCCCAGAAGTTCAATTATTTTCTTTTGACCTTTACCAACATTCCATTCAAAATTCTCGGCTCCACGCCGATTGGCAGGTCTGATTAATCCACTATCCGTCCTCCACCTGTCCATCTGGGTCCCGCTGCACCAGCCTCTCGCAGAGAGAACTACCCAAAGCAGCAAAAGCAAACCGAGTGAGATCATCGTATTGCTGGCCGAAGAAGGAGGCTCTTGTTTTGCCTCGCTCGCCTTCACTCGCTCCTCACAAAAATATCCACTAAAAAATTCTCTCATAAGCTGTCGTTTCGCACTGCTCTCACCTTATCTCCGGCGGCACTCTCTCACTTTCGTTCTCAGATTTACACAAAGGCAAGAACTTAACTTGTACATACGCTTTGCAATTTGACTGTTTTAGGGAAGTTTACTATAAATGAAACGAATATCAAAATTTATAATCTCATTCTCTTTTTGTTTTACTTTGTTTTGATATTTGTAGTGCTCTTTGTTTCCTTGTTGAGAAAGTTTATAAATGAAAATAAATGTATGTAAATATTTTTGTTTTCCGTTTTTACTGTTTAATGAAGTAATTGTTCTTACTATTTATTTTTCAATTTTTTTTTTGTTTTCGTTATTATACTTTTATTGAAGTTTTCTCGGCAGCCAAACTGGGAAATGTGTGTTGTTGATCTGTTTGGCTGCTGGGAAAATGTTAATTTGCAACGATTTTGACGAAGCCGTTTGTACGTTTTCTAAAACAATAGCTTTCGTGTGTTTTCTAAAGTAGCAATAAGAATCATGTTTTGTCTTGGAAAAATCTATTGAAAGGGAATCTGTTGTTTCCTAATTTATTTTCTAATTGGAGTGAGTTTTTAGGTGTTTACTGTTTTTTCACCCTGGTACTTATCCAATGAAGTTTTCTCAGCAGCTAAACAGAGGGTTTGCTTGTTGGTCTCTGTTTGGTGGCTGAGAAAATGTAGAGAAGCATAAAAGTATAAAACAGTTGCACAGGAGATGTTTCCTTTTGTTTCATGTCGAAACTGATGAAAAAATATTGTTTGGTATTTTAAACTGAAATATGGACCAAACTAAAGATCAGTTAAAATGTTTTCTGTGTCTCTGAACTATTAGGATGTGAAACCACTTAACAATTTTTGGTTACTTGGAAGTCGGAAATGGAAACTTCCAGTGTTGTGTTCAGTTTTAATATAAAATTTTGCTCTGTTTTGCTTGCTGAGAGAAAATGCTGCAGGGGAAAGGGTAACATTGCACCGCATCTGATGATCAAGAACCTCCATGTTTGGAATTCCATTTACTGTTATGTTGGGTGACTTTTTAATTTCGTTTTCCTGATGTTTATCTCTGAACATTTAATAATTATGCAGAATGCAGGTTTGAGATGCCACGCAATTTTGAAAAATGTGACCTTAGTTGGTCTGAGTTAAAAGATTATGAATATAAAAAATATAATCAACTGAAGAAAGGGGACCTCAAGGTTGAAGTTTCAGAGACTGCATATAGATGCCCATTTTGTTGTGGGAAGAAGGAAACAGATTATTTGTACAAGGAGCTTCTCCAACATGCTTCTGATATTGGTAGGTCAAGAAGTAGGGGTGCAAGAGAAAAAGCTCAGCATTTAGCACTGGAGAAATATGTTAGCAAGTATCTTGCGGTGAAGGATCGATCACAATTAGAGCCTGGCACCAGTTCTGAGTGTTTGAAGATAACTGATCATCAACCAGATCAGCTGTTAGTGTACCCTTGGGTTGGTATTGTTGCTAATATCAAAACTCAGCGGGGAGAAGATGGGCGGTATGTTGGGGAGAGTGGCTCAAAATTGAGGGATGAGTTCAGAAGTAAAGGATTTAATCCCCTGAAAGTTCATCCTCTTTGGTCTCGCAGAGGTCATTCTGGGTTTGCTGTTGTGGAGTTTAACAAGGATTGGGCTGGATTTAAGAATGCAATTATGTTTGAGAAGAGTTTTGAAGTTGATCATCATGGGAAGAAAGACTTTTATGCAGTGAAAAACTTAGGAGATAAATTGTATGGATGGATTGCTAGGGATGATGACTACAACTCCAAAAGCCTTATTGGTGATCATCTCCGCAAAAATGGAGATCTTAAAACTGTTTCTGGGAAAGAAGCAGAGGATCAAAGGAAGACATCGACACTTGTGACAAACTTGACTCACACATTAGAGGTAAAAGATATGCGTTATAAGGAGATGGAGATGAAATATCTTGAGACTAGCACATATCTTGACTTGACAATGGAGCAGATGGATGAGATGAATAAATCTCGTAATGAAGGTATGCTCAAATTTGAAGGAGAATTTGCATTTTTTTTTCATTTCCTACTGCATTGCCTTGCTTTAATTTTAGTTATTTATTTATTTTTTTTTTTTTGGCTGTCTAATAGAAATCAGAAAGATGCAGCAAAGTGCACATGATCATTTTCAGAAGATCTACTTGGAGCACGAGAAGGCTACATCGCAACTGGAAGCCCGGAAAAAGCAATTAGAGGAGCGTGAGAAACAGTTGCAGTATCGAGAAGCCAAAAATGAAACTGAGAGGAAAAAACTTCATTCTGAAAAGATAATGGTAATAATATACCTGAACTGAGTAGGTTTATTTTGTGCTTAATTTAGGTTTTTGCACGATGACTAAAAGTAATATGTTATTTTAACTTGAATTCACTTAAACTTAATCATATACTTTGTTTAACTTGAATTAACTTAAGCTTTTTAGTCTACTTTAAAAAATGTTGCAACCGCAATTTTTGTCTGCGTAGTGATTTTTCAGAATCAGTAGTTGATCTAGATAGATGGATAGATAGTGTTTGCAGCAGGTATCTAATCTTAAAACGATAGAGAAACGTTTTCACTTTTTCCTTGGTTCATTGGAACCTTATATTTGAATACTTATTTCAGAGTAACACAGGTGTTCCGACACTTCTGTTTATCTCTTAACACCTCAATCAAAATGAAATGTCATCAGTTTTGAAAATCAACATTTCAAGCCTGTGATTTTTCCTCTCTGTCTCTCTCTTTTCTCTCTCTCTCTCTCTTTTCATTTGGTTTTCTTTTGAACTTGTTATCTATTTTATGGCTTCTCTCCCTAGATTGGTATTTACTGCCTTTACTAATGGTAGACATGATTCTCTTTATTGTGTTACGATAGCATTTTCTTTTTTCAGAATGAAAGGGCAACCTTGGAGCAAAAGAAGGCTGATGAAAAAGTGTGGAAGTTGGCACAAGTTCACAAGGCATTTTCTTTTTCACCCAACTTGGACTTACAAAAAGTCGGTAATTAAGCATTGATATAGATTTTCTTTTTATTTTTAATCTGTGACTTGGTTTGATGGCAGGAAGAAAAGGAGAAACTACGCAGAAAAATAATTGAGCTACAAAAAGGACTTGATGCCAAGCAAGCATTGGAGTTAGAAATAGAGCAAAAGAGAGGAACTATACAAGTGATGAAACACATGGGAGAGGAAAATGTGGAGGTCCAGGAGAAGATGGATGCAATTATTAAAGAAATAAAGGAGAAGGAAGAGGAAATGGATGCTATGGAAGCGCTTAATCAAAGTCTTATTGTCCGGGAGCGGAAAAGTAATGATGAATTGCAAGAAGCTCGCAAGGAGTTAATAAATGTAAAATATAATCCCTCCCCACAGCCAAACAACAAACCCCCCACCCCAACCCCAAAAAAAAGAAAAAACCTTCAGTTTAAAGGATTTGTTTATTAGTCATGACAGATAACATATCATTTCACTATTCTTCAAACTATTAAAATGATCAAAAGCATGTACTCAAAAGGCATGGCTGCGCTAGTTATCCTTAGAGAGTTGACTATTAATCGACTCTCTGGTGCAATTTTGCTTGAGGTTCCTTTTAATGTCACTCTGTCAATCAAATTATGATATGCCAGTGAAGATTTTTGATAAGGAACCAACTGCATATGATAATTACATGATGGGTTAGGTTCAGTTAGTCGTTTAATTATTTATATTTTTTTTTCGAATCTTGTTTTACTTGGATAGAATTACTTGCATCGATTTGGTTCTAATTTTGTTGTCTCTCAGAGTTTGAAGGAGGGGAGAACCCGAGCTACTATTGGAGTGAAAAGAATGGGAGAACTTGATAATAGACCATTCCTGGCTGCAGCAAAGGCAAAATTTCCTGCAGAAGAAGTAGAGGAGAAAGGACTGGAGCTATGCTCACTATGGGAGGAATATTTAACGGATCCTAACTGGCATCCTTTCAAAGTCTTGGTGGATAAGGAAGGAAATTGTAAGGTATCCATCTGTTTATTCTTTTGGTCCTAAGTCACTCATCTCTCTATATTTTCTTTTTCCCTTTCTTTTTGATATTGGAAAAAAGAAAACAAAACATCTAAAACCATTACTGTGATTGTTTCTTCATTTCAATGTCAAGTCAGCAGAGGTTGACAATGTATATGTTATAAGTCAGATGGTGTTTCAAAATATGTAGGTTAACACTGCTGATATTTCTGGCAATTTGAGTTTTTTCTGTTAGTCACTAAGTTGGTGTTAATTCTTTGATGGACATGATTGTATCTGTAGGCTGCTATGAACTCAACTTTGCTTTTGTTAAGATAATCTTGGGCTTTTTTTGCTCATAGGTTTATATTTATTGTTAAGAAATCTAATTGAATGAGTTTAACTTTTCATATTTTTCAGTCTTTTCTCATTCCCCTTTCAAAATGGTTCATATTGTTTTGTAATATATTCTCGGGGTTCTGGTTGAAATTCCTCTGCAATTCCTCATTTTCTCTTTAAATGGTGCGAATTGATTATAAACAAATGGGTATGGCATGCAGGAAATTATAGATGTGGAGGATCAAAAATTGAAAAGTCTGAAGAATGAATACGGTGAACAAGTTTATAATGCTGTGGCCTTAGCTCTGTCTGAGATGAATCAGTACAATCCAAGCGGTAGATACACAATTCCAGAGCTATGGAACTTCAAGGAAAATAGGAAGGCAGCACTGAAGGAGGGAGCCATACATTTATTGACCCAGTGGAGGGTGAACCGGAAGAGGAAGAGAAATTGAAAGGTATGTTTCTAGATATGCTTCTCTTTTAGGTCCCCTGTATTTTTTTTCACTTGGTACCAAATGGAAATGGTTGGCTGTCTTGTTAGTCGTCACTTTTACTGTTTTGCTTTACAAGTGTCGTCACCTACAGTTTTATTGTCAATATTGATAGAAGTCAAAGTCAGATTGGTATTGAAACATTTTTGTTGTGTTGAAAAGGAAAATAATAATATTAATAAAAAATCATAGCTTCAGCTAGAGCTAAATGGATTTGGAAGGGCATCATCGGTCAACTTGATGCTGGCATGCTAAAATGCTTGTCTAATTTTGTTCTCATGATCAACAGTATATTTTTTCTTTTTTCAGGATTTGGGCCAGAAAATTCTTGTTTCACACGTTGAGGATGTTATTCTTGTAAGCTTCTAGCATTCTGCAGCTAAAAGGTTCCCTTTTAACCCGTTGTAAGATGGTTTTTATCGGATCTTGGAACCTTTTATTTGGTTAGTTTGCAAGCACTCAGTGGATTGCAAAAATTGCTACTGGATTGAATTTGTCAGTTCTGTAAGTTGCTTTCATGTCTCAGATGCTTATGGCAGTCCTTTGCACAGAACTTGGTGTTAGAATATATTAACTTGCATTCGCCCGTGTAGAGAGTACATGTTATTAACTTCTAAAGAAAATCTTATATATTATTGTTAGATTTACAGTTTCTTCAGCTACTTTTTATATGGGTATAATTTAGCACAAATGTATTGGACGACATGCCAGATAAGAAAAAATAGAATTTAATGATGCGATGGCGGAATTGCGGCAAATCCTATTCGATTGGTTCAAGTTTTACTTGGTATCCGAAATTGAGAGTGAGGTGGATGGATTCCTCCAGGACTTCATCGTAAGATTTAATTAACAATTGTTAATTGCTGTAATTATCAAAACAATTAGTAAAGATTGACTTGGTCAAACTAATAGACACAAGTTTGCTTGATTTAAGGTGGAATAGCAGTTGTGAGAGAGCTTGATATTCTCAAGTTGCTACCATTGAGAGTGAAGAGCTCGATGGTTGAAATCTTTCTTTATCCTGGGGTTGCTATCATTGGGAGTGAAAAGTTCAGTAGTTGGAATCATGTAAATACAAATAAACATCAAGGGTTGTTAGGGTGTTAGAGATTGGGAGTAATAAGAGAGAGAATAAGAGAAAAGGCTCATAGGATATTATAATCCTCTTCCAATATATTGTTTTCCTATGATCCTACTTTTAAGTGGTGAATTCTTGGAGAAATAATCATGATTGTAATTAAATTTAGAAAACTTGGTAGAATTCAAGTGTGGTAAGGACTACAGATTTGTGTTGTTCTATCATGTTTTTGAGATTAGGACATGCTGTTAGCTCATAGCTGTGGGTTCTCAGACTCAGGGGCTTATGTGATTGTAACGAGTTAGATAAAAATATGGGTATAACATTAGTGTTGAGTTTGCCTTGGATACTTGTTTCTGCGCCACTTGTTGACAAATCTCTCTCTTAATTAATCAGCTCGCTGCAAATGATCCCAAAATTGATCTCTTTTTTCAAGGACAAGTAAATGAGAGGACACCATTCTATTTATCTTGCTTATGGGAGAGACCACAGTGCCTTGCTGTGGTGTTGTGGCAGTGGAATTCACAGCTCTGCTCTTTGCCGATAACATGGCCCCATTTACTTGTGTGGATAGTGCAAAGATAATGGTCTGCGAACCCATGGACATATACTACCATATGGATTGGAGAGGAAGACTTATTCAGTGACAGAGAACAGGAAGAGTCAGATTTAGATGATGAATTATGGATTGAGGTGCTGTGCATTAACACTCTAGTTTCCGCAGTTACATCCGCGGGAATTAGCTTATCAACTCTTCGACCAGTACTACATGAATCGGTAGTCGGTGCTGAACATCCTTGTTTCTCTTTCTTATTCTGTACAAATGAATCCTCCTGCTTAATTAATGAATTCTGGAGAAGATATACACTAAACTTTTGCATTTGAAAGGGGCAGCCAGGGGAGAGGCAACCGGTATCGAAATCAACCCTCCAATAACCATACTGGGAAAAACGGAATTCTGTGATTACATTTTCTCTGTTTCTTAGAAGATAATGAGAATTAAATTGGGCTGCAGGTTTAAACTTTACAGTATGAGTTCCCAAGTATTTAGATTTTTAAGACTGTTTTTAGAGTTTAATCTTAGATAAATTTAAAAAAGTCAACAAATAGTCACAGCCTATTAAAGATACTATATATGATTAAATTCTCCAGTTTAAATTTGTCTACGCTAAGCAATAGAATATATACATGCATGCCGGCTTCTTGATCAAATTAAATTGTCTGTAGAAAAAAATAATAATAATTTGATCTTGGAAAAAAGTGCAAACGCGCGGATTCTTTTTAAGGAGAATAAGCTGTTAAGTCATACGATTTATTAGAGTTAATTTTCAATACACTATAAAATAATACGATTTAATTGGTCTTAAAAAGTGACTTCATTAAATTACACGCCTTAAAAGTGTGTTCGCATAAAAAAAAAAAATGAAATGAGGACACTTATATTAAAGAAAATATTTCAGGATTAGTCACATTATTTTTCTTTTTTCTTTCTAATTGAGTTCTTGCATTTAACATTTTGATTCACACTGTAAAATTAAATGAGACAAATGAATATGCAGATCGGCAGCATTAAGGATTGCATGCAACTTCTCTCCTTTTATTTTTACTATTGTTTCCTTATTCATGAACATCTTTTTTCATGAGAAAGTGAGATCAGATGTGTGCAGGTATCGCATGCGAAATAATAACCCAATATGGTAGATAAATCTCTTTTCGGGCAACTTTTGAGTTTTGAGAAAGTAGCTCTAATTTGCAAACATGCTTATTCATTTTCCACACGATGCTCAAACTTTGGCTAACTTCGGTGTTTGTGGGTTAGGTTCCGTTTGGGATTAAGGTGCTGTACATTTTAAGTTACAGTTGTTGTAGAAAAAAAATTATAACTATCAAATAAAAATTAATAATATGTAGTCAATATAAAATTTAAATAATAATTTTGATAAAATTATTAAAGATATAATAAATTTTTCATTATACAAGTAAAAAATCATATCAATATAACTCACAAACTACAATAGCTAGTAATTACCAAACACTTTAGTATTGAAGTTTTTAAATTATAGCAGCCCAACCTTAATCTCAAACAGATCCTTAATTTATGATCAAGAATCCTCTTAAAACAAGGAAATGACATTGCTATCGTACGGATAGTAATGACATATTCATCAAATAACTCAAAACTCCTGATATTATATCAATCCAAGCGTAAATTTTACGTTGTCATCGCGCGCGCCTTCAAGCCCGAAGTTAACATAATAACATCACATACTATACTCAAATTTAGTAAAGAACCTCAATCATACAAAATCTTACTCTCATAATGTTAAATTGGGGTGTTTAAAACAGACAGAGTAGCAAAGCAGAAATTTAACGGATAATTTAAGAAATCCAAAGCTGCAAGATCGATTTTCTGTATGTTAAATGTTAATGTATTCTCAGATATCATATAATGCCTATATCCATTCTTTAGCTAAACTGATTTTAGGATACAATACTTTTTGTATGGGTGGATTCTAAACCAACAAAGATCATGAATATTTTCAATTTTTGAAAGGTTCACTTTTATTATTGAATAAAAAAAAAAGTTGGGCGTTTAAGAATAATATAACAGTTTATGGACGTTAAGTACTTTAGAGATGAAATGGGATCAATTTGCAAATTAAATAAAGGGTGTTTAAGAATAATCTAGCTTTTCACAATTTTCGGGAAGTGTCCATATGTGAGCTTTTACAATGAATTAAAGATGCGTCGCTTCGGTCAAAAACATTTTAAATAAACTCTTATTGACAAATGCACGATCAAATTTTTTTCTTTTATTGTTAAAAAATCTACAATTGTATAGTCTCTACCGTGTAGTATTAATGTGAAATAGACTACAATTTTAGAAACATAATTTGAGACACTACATTGGAAAAGTTAATAAAATGCCGTTAAATTAAAATTTCAGAACATTATCACCAAATGGTTGTCGCTCAATTGGGTTTGTAGGAAGAGTTTTCAGGTTCGATCCCTATTAAACACATTATTTGGGAGGAGTAAGAAGCCTTAATTGTGACTACACCATGAATCTGAATTAGTCGGGACTCAATGTGGTCGCGCATAAACTGGATGGGTTAAAACCTTAAAAAAAAAAAATTCAGAACATTATCAAAATATTGCTTTTAAGGAGCGTACTTGGCTAACAAAAATGATGCAACTTAGGACTAGTTTGATTATGTTGTAATTTTTAAAATAATTGTTGTTATTTGTGTTGTAAAACTAATCAACTATCGATAGTATGAGTTTTAAAATTAATCGTATGTGTTTAATAAATTTTACTATTAAATTGGTCTAAGAATGCAAGTGACTAAAATGAACATAATGTTAAATAAAATTTATTTACATATTTATAATATATATATATATATAATATTTGTATTATGTATATAAAATAATTGATAAATAAAATAAATATTTTTATTTTGTTATCTTAATATAATTGATAAAAATACTAATAATTTCTTTCAATTTAATGATTTTATTTCTTAATTAAAAAAGGATAATTTTAGATTTTTATAATATATGCAAGGATATGTGGATTGTATTAAGTACAAAATTGATTCTTAAAATTAAATTTTGAAAAGTTATTCTTTTTATACATTTCAAAATCTGCTATAGGATGGAGTATTTTTTTCAAAAATATTTTTTTAAAAAAATTACCAAATACCAAATTAATTTTTGGCTTTTTAACATTATTTTTGAGTTTCTCAAAAGTAATTATAAATAGATCCTTGATCTTCTCACTTGCTAAGCAAAGTATGTACTTAGTATAAATTATTCCTACTGTGTGTGATTTTTTTTTTTAAGAAACATATTTTTAGTTAACATGGTTTTAGGTAGCTGAGCATCAATCCTAATCCTCATCACCATTGGTGATTTTAATTTACTTGATATTCCTTTCGTAATTTTCTTCCATATTCATCTTTTTTCCCCCTTCTAATGAATGTACTCTAGAGGGTTTTATTACAAATAAGTACAACATATAACTAGGGTTGGCAAAACCCCGGCCGGGTCCGGGTGTCGTAATGACCGGACCCTGCCCGAATACAATTTTGCCCGGGTCGAGTTCGGTCCGGGTTTTAATCCAGGTACCCTAATTTTATATTTTTTAATATTATATGCGTTTATATTTTATATTTTTTGGTAATTTTATAAGTTTTAAATTTATTTCAATAAAATTTGACATGAAAATATAAATTTGAAGTGATAAAAACTTTATATATGTGTAATAAATGAGTCAAATAAATATAAATATTTAAAATAATATATATTTTATAATATTTTTTTAATAAGATCTGGGTTTCAGATTTATTTAATGATGCCCAAGACTTACTCGACTTCATACCCAGGCCGAGTAATACTCAGCAGAAGATAATGTGTCTTACTCGTCAAAATTCAAAATACCAGAGAAGAAAGGGAACCCTAAAATATGAGCCAAAGAAGAAATAGTAGCTAATAAAATGAAGCAGCTAAGAAAACCATTCTCATCTTTTGGAAGTAAACTTAGAATTTCACTTGGGAAGGTTCCACCAGGTGAAGGAGCTGCAATGCAAACCCATGTTAGTCAACTTATCAGCAACATCATTTCACTCCTGATTCGAAATTTAAGCTTTGGATTGTTAAAGAAAAGAGCCACCAGCGTAGAATCACTCTCGAGCCAAAGATTGTTCCAACCAATACACGATTAAAAGCAATCTCAATAGAAATAATAGCAACCAAAATCTGAGCATAATAGACCGTATGATGACCAAGTTATTGCCCAAAGCAACCTAAATAACAGCCATTGGAATCCCTGAAGACGGCCCCACAGGTGGAAGCACCCTGATTGCCCAATCAATATCAGGGGGACCCCTATTCAAAATAAAGAACTTGGGAACATCCATCAATGCCAAGAGAAGCTATAATTTCTCTATCCATACCATAATGAACGTACCCAGGATCAAGCTTTGCAAATAATTTAATATAAGCCATGGAAACTATTTTGACTATAACAACAACGACCGCTGACGAATAGGACTCCTGGCCCTTGGACTCTACAGGAGCTTACGTGACAATATGCTTCTCTCTTAGGTACCGCTGTAGTTTTTAACTTGGAACCAAATTGTGGACGGTCTTGTTAGTCGTGACTTTTTGCTGTTTTGCTTTACAAAAGTTTCGTTGCCTGCAGTTCGATTGTTCAGATAGTGATGGAAGTCAATCAGATTGATATTGAAACATTTTGTTTGTATAGAATATCTTAATTTATTTTCGTTTGGAATCATCCGACCTTGAAACCTTTCATTTCGCTATTTGTCAGTTTCTTAATTTACTTTCGTTTTTACAGAACGTGGTGTTAGAATATATTAACTCGCATTTGCATGTGCAGAGACTGCAAGTTATCAGATGCGATATGATAATGGGATAATGGGGTTGTTGTGAACCCTCGGATTTAAATCTTTTAACCTTCACTATTGATTTATTTAGTGGATAAATAATTAATTACTTTTCTAGTAATATATATGCAGGTTAATTGATAAATAATTGCTAAATCTCCAACAAATTAAAAAATTGGATATGCAAATATACATATTAGTTTAGGGAGTTAGGCTCTAATGAGGAACCTAGCACCTTAACTAAATGTGTATTAGGCAGTCGCCATCTTCTTTAGAAAGCTAGTTGTTGTTGGCAGTCATTTTTACATACGAATATAGTAATATTAATATTAGATGGCATATGTACACAATACGGTTCATTTAATTTTATTAAACCTCGATTGTCCAGGATTTTGTTGTCAAACTTCCAGGAACAAATTAGATTCATAATTGATAAGATTACTTGGTTGATTGCTATGAAGTTTTCCTTTCGCGTATTTCATAGATTTTGAAGTGCAGGTAAAACTTCTGAAATCAGAAGAGACGTGCATGCTCGGGAGAGATTATCTTAGGATCCTAATTGGCGTCCTTACAAAGTTATCATGGATGGAGGAAGCTGTAAGGCATTCACTTATATAAAACAGTTGTGTTGCATGCAACACTGGTGCTACAGCTGAGATAATTTCCCGTGTTAGATGTGTTCAAGCTTACAAGTATTAGTGTATTACATTCAATTTCAAAGAGCTTATTTGAGTATTATAAGTGGGCTTCAAAATTCGTTGTACGCTGTGGTTAAAAGGAAATTTTACATTTGGACGGAAAATTGAAAAATCTGAGGATTTGGGTACAGCGAAAGAGTTTGTACGCTGTGGTTAAAGCCACGAATGAATACGACCCAGGCAGTAGATAAACAGTTGTTGCAGAGCTTTGGAGTTAACGATTTCTTTTATGCCTGTGACATGGAAAACTTTTTACCTGATGACTTTTCTGTTTAGCATAAAAACACGGACTTCATTATGATGGACAAGAAATTGAAATATAAATATATAAATCTTTAATTTACTTTTTAAAAATATAAAGATTTTAATTTACCATGATCATGGCATCCCTTTTAAATTTTTGGGGAAATTACGACCAAGTCCCCGGTAAGATTACTAGTTAAATAAATAAGTCTTTTAAATAAATAAATAAATAATTGAGTGAATGTAGAGATTTTGCCACATAAGTAGTTTTGGTAAGAATAACCATGATTATGGCAATAAGCATAACAGCTGGTCATAAAAATAATAGGCAAAAATGCTTTCCATGTCTAGAAACATGTACGTATTACACACTGACATCCATTGAACACGCATGAGCAGATACACGACTTGGTAAGAATATAATAGACACTCAAATATATAAGATTTTGAGTAAAACTTTAAAGCCAATACTTTTTAAGGCAAACAAGAACCTAAACAAATTTTTTCTTAGCAAACTCGATTCATAAATAAGTTTTACAATTAGCAATTTATACTTAACAAAGAAATATTTATTGAACTTACAAAGATACTTCTCATTCAAAAGCGTTGAATTCAGAAAAAAAAAAAAATACAAACAAATTATCTAAACATGCATAATAAACAACAAAATAAATTTGTTAACGATGACATAAATAATTGGCTGGCGTTCAATCCTTACATAAGCATTATTAAAACCTAGCCTTGCTAATAATCACAAATTTTTATTGATCCAATAATAAAAAATAAATATAAACTTCAAGCCTTGTGCATATCTACACTTTTTCTTTACGGCTCTTATAACGAACCTCGTTTGTCACCATTCAAAGCCAGGCATTTGAGAAGAATAAATACTCGGAAGAAGAGGAAGCTGCTGCTCATAGTGCTGCAATGGCTGCAATATTGTTGTACCAAAAATACCGACATCAGCCCTCGGATTGTTCATCATCATCAAACGGTTGTTAATCATCGCACCCATCATTGGATCGAAACACCTTGCATGCTGCATTGAATTGTACATCGAACTACCCATCTGATCACCGCCGTTCATCATCAACATCATCATTGGATTATCAACCGTATTCAAGTCATAATTATGAGGAATCATCTGAAGAGCCCGATCGTGATGATGATCAGCAGCAGCCATGTAGCTTTGTTGTTGCCCTCTCATTATTGTAAGCTTCCTTGTTGCGGCATCAATGTACTCATCAAACACCACAAGCATCTGCTTAAGTTGATCAATCGAAAACCGATTGATCATCTCATCCCAGTCATCAGTAGAAAACATTGATTCATAATTAGCCTTACGGGTCTTGGCGATATTCTCATCAACTTTTCGCTTCCGATCGGCAAAAAAGTCAAACAGGCTGAGGGATTTCACTCCGCGTACTGAAGAAAAAGCCTTGTCCTTATACAAGTTAACCACTTGCATGAAATCTTTGTGATCTTTTGGCCAAATTTCCACGTCGACGGGGCGGTTGTTGAGCCGTGGACCGTAGATTATCATGCACGTCGGAACCCCGCAAAGGGTGGAGAATTCTTCCGCCTTCTTCTTCAGACCTCTCTTTCGTTTTTGATACGTTATCATCCGAGCCTTCTCCTTCTCAATGAGTTGCATTGTTAGTTTCCCACGTCCCATTTTGGGTTTGTTCTACAAGAAAGCAAAGTGAAAATAAATAAGCAATTAGGGTTTATATGCATAAAATATTTATGGCTCACTCACAAGAAAAATTAATTAAGCAGTAAAGAATCAAAGAACACGCACATTGAACGTTGCTGTTTCTCTGAAATTCAAGAAGAAGAGGAGTAGTTTTCATTGATATTTATAGAAACTATGTACAAGGATTGAGTTGGATATGAATTGATTCGATTTTTTTCTTTACGGGTAAGTAAATCAAATTAAAATTATTCGGTTCATAATTACAAGTCAAACATTACTTCACTTTCCTGAATAATTCTTTCATTGTGTGCTATTTTATAGGGAGTTTGAATTTCATTACCACAAGAGAAGGAAAGTGCGAGGACGCACAAATAATATATGCAATTATAAATTATTTTGATGATTTGATGCAATCACTTTACATCATATGATTATCCCTGTCAATCACCTAATTGGCCGGTGGGTTGAACTGGATCCATTCGAAATTAAAATGTTCAGAGTGAGTAATTTTCTCTGCGGATCAAACTTGAAATTTTAAACATTTGAAATTAAAATTATAGCAAAATGAAATACGTAGTAAAATTTGCCTCCATATGCATAGGGTTGTTTGATGAACTACGGTTCTTTTAAAACATTATTCATAATCGATCCCATAGGAGCTTGGAATTAGGCAATTGCATACATGCTAGAAGATTCAATTATTTCACAGGAGATTAAATAAAGACTCAGCATATTTTGATGTATTAACGGATTCAACAAGGTTTAACAAAGCATTGTTATATGTTTCGGTGGACTCATGTAGCTTGTAATCCCAACCTAGCATGCATTCAAGAGTCACGATGCAATAATTATTTGTTAAGATATCCTTATAAATAATTATCATTTTAAAATTTTTATATTTGTGGCTTGCAAGCCGTGTTTAAATCGGTAGGTCTTAGATGAGATTGATAACCAACTATATACATTGTTGGTGCAAATTTTGTCCCAACTTATGATATGGAAATTTCAACTGAGGATGACCCCCTTAGGACTTAGGTTCCTCTTTGTTGAATTTGATGATGGTGCGTTTATCCTTTGGGCTGATCTTGATGGGCCTTTGTATATTCTCTTCAAAGTTTACTTCCTTAGACAATTAGAGTATTTTTGTCTAGTGATAGTCTAAAAACACAAGAAAAAGATCAGAGGGTCGGCTTTGCCGGCGTAAACCCTTTGACGATCAAATCAGTCACCGGACTTTTAGAAATTTAAAGAGAGAAAGATTAGAGTGAGAAAGTTAGTCTTTTCTACTTTTTTAGTCTTTTTTTTTTCTTACCTTTTAGTGAGAATGAAAGACATATTTATCGACCAAACTGATTTGACTTGAGTCCTAGTTATTTTGGTGACAAATGTCCTTGTTTTTGTAACTTTTGGCAACATTTGTTTTTTAGTGCCCATGTTGATTGACACATGGATACAAACTTGTTTACGGATTAAAAGAAGAAACGTTTTATCCTTAGGTCATTTTTACTGAGACATTGGGATCATAGGAGTCTTCAAACTTAGGAGATTTGTCCTAGGATAAAAGCCTAGAACCTTGGCACGTTTTGGATTTCGAATCCTTGCCACCTAATTGATTTATCCTAGGTGGTTTGTCTTAGGATAAGAATCTAAAACCTTGGCTCCTTTTGGGTCTTGAAGCCTTGTTACTTAGGAGGATCATTCTAAGTGAGTTGTTCACTACTTCGTGGGCTTAATTGGGAGAAAATTTATTAGATGAGTCTCATTGAGATTAAATTTATTTGGGTTTTATTAGGCCTATTTATTTTTGGTTCAACATACATTATCACGAACAAGGCTTTTGGTGCACTAGGAGCATTGTTTTTATTTATTTAGTGTTTACACATAGGTATGTATATTATTAGTTAACGTATATCCGTGATAAAAAATGAATAGAAAAAGGAGTAATACTCTAGGAGCACCCAAAACTTTTTTATTGTGAGAATACTATATATCAATAAATTTAAATCTATTAATTATAACAAAAATACTTACCACGCTGCTAAACTCCACTTGGAAAACACTTAGGCCAAAATAATTAAAAAAGAAGAATTGATGTAAAAAAATAATAGTTTGGGGTGGAGTTCAAAAGGAGGTGAGTGTCATTCTATGTTAATTATTAGAGATGCATCCCGGGTAATTGGGTCAGCCTCCTCACCTAAGACTTTAATTTCGACAATTTTGTTCAAATAAGTGTCATTTTTCAAATTTATGAAGCGGGAACTATAAGTACTTATATAGCTAGTCAAAAAATTATAAGATTTGTCCAACTTAATTTGTAATATAATAAATAAGACAAAGAAACTATGTTCATACAACTCACAGGATCAGACGATCAGTATACAATTTGGTTGATTTTTAATCATGCTACCCATCTAAAAAGAATTACCCTCAAGATTAGTTATGTGACATGTGACGTTTATTCTCGATGAATTTTCATAATTTTTAGAATTATTTATTACCACACTTCCAATAATTAATATGATGAACGTCATCTTGTTTGATATGAAAATGTTGGGATAATTTTTTTTTTTTTGTTTTTAATGTTTTGAATTATTATGGTGCAGTCCACTAATGTTACACTGACATATAATTATTTTGAAATGGTTTACTCAGAGATTGAGAAAGAAGTAGAGAAGCATGAGAACTCGAACCCTTCAAATCATACGATGGGGAAATTTTGCTTTACACTTGATATGAAACTTTTTTATGGGTACTTTTTAGTGCACGTTCAAAATTTTCTGTTACAGGTTCTATTAGATTCTCATTTTATGCATTAACTTGGAAATATAGTAGACACATTGAATACGGATGGAAATGTGGCAGGAGAAGCAGCTGTGACGAACATTCTTGTATAAGCTATGATCTATGATGAATTTTCTGTTAGATTTCCCAATTTATGCATTAAATTTGTTTTTGTTGAAAGAATTTGGAAAATGTAACTCAAAGTTGAGAAATTTAACAGAGAAGTTGGGAAATGTAACCGAAAAAAGTGGTCTCTTTGATGTTACAGTCGATGTATTCTCCATTTACCCTGTTTAACTATTGCTTATGACCGCCTTGTTTTAGGCTGATAAAATTGTGTCCGAGCCCCGAGGTTGCAGAAGAACGCGAGGTTTCTTTCTTCTTCTTTTTTTTTTTTTTTTTGGTTTCTTAGTTTTCATCGAATGTGAACCCATAAAAGGATGTTGCAAATGCAACGATTTTAGAATTTTTTTTGTGTGTTTTAATTTGTGAAGAGGGTTAGTGGCAGATAGAAAAACAGGAACTGGGCAGAAAAATGGAAGAGTTAGAAAATGAAGTTAAGAAGAGAGAAAGATTGGAATTGGAATTGAGGATCTAAGATGGAGTTCAGAAACGATAAAGCACATAGAGGGGGAAAGGTTGTATGGGACAAGCGGTGGCGATCCCACGAAGGTGAGTTAAGTCCAAAAACTTGGCTTCAGTCAGCATTTGGTGACAAGGAAGAGATCGCTGATAAGGAGCATATCAGTAATGACAAGTTGCTGGATTTTCCAAATGAACTAGTCAATGGTCATTGGCATCCTTTTCAAGTGGATGATCATGAGCTACACCATAGTATGTCATTCTTTTTGCTTAAGCTATCCATGCCTTTTTAATCATCCCCAATCTAGTTCACTGCTTAACAATATCTTTTAAGATGGCAATTTCAGTTTTTTCTATGATTCATTTAATTGATGTCAATTTTTTGCTTTTCTACTCACTCCATTGATGGTTTCTGTTGTATACGATTCCAAGAATAATTGATCTGGAGGATAAAAAACTGAAATGTCTGAAGAACGAGTATGGTGAAGTTTTTAATGCTGTGACTACAGCCGGGCTATGTTTAGAGATGATGAATGTAATCCACCAACAATACCAGAAACATGGAACTTCTGGGTAAAATTATGGCCAGACTGAAGGAGGGTGTGTTACAAATTTTAAGCAGTGCAAGAGGAAATGGCTGAAAGGAAAGGATGAACTATGCAAGAAAATAATTCAGCTAGAAAAGAAACTTGATGCCAAAAAGGCATTTAGGTTTGAGATAGAGCGTATTTGGCTAGATTTAAGGGAGAAGGAAGAAGCACTAAATGAAGCAAAAGCACTTATTCAAGCTTGTATTGTCAAGGTGCAAAAAAGTAATGTTGAGCTGCAGGATACTTGTGACAAGTTAATCAATGTAAGTACTGTTATTGCACAGAAAATTGAGTGGCTGCTTCTTCACCGTTTTTAGGATTTGTGATTTTGCACTTCAATGTTAAAGACTTGGACATTAGAATACAAATCACAATGTTCTTCAAATGAAGCACTGACAAAAATGAAACCTTCCAGATCACCTATATAGTGGTTAGACTGATGGTGGTTTTGATTGTCTGAGTTATGTTAATTAAGATAGCTTTTTCATATTTCAGAATGAAAGGGCAACATTGGAGCAAAAGATGACTGGTGAAAATGTGTGAAGGTTGGCACAAATTCAGAAGGTAATTTTTTTTCCCTCATTTATTTCATCCTAAGCTGGAAACACCAAAAAAAAAAAAATTGTAACTACGCATCAATTCATTTTTTTTCTTTCAAAATATTTAATTTGTAACTGAGTGTCAATGGCAGGAAGAAAATGAGAATCCGCACAGAAAAATAATTGAGCTACATAAAGAACTTGATGCCAAACAAGCATTGAAAAAGGAAATGAGAGGAACCGTACAAATTATGAAACAGGTGAGGGAGCAAAAATTGAAGGTCAAGAAGAAGATGTCAAGGAGCACAAAAGTAATGATGAATTGCAGGAAGCTTGCAAGGAGTTAAGGGGTGTAAGATTTAATCCCAAAAAGAATCTTCTATGGAAAGGATTTGATTATTCAAACTACTAAAATGATCTAAAGCACTGCACTGAAAAAGGCACTGTGGCCTAGTTCTCTCAATTGTTCAATTATTTGATCATATTTGTGTTTCATTATTCTTTTTACAGATAGAACTGCTTTTTTATTCTAATTTTGTTGTTTTACAGAGTTTGAAGGTGGGGAGTACCCAGGCTATTATTATTGTGAGAAGAATGGGAGAACTTGATGGTAAAATATGCAACAAAGGCAAAATTTCCTGCAGAAGCAGCAAAGGAGAAACAGTAGAGCTATGCTGACTATGGGAGGATTATTTAAGGGATCCTAGGTGGTATCCTTTTAAAGCCTTGGCGGATGAGAAAGGAAATTGTAAGGTATGCATGCCTTCTGTTTATAAGCCATTCATTTCTCCATTTTTGTTTTCCCTTTCCTAATGGTTCTTATTGTTTTGTAACTTTCACGGATTCTTGGTTGACGTTCCCTTTTGTTGTTCTATTTTTGGTGCTAACTGGGTTATACAATACACAGATACAGTAACTAATTGTCATAGAGGATGAAAGATTGAAAAATCTGAAGGATGAGTATGGGGAACAAGTTTTTAATGCAGTGAGCTTAGCTTTGTTTGAGATGAGTGAATACAAACCAAGCGATGGATAGTACTGGAGCTATGGAATTTCAGGGAGACTAGCAGGGCCACAGTGAAAGAGAGAGTATCACATATGTAAAAGCAGAAAGGGAATAAAAGGAAGAGAAACTG
This sequence comes from Atalantia buxifolia, assembly GCA_030444775.1. Taxonomy (NCBI): domain Eukaryota; kingdom Viridiplantae; phylum Streptophyta; class Magnoliopsida; order Sapindales; family Rutaceae; genus Atalantia; species Atalantia buxifolia. The sequence continues at coordinate 16,102,620 of CM059838.1, forward strand.
AAGCTGCATTTTGCAAGTCTTTCACCAGAGTAATCCTAACTCTTTTGTAAAAATTTCTGAATATGCATTATGATGAAAAGTGAAAATTTAAAGTTCTCTAATGTCCATTAATTTCCTTTTTAACTGGTCTATAAGGAGTCTTTGCATTGTGCAGTAGTCATTTGGAAATTTTACCAATTTTAACTCTTATCCATAATACATTTACAAGTGGGAACAAGATTATGCTATAATGCTTGAATTGTACGCTTGTACTATATTAGTCATACGATTCCTACATTGTGGCATTTGATGAGTCTTCTTCATTCATGCCTCACAAAAAATATATATGCTGAAATCTTTTCTAGCTCTAATAGAAAGCTCATACTTGCTTCATCATCGGTGCAGTTTCAATATCTGTTGTATAAAAACAAATATATATAAAGAAAAAGAAATTAACTTCCGCAGCCACAGTCAAAGTCACAGTGAAGATATTGCATATTTCATATATGTATGTATGTTCAAGTTCTAAAAACTGAGTGTGTTTTTTTAGTTGCATGATGTATGATGTTTCATGAAATATTATTGGTATCATTGGTATCTCTCTCCGTTGTAATACTAATTTGGTTCTATGTTTCTGCAAATTAGAAATAGGAAAGATGGTGCACAATGCACGTGATCATTTTCAGATATATTACTCTGCGATTGGGAAAGTTTCGCTGCATTTGGAGGCCAAGCAAAAGGAATTAGAGAAGCGTGAGCTAGAATTGCAAATTCGAGAAACCCAGAATGAAACAGTTAGGAATAAGCTTCAACATGACAGGATAATGGTGATCTGTTCTACAATCTTCTGATTTTACAATCATGGGTTTATGATAATGAACCCATCAGAATTATTGAAGCTTAGCTTCTTCTTAAATTTACTTTTTACAATCATGGGTTTATGATAAGCCCATCAGACTTATTCGAGAGTCTAGATTCACAAAATCATGTTAGTATAGACTCTGCATGTTCAAAGTTTTCTATTAGATTTACCGAGTTCTGCATTAGCATGGAAATATTTATAGTAGAGACGATGATGGTTGATGGAAATATAATAGAGGCAGCCACTTGATTATAATTTTGTTGGCAACTGAAGCTCTGGGATTGATTTTCTGTGGAGAAGCAAACCAAAATCAAATATATTGAGTATTGTTATTTAAACTGTAATGTTTGAGATACTATGAATTTTCTATTAGATTTCCAGTTTCTGCATTAAATTTGGTTTGTCTTAAAGGAATTTGGACAACTGAATGAGGAATGAGAAATTTTAACAAATAAATGGGAATTGTGACACCAAGGGAGGCAAGAAAAAGGAGTATGAAGGAAAGGAAATGGTCACTTTAATGTCACTGCATTTTATTCTAGGCTTGCCTGTTTAATGGTTATTTTAGGTTGATGAAATTAATTCAAGGCTTGCAGAAGATTGCGAGATTTTCTTTCTGTCTTTCCCTTTTTTTTTTTTTCCTTTTTTCCATCTAATGGCAGACCCATAAATAGATGTTGTAAATGCCTCAATTCTAGGAGTTTATTGTGTTTATTTTACGACTGAGGGTTAATGGCAGATAGCAAAGCAGGAATTGGACAGACAAATAGGAGAGATTGAAAAAGAAATTAAGGAGAGAGGAAGATTGGAGTTGGAGATAGAGCATTATAAGGAAGCTCTTAATCAAGCTATAATTGATGAACCGCAAGTTGCTTGTGAGGAGTTATAAAGTAATCCAATTGATATACGGTGTTATGACATCTGTGCCTGGAAAGGTTGGGATCATCATCTATTTCTTTTCTGGGTGACTGAATCTTGGTATGGCATTTATCAAATTAAAGATTTGTTATGAGCCTTCCCTTCATGTTATTTGCCTTTATGAAAATGTTTAGATTTATGTTTTTCAACCTCAATCTTAAATACTCAATTTTTTGGATACATATCAGGATTCTTCAAATGGAGCTTTGACATAAGGAGTCTTTACATCATTGAGCAGTCATTTCAAAATCTTAGTACCTTACTAAATTTAGGTCTTAACCATAATATATTGGGAAAAGATAATGTCTTAATGATTAAATATGCTTGAATTACATGTATTAATTCTGATGTTCGTACATTTTCAGATAGTTGGACCCTTGTACTAGTAATTGAAAAGTCTCTATCTTAGTAAGATGGAAAAGTCTGTATTTTTTGTTCTAATTTTTGTTGTTTGACAGGGTTGGAAGAGGAAGGGACTCTATTCTATCGTAGTTGCGAAAGAAATGAGCAAGCTAGACTTTGACCAATCCTCTCTGCAATGAAAATAAAATTTCCGGGTGAAGTAGCAAAGAAGAAGCTAGGGAGGTGTTCTCACTGTGGGAGGATTATCTCAGGGATCCTACTTGGCATCCTTACGGAATCATCACTAATGAAGGAGAAAGTTGAAAGGTATGTATTATGCTATTTGTCTGTCGTGTTTAAGCTGTTTATTTCTGTTTTACCAATTTCTATGTCCCAACTAGTGTATACTAATCACTGGTTGACAATATACGCATTTGTAAAATGGTCAAGTTGCAAGATGCGTAGTAGACTATTAGTAATAGAGTAGTTATTTCTGGTACATTAACTGTACAAATTGTTGTTCACTGTATGTGGTCAAGCAATACTTGGAAATAATCAATGGAGAGGATGAAAGACTGAAGCATTTGAAAAGTGAAATTGGAGAAGACGCCTATAATGCTGTAATTAGAGCAAAGAATGAGATTAATAAATACAACGTAAGAGATGGATTCGTAGTACAGAAGGTACGGAACTTCAGGGAGAACAGGGGGGCAGCTGAAAGAGGTAAAAATCACGAGTGTTTAAGCTGTTGGAAAAGTAAAAGAGGTAATATATATAAAATTTGTATGTCAACTTTGTAAGTTTACAATTGCATGTAGTGATTATATACAAGTAGTTTTTTAGGTGGAGTTAATGGCATCTAAATCCGTCATGATTGATTAATTTCAAAAATATGTTAGAATGTTGTTAGATGGGCGCACAGATGATGACTTGGTAGGGTTGTTTCAGGTAAGTCTTTCTCGTGTATGCCTCCATAATCCGAAAATTTTCTATTAGCAAATGATGAGCATACATAGGAGAGGAATCTTAACACACTGTCTCGCTCTTAGCTTGTATGGAATTTTCACCTGGAAAGAAAAGAGCCCACTATTAAAACACGAGTGAAAAAGTTAACAAATATGCAGCAGGTATCCAAGGCCCTAGCTACTGTGTTCTCGTTCAACTCTTTTCAACTTTCATGTTTGGAATCCAAAGTTAATTTTGCCTGATAAAATCAACAAAATTGGAAAAGAGAAACCAGCCCAACTTTCTATCCACATGCACACAGAGCATTTAACAAAACCCAACCCCACCCACGTGCCTTTTGCGCCTCGAGCTAATCCCACCACCGGCCCTTATTCTTCTTCTGATTGACGTGACTTCTGCTTTTGGAGACACTCTTTCAAAGAGTGGCTTTCAATCCGGAAAAGAAAATGAAAGAAAAATCAAGTAATTTTGTGACTTTAATTTATTGTGAAATTGGATTTCAATTGCTTTAGCTTTTGCTCTTTCATAGAGTCTAGCATGTACGTAGCATTTTTCTTCCCCACCCCAATTTAACAAATTAGTTCAAAATTAGAGAAATCGACTCTAGCGAGTAATAGACAAATGTACTCACAACCTGTTGTTAGTGAGGGCTAAAACCCTTCCCACGAAGCTGGAAAATGGGGGATCGAGTTTCTTCATAGCAAACCACATAAATAACGACGAAATATTATCAATTTTTGAACTTTCGCATCCTTAATGAACATATTTGCAAATAGTAAGTATATGGAAAACACCCTCCTAGAACATTCTTTGAAATTTCCCACTTGATGGGACTTAGACAATCACATATTGTCTATGAAAGAAATTGTACTAGATTATCCTAGTACTGCCTCCAGTTTTCATTAAGAAAGCGTTTCAATCATGAATCAGTTTTGGCAAAATTTATGAAGAAATTAAGTAGAAACTTCTCCACTCCAATCGCCATTGAGTGTTTGTTTCCTTCCCTTGCAAAGGAAACTTCATTCAACTTTATTGTTTTGCATCAATTTGAAGTGGGATTCTGCCGTACTTTTAACATCGTTAGATAAGCAAATGCGGGCACATTTTAGTTAAAACACAAAACGATCATAGAGATTGGAAAAAGCAAACCAAATATCTTGCATTAATTCGATATTTAAGTTACTGCATTATATACCACCACCACCTCCATCATCCTCATAATACACTTAATAATCATCCTCATAATACACTTAATATTACAACACTAAGCAAAATAAAAAAAAAGCTAATTAATTAAGCTGCGGGCTACATCATTTCACTGCAGCCGCCTCAGCCCTCATCTAACTTTCCCTAAACACCAATCATTCAACAACAAAGCCATTAACCCACCAATCAAAAAGAAACCAAAAAATATGAAAAAAGATAATAAAGTTTCACTCTTTTCCAACCAATTACCCTCCCGATTTTACTCTTCAACTTTCACGTTCTCCAACAGAACCATCACCCACAAGTCAAAGCAAAAAGAAAGAAAGAAAGAAAATATATATATTTAAAGTTATAATAAGAAAGGGTAAAATTGGAAAATGGCCATGGCGGGAAAGATTGATTAATTTTTTTTTCTTTATATTTTTTGAAGTCCTCCGTTAACTTAGACTCTGAAATTCTTTCCAACGAATGTTTGACCAAACTGCCAGTTAGCTGGCACAATGTTCCACGAAGTGGAGCTGCGTCGGTCACTGGCTTTCACCCTAAACGAAAGTGACTGCCCTACCAGCACTGCGTTTGACTGCCAGTTTTGGCCCCAGTTACGGCTCATGCTCATCCAGCCAGTCCTTGACCCTTTCACGCTCACCCTCACGATATCCCCTGCACCCGCTACGTTGGTGACCAGAACCAAGTTGAAGTACCGGAACCCGTTTATTGTGAACCTGATTCCTCCCTTCTTGCGGCATGGTACCCTGCGTAAATAAAAGCAGCACGTCAAGGACAATTCGGTAAAAAGAGTTCGTCAAACGAGGAGCGGGGTTCTTGGGCTGACACGACATCATCGAGAAGAAGAGTCTCATGTCTTCGGAGACCGTGTGGCGTGTTTGACGAAATTGCTACATAGAAAATAATGTCATTTTCAATATTTCTCTCCGTGGAAAATAAAAAATATACAATCATCCAACGGCTCAGATCTTCCCACTAATTTATTCACCAAGTCAAGCTGATTGGGACGTACAATAAATACCTTGACGTCGGAAGAGTAAAACATTTCAATTTTAGTTATTTTCGCACCTAACGGCCAACGCACGTCTTATGAATTGACAACAATTTTCCATTTTGTAAGAGAAAATTTGGGTACAAGAATCAAATGAAAATGGACCTTTTGTTTTTTCTATGTTGGAATGGGAGACCAAAAATACTAAATGTATATATATATAAAGAAAACAAACTAACGAAAGTGACCAGAAACGGTCCAACCGTCCAAAGATCTGAAACAATAAAAACTAAAATCTTGCACTTAAACAAAAAAAATTGAGCAAAGTCGGAAAAAATGGTGGAATTTTAGATCACCATACATAACATTTTCTAGTACAACAATCCTATTTTCATAATACAGATTTTTGCATTTTTTTGGTAACCCCAAATTTTATGTTACGCACCTAAATTTCTTTAACAATTTTGCAACAAAATTTTAAGGGTATAACGAAAAACTTTGAAACGTTCCAACGTAAAAGTTAAAAAGAGTCGCGGTGCAAATTATAGACGATGTTAACGAGCAGTAAATCTAAAAGAGACAAGGGTATTTTGGTCTTTCAATCGCCGCCATAGTTAAAAAAAAAAATAAAACCCCGCGCACGATCTGACAAAAGGCAATATTATCCAACGAAAACAATAACGATCCGAAATCCGACTCACATGCGCCAATTACTGACTGACCCCACCACCACATGCCACAAATGCCACACACACAAAAATGCAAGATAATTAGATTTAGCAGCCACAAAACTATAATTTGGCGAAAATTACTTGTGTAAAACGGCAGCGTTTTTGGTGCATTCATGACGTATGAAAGGCAAAACAGAGCCGGAGCAGAGGAAAAACAGAGGCGCGCGCGCGTGTGTGTGTGTGAGAGAGAAAGAGAGAGAGAGACTGAGAGAGCATACCGGCGGTAGGAGACGGGGACGATGCCGGCGCGGTACTCAGCAATCTTGAGGAACATTGGCATGGCGAGGTCAAAATGAGGGCGAGGAGGGTTACACCAGCCACCATTGTCACTTGGAAGTGCGTAATTGGGCGGGCAAAAGTTTGTAGCGGTAACCAAAATGGAAGGGCTCCCGGAGTGACACCACGTGGGTTCGTTTGCACACTTGATCTCAAAGCAAGCACCGCAGCTCAAGCCATTGTTGAACAGCGCAGTGCTCAGCGCCGCCGTGTTCACGCCGTAGCCCTGGCTGTACAAGTTACCGTAACCGCATGCTCCTCCTGCAGTTAGTACATTGTAAGAACATATAGTGTTAAAAACGCTTGACCAAAAAAACTCGAGCCGTGTGTAACGGTACTACGTACCCATGGTGCCGGAGGCGTCAGAGCCGCCGTAAAAGGTGGCATGGGCGCTTTGCCATGGGCCACCGGAGTAATCGCCAGGGAGTCTTGCATCGGCCACCCACATCAAGCATACTAAAGAGAGAATAACGCCAGCCCAATTCACCACCGCCATCGTTTCTTTATTCTCTTCACTCACAAAGAAGACACAGCTCCGCGTAGTTAGTTTTGGGTTGAGGAATGAGGGAGGCAAGAGTTGTTATTTATGGAGAAGGATCGGTACTTACACAGGGGCACTTTCGGGAATTTTGAAAATTGGATGATCTTTAATGTAATGTTAATGTAGCTGCCATTTGGTGTGAACAGAAAACAAATTTTCTGTTGTTAGGGTTGCTTTCCTTTATTGACGCATGTAGCGTACGCTGTTTGAGTCTTTGTGATTGGATTTTTACTAACTGTTAAACAGAAGACACTGTTTGACAGGAAAATGTAACGGGAATATTCGTAACGCTTGTGACATTTTTTAAATTATTTGACGTTTATGCCCCTGGAGTTAGTGTACTTGCTCATGCTGAGGTTGTATGACATCACTAAAGATGGGGAAGAGAAGAAGGGTAACTTTGGAATTAAAAATTAGAACAAAGAGTACAAGTTAGTACCACCCAATAAAAGTAAAGATATAGAATAGGAAAAGCTCATTTGGTGATTCTAAAAATTCCTTAAAAAAAAAATATTCTCTTCAAAATAGAAGTTATAAGTTTAGGGAGAATTGATTTGGTAAGTAAAGTCTATTATCTTACTGTGGCCAATAATTTGTGCGTCCTGCTTTTTTTGGAAGAATTGTATGGTAGGATCTTGATTTTTTTTTTTTTAAATGAGAATTAAGATACGTGAGCTGTCGTTTATTATAAGGTAAGCGACTTTATTTATCGGATCCTAATTCTAAATTTAAATGAAATTTTATTGACTTAACAAATTTTTTTTACAATGTTTAGTTTATTCGGGACAAAATTTATTGTGTATTCCAAGTAATGTTATATATGTAATATTATAATTTATCATAAGTCAAACAATTATTTATTTTTATTGTTTTATTGGTTAATGTCTAATTTTATATTAAACTTCAAAAAATTGACTTTCTATATGCCAAGTAAGTTAAAATGAAAATTTTGTAATACTAAAATAAAAAAAATGTAACATTATTTAAAACTCGAAAGGATTATAAGAGAGTTTATATTAATAATATAAATTATACTTTAAAAAAAAACTGGGAATTTGAGTTTTTTTTTTTCCCTCTGAAAATAAATAAATAAATAAAGAGGAAAGGGGGGCTTTGCGCTGGGCAGAAGTTGAGGCGTGATGAGCGGTGGTGATGCGAGGGACAGATGGGTCCACTAAAAAGATTTTATGGGGTATGAAGAGGATACAATAAAAAAACCACACCGATTAAAGGAATCTTAAACGCGATGGTAAGTGGTGAGTGGTGACCAGAGGAGCAAACGCTAATAAGCCAATTACGAAGAGAGGATCCAACGTGGGTTAAAGTGGGACCCACTTAATCCCGTTATCAGCGGTCCCTATAAACCGCTGTGCTTTAACCGTAAGTGGGGTACACACAATCTCGAGCCACACGCGCGCTCTTGATTTCTGCTCTCCCACGCTAAAGTGGTAAATCGAAAATCATAATGCATGCATGTTCTTTGCCTAAGTTACGTCATTTCATGGTCTTTTTATTAGTGTATTAATAACACAACTTTGACCTAATTCGATTATTGGATTTTTAACTTCAAAATTTTTAAAATTTGGCGGAAAGTGAAGGAAATTAGGCACAATTTTAGATAAATTCAAAAGTTAGAAACGCAATTTGGATCCTCGCATTATTATTTTTTGGAAAAATTGGAGTGTTAATACTTTGATAAGGTTGGATTTTGGACCCAAATGGTGATCGTGAATAGGTTGAGTTGTTGGTAGCATAGGATTTGTGAGTTTTATCCACTCTATTTTGATTTGACAAGTATTTTTCATGTAATGCCTTGGAAAGCTTACACACATAATCGAAAAACAATCGAATTGGGTTTCGATCTTTACCTGTCAATTTTGGAAAAAATAAGTCGAAAAATAAAGCTTATTGCATATAATCAAAAAATCAACATTTAGATTTCTCTTTATGAATACAAGTTGCAAAAGCGTAATTGATCGTCACAAAGAAGTCAAGAACCGGATTATTAAAAAAAAAGAGAAAAAAAAAACAGGGCAAAGTGCAAATTAAATGATTACAAGCCAATTAATTGGGTAAAATTTGAGGGGCTGCATGGGTTGCACTCATGCTCCTCCCGACAAGGAACATATTCGTTCTTAATTAATTCCATCACAGTAAAAAATGAAATCATTAATACGGTAGAAACCATTTACACGTCGAACGTGGAATATCGAACTGATGATTATTAATCGAATGAGGTATTTACACTTGAACCAATGTCATGAATCCACGTAATGTACGAGGAGCTCAAAGGATTTGATTATGAGGGACCCGCCTGAAGAGTGAGCTATGATTAAAAATTGTGATCAGAACATGCTTCTCACCCTCAGTCTCAGAAGCATGTGTTTGCTAATCATTTTAACCTTGCTTCATTTCTTCTCAAGTCAAAATGTACGAATAAAGAAGAAAAAAAACAAAAGAAAAAGAAAAAAAGGAACCTGCTTGGTGCCTTTCTTTTTAATTCATCACTACTACTTAGATATTTGGGACACATTTGACTAATTTTTGATTAAATGGTGTTTTTATTATATTAAAAATATTTCAATCCAAAATTTTAGACTTTAAAATCCGAAAATACTATTAATTAAGCCATCTTTAAAGATGTTCTCAGTCTAGAAGGGGAGCTCTACATATATATATATATATATATAAATTGCTACTTGATGGAGTAAATTAACTCTTATTTATTCACAGATAGAAGTATAAGTCAAGCAAAATAATATCTCAACGCAAATAATGTCTTCTCTATTTTTGAAATTACTTGCAGTTTAAACAAAGACTTCTTACGGAGTATTATAAGCTTGTCTTCTAATTATTAATACGTACGACTTGCATATATGCAATCATAAATTTATACTCTTGTTTGGCTCATGTTTTGACATTCATTATTATTGCTTATAATAATGAATGTCAAACCCTAGCGCGCTTCGATTTCTTTGTATTCTCTTGTTCGTTAGCGTATGTAAGTTTCTTTCTTCACAAAATTATCTTATAAGTAACGTAAGAAACAATTTTACTTTTGTATTTATTTATTTATTTTTTTTTTTTGGGTAAATGAGACGGGTTCATTTGTCTAATTGTGTTCTATATATTTAGAATATGAGGCACTTGGTAATTTGGTATAACCATCTACATATCTACCTATATTTTATTTAACTTTTTTACTTGGCTTTGTGGAGTCAAAGCATTTTACTTTTCTCGTTTCCTGTTGTTCTTTTCCAATTGGAAAGATGCGATTAACTTGTTAATTAATTAAACTCAGGTATTTTTTTTTTTAAAAAAAAAACAACTTTGATATCTCTAGCGTTTGTAATTTGGAATTTCAAAGATAATGACAAATTGCACGATCATGAATAACAGTGAATTTTAAATTTTTCAAAAAAAAAAAAAATGATAAAACGTCCATTTGTTCAATACAGCTTTATTCAAATGGGACAATGTCGCTTCCGTCACTTCTACGCGTTTTATCGTGCTCGGCACCTGTGTGGTATAATGTCATATTTACACTTTATTATTATTATTATTATTTTAAGCGAGGGATCAAACTGTTACTTTCCCTATTCAAGTTTAATGTCCCGCCCCATAGTTTGATTTCATAAATCTCGTAGGTAAGCTAATACTTCTGTCGAAATAAATGCTTGACTCTACATTAAATTCCAATATATTAATATAGTAATTGCAGCAGAACAATTAGAAACAACTTTAAAGAAAAAAAAAAAAAAGAGAGAGAAGAATTTAATTGACTGTTTTATTTATTCTATAAACTGTATTCTGTTTGGGAATACCCCCAAGCTACTTAACATAAATACAATGTCAAATAAAACATCTAATGATTGTATGCCAGGTTGGAGAATAACACTGAAGATTTGGAGCCTTGATTTGTGTATTCTGCTTGTTTTTACAAGAAATGGAAAAATTACTAATTTTCGGTCACCGGGGTCGAAGCCCTGACCAACAAGATAGGTTTTCGGGTGAGGGATTATATTATTTGGTACGTACCTGCCCTTCTGCTGAGTGCTGCTTAATAATTATAAGATATAAATCTTGGAAGATGACTTCTCCTTAAATTCAACTTTAATTTGGTGAGTCACCATTTTTTCCCAACAACCATCTTAAAACACATGGAATTTCATCATTCTTGGGGCCTTTGTTGTTTTCTTTTTTTCTTTTCTCCCCCCTGAGCCTTGGTCGTTTGAATGAATGTAGTGCTATCGCCACCTATTCAGGCTTGATTATTGGCAGACGTACGCGGCGAGTGCCCTTGGTCTTGGGTCAGTGACTTGCAAATAACATTTGTGTGAACATCGTGAATGAACATTGCATTAATTGCCAATTGCCAATTTCCATGGCCTTTTTTCTTTGACCAGCTGCGGATTGCATTGACATTGTTTCTTATGTTACTATCAAGGACTTATGTCGTATGCATGCATAACCATATATTATATTCTTTCACCTTCAAACAATTATTATTATTATTATTATTATTATTATTATTATTATTATTTTAAATGATATATCAACAGAGTCGAGATGAATCTCAATAAAGAGGTCGTTTTGGTTGATAAACATGGCGAATAAGGGTAAAATTCTGAAGTAGACTCAATCTGGGCTGTCTCTGCATGTATGAATGCAAATGCATATGGAATTTAAGAGGATAGACTTCGAACTCCTTGAAAATGGATCCTGTCACACTCACATGGTACGTGTCACATATGAAAGAGAGAGAGAGAGAGAGAGAGAGAGATGGTGCGATGGTGTGATAAATAAATGGATAGAGAGACCATTTTGCATGTGGTGAGAAGGAAGATAACAACATAAGCTCAAGCCAGTGAGCACTGAGCTGTTGAGAGAAGACTTTGCTGTGGCGACAAGCCAATGTGCCCCCACAATTTTTATCCATGCAGGGTCCTTGATTCCCTAGTAATCTTCAAAGAGCAATCCTATTTAAAATAAAAATAATAATAATAGAAAAATATTTTAATTTAATTTAATTTTTCTATCTTCCTTTTTGTATCTTTAATAATTTTCATCTTCTAATATTAATTAAAATGCTTAATGCAGCATCTGATTTGTCAAAATTTAGGCCCATTTTCATAAGGTCCCCATGAATGTGACCTCTCAAATAAATAAAGTGGTTCGATCATATCATCATTCTTGGTTATGAGCTATTGGATTCGATGAAGGGTGGGCGAGTGCGTAAAATCACTGATTTAATTTTATTACTGTTTTCCCTACTTTAGGGGGGTCATTGGCTACAGAATAGAGAATTCTTTTCTTTACTGTGTAGAGAGTAAATATTAGTCTCACTCTTTTCTTCTGTTTTGAAAATGCCAGAAATCCCTCAAAACTGTAAATACAATGGTAAAAAAAAAAAAAAAAATTGCCTAAATTCTAAAGGCCATGGCCACGTATGTAGCAACTCCAATAGTCGTGTAATTATAGTCATCCCTTCGACCCTTAGATTACGGCTATGATCGTATCATTATTAGAATTGCTCTAAGGTGGAGGGACTCCAACATAACCAGACCCAACTTCAAAAATTCACGTTTCAAAACCTTAAGTCATCACAATTTTTACAATTGAGAATTTTTCAATTTTCATTTAAAGGAGGTGAGGTCATTTGATGAATTGTAAAAGCATGTCACCGTAGCAGCTGGTGACATGATCAGAAAATGCAGCGTTTCCATTGCATTGATGAATCAAAAGACTAGATGATGCCTGATGCACAGCTGTTGGGATTGCGAAAGCCAACCTGAAATTAGTGATTTTTCTGCAACAAAATAGGCTTTTACAGTTTGGAATAAATGGACAGGGACATTCATTCACGGAGAGCTTTAAATTAAAGCCTTGTTTGACTAGAGAGGGAGACAAGCTTGTCAGCTGAGTGGATAAATTCATTGCCAGCCTGTTACATAGTTTGGAACCTGAAGATTGTAATTGTAAGGGAAAATATAGCCAAAAAAGAGTCCTATCATTGAAGATATTATTTGCTACTTGCAACTTGCAACCGCATATCTTGGATAATCTTCACACTCTTCACAGTATTGTCGCATGCAGTGCATACAGTTTAAAATTAAAAGGGGGAAAAATGAGCGTGTGGGGGAGAAGGGTGCTTCTAAAAGTGCTTTTGCGGCAGGTTCTTATGAATATAATTATATAAACAACCATTCAACACTACCATTCTTCATTGAAAGCTTCCATATTTTTGTTACATCTTTAAGTTTCTGTTGCTGGCGCCCTAGATTTTATAATAGTGTCCATAACACAAAAAAATCAACAATAAAAAATTTTGAGATTTTTCAGATGTGAGCGTTGCATTAGACAACCCCTGTGCAGGAGGCATTTTCTTAACAACATGGTACTGATGGTGAATTTAACTAGCCATTTTTTTCTCCTTTTTCTAAGATAATATAGCATGGATATAAATAATTGCGATCAAGGAACAAGTAGACCAGTTGCCAATTATGTAATATATGTTGTGTGATTTATGACTTCATAAAATGATTGAAGCGACAACCGCTACTTCCCTCTCTTTTCAGTTCATGAGCAGTCACTTCATCGACATAATGCCTAGAAACCTGGAAGGAAATTTAACACAGAAGCCAAAAGTAGGTTGCAGGTTTCTTATTTATTGGGAAAAAGGATAAAAAAAAAAAAAAGTACAGTTGATAGTTAGAGGAGACATCATATGGTAATTGAAAATGAAATTTTTTAGCAAATCAATTGGTAGTCAATTTTAATTTGAGACAATAATATTGAACTCATGGAGCATGCCATCATCAAGAACCCTTTGCCTGGGGTTTGTCTACATTGTGGTTGGAAGTTGGGACCATCAATTTTTACTACTAAATCATGCATTCCATTTTGATGAAACACTGCATGCCTACACAATTCTTGTTTCAGCTTTAAGCAATCTCTTATGAAAAAAAAGAAAAAAGAAGAAAGAAAAGCTGGGTTGATGATAGGCCATGGCCAAAAAGAAAGATTTGAAAACAAGGACAAATGCTTCAAGTTTCTCAAGCAAGCAGAAAAAAGATGGCAACATGGCATCATTTCTTGGAACTTTCTTTGTTCTCCTGTCACGCACCATCGCTACTACTGCATCAATCCTCAACCCTTTTGCTTTATAGAGCACAAAAGCAGTTGAAATTATTCTTCATAATTTTTTTTTTCACTAGCATTGTTATTATCAGGGCTGGAATAAATAGCCAACAACCACAACAACCAACTTAACTGCCTTTCAAAGATATTCTAAAGGGCTAAAGATGCCCTTAGTCTCTTAGCCAGTCAGCCCGGTAAGCAGAAAATGGAGGGAAAGTGGTTAAAGAGTAATAATAATTAACATGCAGGCGCAAATGACAGAATTATAATAGCAAAGCCTCACAATATCGTTACCTTTATTGATAGGTAGTTAGCTTGTCCCTGTAAATCTTGATGAATTATTACGAAATTTCCATTTCTCACCAACATTACAAGGTGGGTCTGCTGTACAATTATTCATGCATTTATTGAACCGATTTTATTTTGTATTTTTAAAACAGTGGTCATTTTGCCCCGATTCATATAGCCAGCTGATCAATTTTTGACTCAGTTTGGACTTCAGGAAGTGGGCCATAAACCGAAAAATTAAAGGAAACCGATGAAATAAATTGTAACTCAAACCGCACCTGTTGGTCTAAACCGACCAGGCTCGCTTTCTCCATCTAGTTCCCAGAAAAACGAGCCGACCTCAAAATTAATGACCCCCTAGAAGGCTTCTTGCTTTTGCGTGGACGGGCAACAGGAAGAAAGAAATTCAGTCTAATCACTGATGCCTCGCTTTGCTTGGACTGGAAGATGTGTTTTAATACACTTTTATCTTTACATCATATAGAGTAAATGCGGTGCCTTCAATGTCATGTATCGCAATGTGCGACGATAAAACGATTTTCAAACCCAAATCAGAAGTAGTTGAAAGTTGTTTCACAAATCATACATGATCTCATCGTCAGCTACACTCGCACCTCACGAAATGAAATTATGTTTAGAGTTGAAAAATAAATAAATAAATGTTTTCGGTCCAATTCATTCTATGAGCTAGAGTAGTAACTCTTCCTATTTCTCAATCTACATTTCCCCCACAACTCTAAAATCTTCATGCATAATTACAACTTACTAATTTTGAATGCTATACAGAAGGCTTCCCACACCAAGTGCTGCAAAAAGCAATTATTATGCAGTCAATATTCCAAAAAATGGACATTGGGAAGCCACCAATCACCCAGTATAAACGTAAAATCACTTTGGATTTAGTATAAGGTACCAAAACGAAGGGATGGTCACCAGAGTCCACAGATTTGCTGACTACTCCAATCACTAAAGAAATTTGAACATTTGTTAGGCACAGCAATCTCTACCTACAGAGTCGCTGCTTCCCAACAAATTACTTGGAAAGACAAACTTCACGTGGATAGTAGCCCATGCAAAATTTTATTTCAATGCGAAGCTCTAAGGATAATACCCATAAGCAGTGCGATGATGCTGATAGTCAGGTGGTGACGCAGCAGATAAACGGTAGGTGGAGGCTGGTGTTCTAGAAGCAGGAGTATAACGTTTAGATGGCTGGGCAGCAGAAGATGATTGATCATGGTATGACAAATACCCCCTGGATGCTAAATACGAGTCACGATGATCAAAGTCATCTTGATATCGGGGTATTGCATAAGAATCATGATGCTCAAACTCATCTCGACGCCTCAGTCCCACATCCAAAGGTCGTAGGTCATGATACTGAAGTTGGTCCCTCCAGTGAACATCTCTCTCCGAGGAAGGTAGTGAAGAGGCCAATGGCCGGTGTGAAGATTGCCGTGAGAGTGGATGTTCCAAGGGAGATTCATATACCGCCCTTCTATATGCCACTGGATCTTCTGGATACAAGTGGTCTCTGGCAAGAGTATGATGCCTCTCATCTTCCCATCCATGGTGCCTACTATCTCCATATAATAAGTTTTGGGTTTCTGCTCTTGGACTTCGTCGTAACCGTTTGGGCTTGTGGTCCACAAACTGACGGGCTTCAGCCTTTCTGCTCCTGCGAGGTTGCTTGGACTTACGATCTACAAATGCAGGAGGTTCTGCTCGTGAGCTTTCAGCCTTCCTGTTTTTATGAGGCTGTTTGGGCTCACGATCTACAGGCTTAGTAACTTTTGCTTGCAGGCTTTCAGCTTTCCTGTTTTTACGAGGCCGTTTGCGCCCACGATCTGCAGGTCTAGGAGCTTCTACTTGCTGGCTTTCAGCTTTCATGCATCTGCGAGGCCGTTTGGACACATGATCTACAAATGCAGGAGCTACTATTCGTGGCTTTTCTGCTTTGCTGCCTCTGGAAGGCTGTTTGGGCCCATAATCTACAAATGTAGAAGCTTCTACTCGTTGGCTTCCATGCAACTGTTTGAATGTGGAGCCTTTGCTGACAGCTCTGAAAAGCTCGCACAAGCCTTCCACCTACCGACCAAGACAAGCAACAATTACCAATTGTCACAATATACAAAGACAAGGAAAGAAGACCCTCGAAAACTGAGCCACTTGCATCTTTGCATCCAAATGTCTATTACTGGAAACGGGATCAGACCTGTTTAGAGTTCAATTGGCAGTCAAACTTGATCTTGCTGTAATAATTGTCTTTGATTATCTTTTTAAACTTTTCCTCTGGCAATGGCAAGCAATCCTCCAAAACTGAAAACCGCACCTTAATACAAAAAATATAAGTTTTCACCTAAAATTAGTTTTGCAGACCAGTCATAGCTGCTGAATAAAACTTAAATACTATTACCTAAGATCAAAATGCCAAGCAGAAGATTAACAAAACTAATTAAATTAACAAGCTACTGAGGCATCCAAGATCTAGGTTTTTCACGTAATAACATGAAAATGAATACCAAGACAAGCATATAGCAAAAATAAACGAACACATAATATTTAGTGAAGCAGCTGAGCAGAGTACCTGTACTTCATACATCTTGAAAACATAAGACATCAGAAAGCACTAACATTAGCTTTAAGCCAGCAGAAATCAATATTCTTAAGAAGGATTGATATATGATTTTACTTATAGAAGTTTCAGAATTTAATGCACTAATATGTATGTCAGATTGAAAAGTAAAAGATTTACAGTTTTATTGTTTTAAATGCTTTGTAAATCCTGTAAAATGAACAAGGAAACTAGACCGTTGCAATTTGCAAGACTAGGGAACTTATAGACCATTGCCATTTGCAAGACTACCAGTGATTTAGTCACTACTTTCCAAGAATATATAATGTAATTAGTTTGCAACTCAGCTACTCATCTGCATCTTCAACCCATAATCCATCTCTCCAGCAATTTTTCTTTACTAAGCCATCTGCCATTACTAACACGACCATAATTAACAAAGTAAAGCCTCCATGAACAAACACCAAACACAAACTCAAATACCCACCATATGGTAGATTGCCTTTTACTCTCATGCATTGAAATTGGACTGGAATCACCACCTACAACTTTTAACTGGGGATCAGTGCTTCCCTACAAATGAACTAACACAAAAAAATTTCAATCTACACAGTAATCTGTAAGAAGCTCCCTGGTATGCCACAGCCATTACACATGCTCTCTAGCATAATGTGCAATAACCAGTATAAGATCTGTAGGGAACCAAAAACAAGGCACTCTTTTATTTGAAAAGAGGATTAAAACCCTTCACACAGTTAGCTTGTACATACCCCCATCTTTGCATTGCCAGACTACAATGTCACAAATATCAGAGCAACAAATTTTACCGTATTTGAGTTCCATGTTTCATAGCTAAGTGGTAACTCCTCCAAGATAAAGTTTAGCATAGAGAATGAGTGAAATAGAATACTTAAAAACAAATTTAACCGGCACTTAAGATCATCAACATGAGTGCTGCCCGTAAAGTTGCACAGTTGCAAGAGCAGATGAATAACAACACTGGAAGCTTCAAGATACAGTTTTTGGTCATACAAAGTTTGAAGGTCAAGCATAAGTTGAAACCCAACAGCATGGACAGATCAAATATGTGATTCATGCGCTTTTAAGTCCTTACAGAAAAATATCAATTGTAAATATATACCACTAACCTGAGATGGAAATGCAGATTTGAAAGCTTTGGGCTCAATGTTATAACCCCCAGGTCCTGCAGCTTCATAGATCCCATACATCAACTTCAAATCAAAATCAAACAAAAACAATTTCATTCCTTCATAAATTTCAAATACTATATCTCTCTTGCTGGCAGGCAATCCTAAAACCTGGTAATGATAGCAGTCTTTCTTTGTCTTAGAGCTGCACATGAATATCATCCCCTTGCATTTCTCCTTAATTGTCACCTGCTTTTTGGAAGATTCTGGATTTTCTTTATTATTGACAACCACTTCATTCTTAACCCCCAAAGCTTTTTTCTTCTTTTTGTGTATTTTCCTCCGCTTATTCGGTTTTTTCTTTGAATTCCCTTCTAATTTTTCTTTAGCTTTTGCTTCATGTCTCGGGTATCCTTCATTCTGCAATTCTTCTCTTGTATTTTCTTCATCACTTGCTTCCCCTGTTTCATCCCCAAGAGCAACAACATTCATTTTCACTTGATTAGATAAAGCAACCCCAATATCAAATATTTCATTTTTCTCTGATGCAAACTCTCTAGTTCCAGCATCATTAGGGGTATTGTTTTCATCAATCATTGGCAGAGAAATCATCTCAGTATTCTCATCCAGTTTTGATGTAGAGATATGAACATTTTTAACCTTAGTCCTCAAAGCAGTCTTCTTCTTCTTGAGCATTCGAATTCTTTTTCTCAACTTGCTCAACTTCTTCTTGGAAATTGCTTCTGATTTTCCTTCATTTCTTACATCATTCATTGCATCTTCTTCATTCTTCACATCTTCTCCTGGATTTTGTTCATCATTTTCTTCAATAGTAACCTCTTCTTTTGGATTTTCATCATTATTCACCTCTTCTTCTGGATCTTCTTCCTTATTTTCTTCAATATTCACCTCTTCTTTTGTATTTTCATCATTCCTCACTTCCTCTTCTGGATCTTCATCATTATTTTCTTCAACATTCTCCTCTTCTTTTGTATTTTCATCATTCCTCACCTCTTCTTCTGGATCTTCTTCCATATTGTCTTCAATATTCACCTCTTCTTTTGGATCATCGTCATTCCCCACCTCTTCTTCTGGATCATCTTCTCCAGCTACCTTTTCTATATAATTTTCATTTTTCTCTTCATCTCTATGAACCATTTCAGATTCTTTAGGACGCCCTGCCTTGTCCTCAATCCCAATAGCCACAATTGGTTCTTCAACATTCAGCTCCATTCCATATAAAAGAACCATCTCACTATCAAAATCATCAATCATAGTATCTTCACCAAAGTTTGATGTAAGCCCAATCTTGTCATCCGCAATCAGCCTGTGTGTAGGGAAACACTCATCATCAAAAAAACTCTAAAAAATTCTGCAAAAGGAAATACATATAAAAACAACAAGAATGAGATATTGAGCAGGCAAGAATAATGTCCTCCAAACTCTTTCAATAAGGATGGCAACTGCCATCCCGCCTGTAATAGCTTTGCTAGAATCTTTTTACTTGTGGAAAGCGTTATGACAATGCATTGAGCCAAAGGGCGGCTACATCAACTTCTAGGCACTTTGCCATTGTTAATCGACTTCCAATTTACAATCCAAATTTCACCATCTGAAATATGTATATACATCATACATGAAAGCCCACAAGGGTTTCATAATCCTAAGTCTGAATATCCACATAAAAAGAATGTTCTACTGCCCACGCCGGCTGTTTCCTTGTAGTAGCTGAATTTTAGCATTAACATAACTGGAATATGTATCAGAAAAACCGAGAATTGATTAATAATTCTTTTAGCTCATCATATTTCTCAATATTTAATAACTTCGAAAAATTCTTTCATAACATAGCTAGGATTTTTTATTCATAGCCCATGAATTCAAACTCATTTCGTATATCAAAAACCGCCATTAAAAAAAATAAATAAATGAATAAAACTAGCATATATTTGATCGAATTAAATTTTGAACAATCGGCTGTTTTGGCAAAATTAGAATAAAAGCGACAACTCAACAATCACCTCATCTAAATACATTTAGCACATAAATCAAATGACCAAAATCAAGCGATTAAATCAAATACGAGAAGAAACTTAAGTTAAAATTTGTTAAATAGAAAAATGAAACTCGCCTTTGTTAACGAACCATCTGAGCGTGAGAGCAGAAAATGGATCTATCATCTATACGCAATTACGGTATCGTTTCTAAAATGTGATTTTAATCGTACGCAACTACGGTGCCGTTTCTAACATGTGAATTTTTTTTTTAAACAACGATAAATGCTAATTAAGATCGAAAAAAGATACGTGCGGATGGTCAGTTTAAGAGTTCCTGGAAGTGCCCGCCGGGTCACTGCGTAATTGGCTGCTGTCAAGAGCTGTCACATTTGTTATATACCCCATTGCAAATATCTTTTAAATATTAGTAAGAGTCGGATAAAAAGTTTGAACGGTACTTTATAAATTAAATATTAATAATCACAAAAAATTATCTAATTATTGATGTCACCAGTCCTTTAATAATAGTAATAAAATAGTGTTAGAGAGAAAAGAATGAGAAAAGTATAAGAGAATTTTGTTCCCTTTTTCTATTCACTCTCTCTCTCTTATTTTTTTTATTATTTCTATCGTCCTTTTCTCGTGATTTTCTCTCTCGTACCATTAAAAAAGAACAAGACAAAAGAGTATTCCAAATAATTTAATATTTGAAATTCCCTATATCAACATAAGAGTGAGTGGCGCCTAATAACGCAAAAAAAATTGATAACTAGCCTTCACTTGAATTATAAGATATCACTCTCATATTGATATGTAACTTAACAAGGTCTTATATAAAATCCTTAATTCATGCCGTCATTCAGGATATAAACTTTACAAGCGTTCCGTTTTTCTTCCTCAAAATCTTCTAAATATTTCATCAAAATTTTCAATCAATTAATTTGTAAATAACTTGAGAATGTTATAGCTATAAATTCTGTGCACCTACTTATGGCAATTTATTAGAAAAAATTTTGCAAGCTCTTAACAGGCTCACAACATGTGATACATCGATTGATAGATACAATGTTAACACTTAACATAACGTTATTGGGCAGTACAATTATTGATTTTACCAAACATCGTTGATTTTAACGATTATAACCTAAAATACACTTTCTGTATTTTCTATGACTATATCCCCCTATCGAAATTATGACAAACAAAATATATATCGGGAGAAATGGAAAAAAAAAAATGATTGCCAAAAGAATCTCTGCTCAATGGATGCAGAGGAACGGTCCATATGGGTGTACGAATCAATCATATAAAATAATACAGCAAGCATTTGGACTAAATAGTTGCTCAATAAACCTCTATTCTCCTTTACAAGCATCTAACTGCAAAGCTGGGAACATAGCTGCTGGAGGTCGAATTGTTTATCCCCTGGCATTGTGTACGTTTTGCTTTTTCCATTGCTTGTACATGTCATATTGAGTTGACTTCCCATTTGGCTCGACTGCAATGTCGAAGATACATAAGCATACGGCAAGACATCAATAACAATTCTATTACATATATAAGAAAGTAAATCATACTGCTATCGATGGCAAATTTACTACGAAACCTACATTTTACTGTTTTCTTTATTAAATATTCTGTTGGACACTAAATTGCGCTACGAAACCTACATTTTACTGTTTTCTTTATTAAATATTCTGTTGGACACTAAATTGCGCGGTTTAGTCCAGTATGGACGACACAACCATAAAAGAAAATAACTAGTGAACAGAAACTAGGGAAAAGAAGAGTGTTCGCATCAGTAACCTGACAATATAATTGTTGAGCTTTGCAGTTCCACCAAGGAGTAGGGACACAACTCAAATAACGACACCAGGAACAGTGATTGTTCATGTTCCCTCCTCTCAGCAGCAAAATCAGGCCAACTGTATATCTGTCAGAATTAAAAATCTTCAGTTAAGAGAATTCTGAAAAGTAATGAGGCCAAGCACATAAGGCGTGCAAGAATCTCATAAAGTGATTATGATGGTGATTTCTATATGTTGGCTCATTCAATTGATACATGTTTTCTCAATGTCACCAATATAAGAGTGATCAACTGAAAAGGAAAATAAAAAGAAAAGGAAATAAAATAAAATTGATATTCCACAAACAAATGTATGGCAGGAATGGTAATAGTTGAAGAGGTCCAAGAAAATTGAGCATCTCAAACTAAAAGAAGTAAAAATAGGAAAAACTAAACTTTGTACTAGGTAGCCTGTTTACATCTATTCAGCTCATCTTATGTCTAAGCAGATACTTTAGGGAAAAAGAAAGCAGTTCGATTTGTTCCATCAGAATCGGATGCACTCTTCAAGGGGCTTTTACAGTTGCAACACATCAAATAAATTAATTCAATTCAGACAATACAAACAAGGATTGGGGATCTTACCCGGCAATCAGCAGGATCAAAGAGATGACCCAAAATACATACTGATATGGCTTATGTTTAGACTTCACGCTATTTATCAAGTATCCAGGAGGAGCTTTTTTTTGACTAATCCATCCAAACTGAGGCCGGATTAGAAGCACAAATCCAAGAAGAAAACCAGAAAGAAATCCTCCAATATGAGCAAAGTTGTCCACTTTTGGGAGGATTCCCACTGCCAAATTTATACTGATAATGACAATGAGAGTAAGCAATGCTGCTAACTGCACAAAAAACTTTAAACTGTGAGATACCTAAGATACACATATAGCAAACTGCGAAGAGAAATTATTGCAACTTTATGTACCTTATTTGCATAGATAGTCCAATTTGTAAAAAGCTCCGAGAGCATTGCTCCAAGTAAACCAAAAAGAGCTCCAGAGGCACCGACAGATATACCCTCTTGAATAAAAAGCGCCGACGTCAAACTCCCACCAAAACCAGAAAGGACGTAGAGGAATCCAATTCGAACTGTTCATACAAATCAAATTAGAGCTTTAAACCGCAAGTCAGTCCAAAATCCAACACTAAATTAACAACATTTAGATCAATGCAGCTGAGTGTATTACATAATCATGTTTGAAGTGACCAGACCTGAACAAGCCAGGGACGCGACAGTCTACATTTTGACCCTAAATAAAATCAGTAATTGCAAGAAGTAAAAGCACGAGGATATGAATGACCGTATTAAGAAGATATAAGGTGACATACCAAATCCAAATTCTTGTTCAAGCCGAATTCCAATGAATAGTAGACTCAACATGTTGGCAAGTAAATGGAAAACCCCACCATGCAACCATATACAAGTCAACAAACGCCACACTTGGTGTTGAGTTACCACCTTGGATACTGTTAAAGCACCCATCTTGTCTAACCTGATCAAATGAAGTAATGACATCATAATAAACAGCATTAGCCCACTGAAAGGGAAAAACAAGTAAAAAAAACAAACAACAACAACAACTAATAATTCTATTAGCTCTAATCAGCTTCAGGTTTTTTTTTCCTATTGTAAATGCATTGACATATAATTAATCGAAAGAAATTGCGTTAGGTAGCACTTACGCGGGAGAGGAAGGGCCGAGGAGGGGATTGTCTTTCAGGGGCAAAAATGAAAATCTACCCAAAAATTTGGCACCCAAACAACCGGTAGCAGAAGTTTGAGGGCAATTATTTTCGTACATTGTGATAACAAACAAAACAATGTTGGCTACGACGAAACCCGGGACCATCCACGGGAAGTGCCGTTTAAACGGGCTCAAAAAATCACTGTACATCGCCGTTTCTGGGATTCCACGTGGTGGCGCCGTGGACGCTGGCCGTGATGACGACGAAGACGATGCTCCTCGTGGTGACGATACCGAAGTTCTCCTCGTCGCCGTTGTCGTTGACGATGTAGATTCCGTAGCCGCCTCAAACGGTGGAGGCCGAGGCCCAGGCGAACTCATCACCGTGATTTCAAAGTCATTTGGCGTCTTGTTGGTGTTGTTGGTTGCCATTATTGGCGATTGATTTAATCACCGCCGTTTGATTTGAAATCAAAAATCCTGAGATTGGCGCTAAAAGGACAACATCAACATCAACAACAGCTGCGGCATTGTGTTTTAGAATAAAACAGAATGCCAACAAGAAAAAAGAAAAAAAAAAGCCAAATTGTTTCGTTTTGTTACGTGTTTGAAAGTTGAAGAAGAATTATGAAAACGTTTTTATTGTTTCCGGGTTTGTGTCTATTTTTAAACAATTAAATGGTATTGTCGTTGGAATTTCTAAGTGATTGAAAAACGGTTCGTTTCAGTTCTAATTGAATTAATTAATTGTTCTTTTTACCTAAAACATTCTTTTATTTCCAAAAAAAAATAAATAATAATTTTGCTCATCCTCATCGCGATTTATAGGTAATTTTGGAAAACCCAAAGGTTTCCTCAAAAGTTTCAAACTGTTTAGCGAATTTTGTTAATGATGAAGATTAAAGTACATAAATGCCGCTATCCTGATGTAAATAGATGAAAATTCATTAATAAAAGGGATCTTCTCAAAAAAAAAAAAAAAAAAAACTGTCTATTTCTCAAACAATATGGTGTGTTTTGCTGTCAATTGGGGGCAATTATTAAAAAATATATAATTTTTTATTTTATTATTTTTATGAATAAATTTTAATTTATTCTTTATTTAGAATGATAATTTTTAATTTACTTAAAAAATATAATAATATTATTTTACCTTATTTACTGTTTAACAAACAAAAAAATCAACATCTTTTAAATGAAAATTATATAAATTAAAATTTTTATATTTTTAAAAATAAATTGAAGATTATCATTTTTATTTTGGGATGAATTAAAAATTTACCTTTTTAATAATAATAATTTTATTATTATGCGCAGATAACACCAATGTGGTAGGAATTATGCG
Source organism: Atalantia buxifolia (assembly GCA_030444775.1). Lineage (NCBI taxonomy): Eukaryota > Viridiplantae > Streptophyta > Magnoliopsida > Sapindales > Rutaceae > Atalantia > Atalantia buxifolia. The sequence continues at coordinate 16,127,465 of CM059838.1, forward strand.
CGGTTTAAATAGGGATGGCAAAATCCTCCATGAGTTTGGGGCCTTATGGAACTCCACCTTAAATGGAAAAAAATTTTAAATAATTTTTGGGGAATGAGGTGGGGAGTAAGGAAAATAATCTCTAAATTATTAATGGCTTGGGGATTGGTTTTGCACTCCCTACCCCACCCTCACCCCAATCTCCATTATATATAAATCTGTTTTTAATTATTATTTAATAATTTTTATTTTATCAACTATAATGTCAATTAATATTTTTTTATTTTTATGTAATATAAATATGATATGAATAAAAGAAAAACCTATAATATTTTTCAACTCTGAAACATTGTTATATATTTTTTTCTTTTTTAAGGTCCTACTCTCTTTAAATATTTTTCACTTTTAATATCATTTTAAGATATTGTTTCAAACTATAGATTTTTTTAAAGAATTTAAATACTTTATAATATGATGGTGATTTTATTTTATGTTTCTAATTTTTAACTTACTGAAATTATGTATTTATACCTACTATAAAATAGATAAATAGAGAATAAGGTGGGAATGGGGAAATTATTCCTCACATTGGGATTCCCCATCCCCACCCCCATTAAATTTATTAGGGAATGAGATGAGGAATGGAGGTAAAAAATTTTAATGGCCTCCCTACCGCCACCCCACTCCATTGTCATCTCTAAAATTGATGGCTACTTTTACCTTAATAAGTTGAAAGGAGTAATAAATTTAGATGGTTAGTTACTTGCCACAAACATAACATTAGTAGAGATTTTTCATGATTAACATGATAATGGTTGTTGAAAAATGATTACATAATAAAAATGAATACTAAAAAGTGAGTGGTTGATTAACATGATTAACATAGTTTTTCTTCTTTTAAAATGTAAAAAATAAAAATAAAGAAACGATTATTTCGTATTTTAGAAAAAAGAAAGGATAGAAATGTACTTTCTCATTTTTGACTACTTTTATGCTGTGTTTACTTTCTGAAGTGGGAGTAAGGAGTGTGAATTCCTCCCACTCTAATGTTTACTTCTCTAAAATGGAGGAGGAGTGGGAATCCCACTCTGTGGGCCCCACCCATTTTTGGAGTGGAGAGTGGGAGTGGGAATCCACTCCCACCTCTCCCTTTTGTACCTTTTTGTTTTTAATTTAATTTAATATTTAATAAAATAAATAATATTATATTTATTTAAATAATATTATTATATTTAACTAAATAATAATTTGTATTGATTATAAGTTAAAATTACTTAAAAATAATATTATTATATTAATAGAAAATTAATAAATATTACTATATGCTATATTTATTTAATAATATAATATTATTATATTTATTTAAAAATAATAGTATTATATTTATTTAATATTAATAATTAATACTAATAAATAGTTTATTCTAAGAAAATATTAATTTCATACTATGTTAATAGTAAAAATATTTCATTTATATTGCTCTTATCAACAATTTTTAATTTATATAATTAAAATTAAAATTAATAAAAAATTGTGATGTTCATAATTAAGAATATTAATAATTATTATAAATATATAAATATAATAAAATAAATGTTTATTCATTAAATATATTTGTTATTAACTTTATAATTAAAAACTATAATTCTTTACATAAGGATAAAATTATAATTTGAAATTATTTACTCTCAATTCAAGATAAAGTAAACACATAAATTGAATTTTAATTTTCATTCCAGTATAGTAGTAAACAACCTACTCCCACTCTCACTCCACACTCCCAATCCTAAGATTTCCATTCCTCAAGATTCCCACTCCAATCCAAAAAGTAAATACTATCTTAATTCTTTACAAAAGAAGCGACAGAAAATGTTTAATGTTTGACTTTATGTTTTAAAAGGGGAAAACTCGGTTTTTTAACCATGCATTAAGTTATCAATTACAAACATGATGGGAATTAAGTAAAAAAAAAAAAAAACTTCGAAAACTGATTTCATTCTGAAAATGAGAATATACACTTAGCTTTAGGACACATTCACCTAACTCTTGGAAAGACTTTACTTTTAGTTGATCAAAACTTCAAGACATCATAAACGCAACTTTTTAACGTTTTCGAAGGTTTAAGGTTTTGTTGTCGTATAAGTTGAAAGCTCTGACATGGAAAGTCCTATCGGAACCCAAACTTAAAAACTAAGAATGTACTTGAAAAACTTATATCAGATGTACGTACACTAATATGAAAATTGAGCTCTAATTTGAGACTCGAACACGAAAATTTGCACTCTTTATAAAACCTAACAGGTAAGGTAACAGCAGAGAGTTTTGCCCCCAGAGATACCTAACGGTTTGAAGATGCTGAACTTTATGTCTTTCAACGAAGTTTAAACTTCAAACTCATAAGTGGTTTGTTTGGTAAAATGTCTACTAGCTTATTATGAAAGCCACTTGATTTAGAAGATACAGTAGTTTGGTTCACTAACAGTAAGCTTATTTATAAGCTTATTACTGACCAAATGTGGTAAATGGCATTAATATATCCAAGCTGTCTGAAGTTGGCTACTTGGCTTAAAGCTTTCATTTTTAGAAACTGTGAGCTAATGACGTACTCTCTCTCTCTCTCTCTCTCAAAAAAAAAATAAATTAATGAAGAAACTAGATTGGAAGTTGAAACTTTTAAAAATAAACTCTAGCCAGTGTCACAATAGATGTATTGGTACCTTGTTTTTAATTTTTACCAATTTTACTTTTCTCTGGTTGTTGTTTGTTCGCCTGTATAAATCTTATATCACGAGTGAGAACAGACTTTTGTTACCCCACAATGATGGCACGTTTGTTAATAACTAAGAGCTTAGTCACAATGCGAAGGGAAAAAACAAATGATAGCAATCCCATTGAAAATTTGTTCACATGGGGTGAATATTGGGTAGAAGTTGCTGATGAAGTCTTGAGTGCTCACTATATATCTGTTAAGAAAGCTGCCGAAAAGCTAGATTTTGAATCCTGTAAAAGCTAAAGAAATGAGTGGGTTATAAGGGTAGCTTCATTCACGTGTGATTTTGTGGATCATCTTCCAAACAGATTTAATGAAGATTTGCTGACGCATTGCGAGTCAATTAGCAGTAAACGGACTAATATGTGTGGTGTGAGATCACATCAAACAAAGGACTTGGTCCGGAACCCGTTTTTCATTCGTGGGCAATCCAAGGCCATATTTCACAAATTCTATCAAAATTGTAAGACCATTGATCAATGAAGACTGAAGGGCTTCAAGAAATTATAAGCTTTCGGATTGTGGTTAATGATGGCCAATGGGCCGTGCCGGCCACCAAACTTCGGCTCACACGAGTTCGTGGGTCGGCACGGCTCACTAATTTGGTGGGTCGTGCCGTGCCGTGCCTACTTTTTTTTATAAGGGTCTGCCACGGCTCACGACACAAGTCCACTCATGCCGTGTCTAAAAAAATCTATCAACTTTTTTTTTTTTCTCTAAGCCAATATGTCCAGTGCATTTAAAAGAACTTACGTGTCTGGCGTGTTTTTTTAAGCCCACTAGCCTAATAATAATAATAACAATAATTTCATAGATCATAGTAATGATTAATGAAAAATAAAATTACAACCCTAAAATAACAATTACACCTATTTTTATTTGAATTACTAATATTATAATTGCACTTGAACTCCATTGAATGAAAACGTACTTTTTAATTTATCATAAAAATATTTTGTTCATAATTTTATTTTCTTGTGCGTAAATATGAAAAATATTTCATTTACAATTGAAATATATCTCCATTAATTATTAACAAAGTTATGATTTCATAAATGAAATATTAATGTCATAAAATTTTTTAGGGTTATTATCATTTTACTATTTCAGGAATTGCCAAATATCAAATGACTACAAGAAATATTGTCTCTTATCATTTTACTATTATAACTTTATAAAAATATCGTTTTACTACTTTTCCGTTACAATTATTAGTTGACCATTAGTTGACCGTTAGTTGACTAACACAATATTAATTTTACCCTTCATGATTAAAAAAATAAAAAGATAAAGTTGTAATTCATATATCATAATTCTAGCAAAAAAAATGATGTTGGTATTTTATATCTATTTTAATAAATATATTACAAATTTATTTTATAAATAATCTTCAAATATTTTTTTAATCATGAAGGATAAAATTAGTATTTTGCTAGTCAATTAACTGGGTCAACTAACAGTTAACTAGCGGTCAACTAACGATCAGAATTTATAAGAAAGAAAAATGATATTTTTATAGAGATATAATAGTAAAATGATAGGAGATAATTTTTCTTGTAGTCATTTGATATTTGATAATTTCTGAAGTAGTAAAATGATAATAACCCAATTTTTTATTTATCATTTATAAAATCATGATATTTATTTATCCATTTAATAAGTTATAAACATAAAAAATTAGAATAGTTATTTAAACTGGGACTTAAATTAATTTTTAAAAGCCTCTGCTAAAAAATATATATTAACAAATTTAATTTTAAGATATTTGTAAAATCATGATATTTTATATTTATTTTTCATTAAAATATTTTACTTTGATATACTTTGGTCCATAGACCGCATGCTTAGCCCACTAATAAAGTGTGCTTATTACGTGTCTTTTCACGTGTCATGTTTTGACCCATCTCTAATCGTGTCATACTTTAAAAACCCACGTGCCTAAAATTCTAGGCTTGGCACGGCCCATGTGCGTGCCTTGCCGTGCTGCGTACTCTACCGAAATATACTTGTGTCATGCCGTGCTGTACGGACACATGCCGTGCCTCGTGCCGCCCGACTTATTGGTCATCTTTAATTGTGGTACGAGATTCTGCATATACTCTAGGCATCTTATGTGAAGTTCAATAATAAATGATAAATTTGTTAGTGTTTATTTGGTATGACTTATTTAATAGCTATAAGTGTTTATTTAATCTTATAAATTCTTTTTAAATTTTTTATTTGTTTAGTTATCTTTTTAGTAAAGTTTTTGAAAATTAAACAAATTATTTTTATCTCTATTAGTAAACATTCAAATTTTAAACTTTTTAGAATTGAGAGTAGAGGTTGAAAAATATTTATAAATGTTAAAATATATAAAATATCATTTATTTATTTGACAATCTTATTTTATTTGTTTGATAACATAACTTTAAAAAAATTATCTATTAAAATAATTTTATAATTTTTAATAAAAACTTTAATTGACAACCCAAACAAACCAATTTTTTTAGTAAAAGCTCTGCATATAAAAAAAATTATTAATTTCGAAAAGTTGTATTAAAGTTTGAATATTTTAGAAACCTCTTTGACTTTCGTAAAAACAAGCGTTTGTAGTCCAACGGTTAGGATAATTGCCTTCCAAGCAATAGACCCGGGTTCGACTCCCGGCAAACGCAGTTATAAATGTTGTAAAATTTTCAAGACAGTCCGTTTTCATTTTCAGAAGACTTTGAATACGACACGTCGTTGGTGTCTTTTTGTTATGGAGTCTCGTAGAAAAGTCCAAGGCCAATCCCGGAAGCAAAATGAAAGTCCGCCCACAACCAATCAAGCAAGCGAAGTAGCGAACCGGATATTTTAGGCGCCAAAACGAAACGAGAACCCCAGAGGGCAACCGGGTCAAATTATTGCCCCCACTCTGTGTATATATACTAATGTGGTCCCCGCTTCAAGTTTTGTGGCTAAAAACATTCACTCCCCCTTCTGCGCACCGTTTCTTTTCTCGAATCTCGACCTCTTTCAACATTCAATGTGCTTAAGCTTCATCTTAGCAGCTCTCGTAATCTTCGGCTCATGGCCGGCACGGGCAACTCCATCACTCCTCACGTGATCGGATCCACTTTCGTCGAATTATCTCGAAGCGGCAGAACTGTAGCTCCGTTTTCGGTTCGGATATCCACGAAGAGCCATGGAAACGGAGGAGGAGGATTTGCTGCCGCCGCCACCATGTGTAAGAACGAGGAGGGTCCTTCGTGTATATTCGTCGGACCTCTTGAAACCGCCAGTAAAGAAACTCTAGAAGCTCTCTATCGCCAAGTAATTTCTGTGTTTATCGTCCATAATATTAATTTTTTTTTTTGGTTTACTTAAATTCCTCAAAATATTTTTAATTTATTTCTCTTTTATGTATCTATATAACATTGTCTTGTTGTCTATTCAAATGAAATTAATTTTATCTCTAGAATTAGGTGCTGGTGATACAGGCTAGATGTACATGAGTAGGCCTTTGTGCTTTCAAAATCGAGCAGAAGCGCAACAGTTTGCAAACATACTCTTAAGCTCCCATTTGTTTTTAATTTTTCGACAGCTTAGCTGCAAATTTGTTTGTTGAATTCTTGCATCCTGGGTTGGGCAACACTGTTGATTATTTTTCACAGTTGTTTACTGAAAAACTAACCTTGAAAACAGTGACAAATAACTTTTAACTAATTAACTAATGGTGTTTACCAAATACCTATCAACTCTCTTCACAGCTAAACCTTGCATTGCACAGCAGTTTTGGCGTTTTAAGCCACAACACCATAATACCAAACAGAGCCTTAGTTATGTTTCAAGATTCTATTTACTAAAGGTTTCTGTTCAAGCTATAGTTTTACTAGTTGCTTGGAATTGTGTTAAAATTAGTTCATAACTACCGTTTTTCAGAATTTCATGGATGAAAAACAAAACTCTGTTTTTCTTTAGAGTTTTGTTCCTTTATTTGCAACGTGTAGCAATAGTGAGAAACTCATATGATATTTGTGGTTAATCTTGTTTAGGCAAGGGATGCATATTACAGTGGTAAACCTTTGATAGTTGATGACATGTTTGATAGAGTGGAGGTGAGTTCACAGGCCATACCACGATTGATCTTGTTTGGATTTAAATGATGCCTGTTCTCTGCGGTCATAAGAAATTACCTTCTGTTTTGAAATTGAAACAGCTAAAACTGCGGTGGTATGGCTCGAAATCTGTTATCAAGTATCCGCGTTGTAGTATTAGGAGACAGTCAACATATGCAGATGCAGAGGTAATTTTTCTACTCATTACATTTGTTATGCCAAAAAATGTAAATTGGCTATATCGCTAAGAGTTGTGTGAGATAGTGAGTAAGAGCATTTGTTATTTCTTTTCTCCCTGTGAATATTGAGTTGACATGGATGTAGGGCAGGAAGATCTATCACAGGTTTTTGTGTTAGGAATCATCTGGATCCTGATATTAGCGTTTGGCAGTTCCATATGCTTTGTGCCAATCATCTACACTGTTTTTCTAGCTTATCAAGATGCATTCAGTAGAGGTATTTCCTATGGCAGTCATGCATCCGTGTCAGGGTTTCTTGCTGCGGTGAATGTCATTCTTTTCATGGCAGTTGGCTCATTAATTGGATATCCGATTGCATCAGCTTCTGGTAAAGTTTCACTGATAGTCAACTCTTTCCTTCAATAATCGATTAAATAAGGAACTTTAGAAATATTATCTATCTAAATTCTTTGCTGGGGACATTAGCTAGTTAGGTTTTTGTGGGTAACCCTTGATATTAGAAAATGGTGAACGTGAGAATTCTGCAACAGATGAGAAAACATGTTATTGTGTACGTGATAATGCTATTTACTTGTGTACCCAATTCTTGCAGTTAGAGTTCTTCAAGGCCTGTGGAGGAATGACTTGGTGGCATTAAGAGGAGCATGCCCTAATTGTGGAGAAGAGGTCAGTCTTATCAAATCGGATACATCTTGTAGAAGCAGTTTTATTCTGCTTTTCTCTTCAATCTCTATTTTGGCACACACGTTGAATGTCCGGTGATCATATCTTATGAACCTCAAATTGGCTCTTGCTTACTGGTTTCAGTGCCTTCTCTGCAGGTATTTGCATTTGTGAATTCTGATCAGACGAAAAATGCCCCCCATAGAGCAGATTGTCACGTGTGTGAATCCTTACTAGAATTCCGCACCAAGGTTGAGGTAAGTAAGTTTCTTTTGTAGCTCATCCTTCAAAATGAATGTGTTATTTAACATGAGCTTAATGCCTTTTGCCATACTTATGAGTAGCTAATAATGAATTAAAACTCCTAAGACTTGAGTAAAAAAATTTTTTTTTTCTAAACTCCCACGATTTCATAAAAAGAACAAAAAGATGTTGAAGAAACGATGACCTTTTCTCACATTTGTAGTTCGATAGTCTTTCTGACATTTTATGGTTCTGAATTTCTGACATGTGATATTAGTTTTTTAGCTTTTGAGGTGTTGGAAATGGCTAAATCAGCCATTCCTCATTTTCCCTTTTCGTTGTTCGTTGTCACCAAGTAGGTGTAAAGTAAAAGCAACTTTTATAAGTAGAATCTTATATGTGATTGCTTTGTGCAGCAATCAAGTTCCAGGCTAGGTAGACAATGGGTTTATGGCCGCATATATCTTCTATCAAGAAGAAACCGTCGCCAGAGATGGACATAAAATCATTGCCTACAAGTGGACGCACATTTCTCAACGACTGTATAGAAGATTAATTCTTTCCTTTCTTGGTGACGTGTGACAATCTTAACGCATTGTTACATTTTACAAATCCCGGGCATCTTCATTCTAGAATTAACTGTTGCTACGATACCCTCCTTGAATATGGGAGATTTGTTAAAAGTCGATTGATATCTTTCTATAGAAAATGTTTGTGTTTCATTCTCGGAACTTCTTCTTCTTGTGGTCCTTGATACCTTCATGTAAAATGTACTTTATTCTTGTGATAAAACCCAATTTTGATTCATTCGCTTATGGTACCTGCAAACAGCTTTCTGTTTGAGGAACAGCTTTCTGTTTGAGGAACAGCTTTCCTTGATACCTGCAAACAGCTTTCTGTTTGAGGAACACCGCTGCTCTGGGAACGGAATCCTATTTTTCAAATCCGCAATAAAACATCCCAGAAGAGAGGTACTATAAAATCAACGTATAAACCCCCATTCTGTAAACAACAGAATAAAGTTACCGTACACAGAGTAGAATGATAGATACAAATGAAACACTTTGTAAACTAACGCTTAACCATGAGATATATGATTTTCCATCCTCTTTCTTCTGGGAAAAAAGAAAAAAAAGATTAAATTTACAATGCACCATGGGCTTGAAAATAAAACGAAAAGGGAAACTGAACCAAATATAGCTAAAATCTTATAGGGTTCTCAAAAACCATACAAACTCAGAGCAAGTATAAGAGAAGCTTTCGCCCAAGCAATCTTATTTGCAGTATGGAAATTCCACGTATGATCAGTATGTGGAGGATAAATTGCTACATAGCGTGGATGTCCACGAATGATTGTCAAATTGAAACATCTATCTAGCACGGATTAAAAACTAGCATGTTTTTGCTCTGCCAAAACGAAATGTGTCACAATCCAAAGAGAAAAACAAAATAACAAAACGAATCGTTCTAATTGTTTTCAGGGCCGACGCAAATGGTGCCTCATGTAACTAAGTTCATTCAAACATCAATGGGCGCTCGAGGACAGTCAAATTGGTGGTGCCAAACCCATCAGAAGTGTGCCAGGCTGTATACTAGAATCCATACCAGCTGAACAATATAAAAAGCATGTGTTAGTTTTAAGACCAGCAAATGCACTCTTATGCAACTCAAGTGCACCAAAAAAAAAAAAAAAAGGAAAAAAAGTTATGGGATGCCAGGATACCAGAAAAAGAGTGGTAGAAGCAAAAAGCCCCTCTTGAAGGAGAGCTCCATGACCGCCAAAATCTTCTTCGTCAATCTTTAGTACCATTGCATAATAACCGTATATAATTGCAGATGATATCAGCAAAAAACTGCAAAATCAAAATCAACATAGAAAAGATGGCACATACAGCATCAATATATTACTTCGTAGAGATGTCAACTATATCTGGTTTCTAAATCGAATAGCAGCAGATGTAGATGTCATATTAATATACCAACAACTCTATTAATATTAATATACCGATAGGTATAATTTCCATTTGGTTTTCAGTTCCAACAGATAAGCTTATCCAATTAAATAAGACACCGTTGCCCTCCAAATACTTGAAAGGTCTCTGATGGTGACATTACTCCCAAAACCAAAACCCGTTAGGCATTCTGAGCTCTAAACATCTTCTACTATTCTTATAACCAACAAAAATTCTCCTACCAAGAAGCCGACCAATCCATCAAACCCTGTGTCCACCTCTTCCTACCTTCACAGGATCCTCAACTACAGCCATATTACATAATTCACAAAAACACAACACTATGATCCTATAAGAACTAAAAACAACCCACATTATTCTATGCAACTAAGAGATTGATTAACGATCACTATGCAGAACTAATACAAGTAAGCATAAACTTACACGACAATCCATATGCCTCCAACCAATGGAATGGAGCCCCAGAGCAACCCGCACACAAGAGCCACCACTTGTCTAATCCAATGCAACACGTCTCCCAATTGATCCTGCCCCGAAAATTAAGCACAACAATCAGTAGAAAATCAAATTCATGCCCAAGTTTGACACTACACATACAAATTCATTAATCCACTTCATTTACCCAGAAGAAAAAGAAAAAAAGAAAAGAACACGGCCACAATAATATTACTTAATTAGTAGAATTAGGTAAATAACTGTAATAACGGGATTGATATTTACACAAGCAGTTACTAATTTCAAAATTATTAACAAATAAAACCAATAAAAAGAGAAGGAAAATCAAGGATCATGATTCGACAATCAGTTACCTTGTCCCAGGACGCGTCTGGATCTAACAACTTGGCGAATTTGAACGGAGACAAGTGGCCGCCGTTATCATGCTGTTGCTGTTGCTGGTGATTGTGAAGATTGAATTTAACGGTTTTTCCCTCTTTCATTCTCCGAATCTCAACGACGACTTACAAAATCTTGACAGCTTAATTGATGAATTAATTAACAAGTAGACAGAATGAATTTATAACTTCGTTATGAAATGAAGAGCGACAATAATCCTGAATTAGGGTTTTCGCAAATTGGAGAAAGTGATCGGATTGAGAAATTGAAATTAAAAATAAAAAAATAATAATAATTGATATGTGTTGCTGTAGATCTGAAGCGAGCGACAGTCTACAGCAACCGAGACTCTGTGAACTGCTTTTATACTACACGTATAATCATTCGTTAATGCAACTAATCACCAAGTCTATTGCGACTGCGCGTGATTATATATATATATATATGATCAGCATTCAGAGTTTATAAATATGAATATAATCATATGATAATTAAATAGAGTAATATTATATTATAAATAATATTAATAATTTAAAAAAATAAAAAGGGGGGGGGGGGGCGATTGTTGGCAGGAGGAGTCAAAAAAAAAATGTCTCATTTACAGTATAAAATCAGTTGGTTGCCGATAACTATTTAGTTATTAATATAGGAACTCTTTGAATGAGGATCATATTATTTAAAATTATTATATGATATGATCTTAATTACATTTTTTTTTTTATGTATTAAGATTTTATTTTCAATCCACTTTTAGGGAGGCACTTGACAGCTCGAATGGGTGTGGGTTGATCTAAAAATCTTTCATCTTTTAAAATTTAAATTAAACATGGGATGTTACAGGCCTAACTCATACTCAAAAATAGTCACAGTATTGAGAATTCAATGTAATAATATTTTTTACTTACAAATTAAACATGAGATGTTACGGACCTTACTATTGTTGCTACTGGCAGATGATGCAGAAATATATAGGCTCAGATGTTACGTCAATGCTGACATTTCCAGTCGTCATGTTGGAGCCAATGACTATGCTTCAGAAGATGGCTGAGGTTTGTGCTGGCTCTATTGGCAACAACAACAGTTTGTGTTCCTCTATATGCAGCTTAAAATATGTCTTAACATGTAAGACTTGTAAAAATGCCTTTAACAGTTGATGGAAATGGAATACTGCCACTTGTTGGATCAAGACAGATGAATGTGAGGATCCCTATTTGCGGTTGATAGATGCCGCTAAGAATGTTGATTGTTTCATTTGGAGCAGCAGAGAATAGTTGACATGGCTCCTCCTCATTGCTTTGCTTTGCTTAAAGAAATCTGCGCCCTCATTGGCTCCTTCCTTTCACCCAAAAAGTGAGATATTTGTTTCTTTCTTATGATGGCATGCCACTATTCACGTGTTAATTCCAGCCACAAAATTTGGGTTCTGATAATATCCCTTGATTTTAAGTGTATTTAACGAAACTATCCTTTCTCAGGGAACTTATCTTCTGATTTCTTTGAGCTATCCTGCTGTCTCGGTCAAATGGGCTAACTTTATTCTAGTTGGCTTCTCTCGACCACGCGTCATCGGCTTACTAGTCCAGATTAATACCAAATTTCCACCCAAACACAGTGTGTCCTGCTTTTCTCCTCCTCTCTGTAGTTTTTCAATAGGTTACTTAGCTATTATGGAACGTGCAAAACCACCCTTCCTCTTTCTCCCCACTCAATTGTTATATTATTCATCATTTGTCTATATATGTCTAAATTTCAGGCTAGTCATCGCCCTCCAATAGGAGTTGGGCATCTGAAAATGAGCATTTTACTTAGGATGTGACATCAAAGTTAAAAACTAAATATTTGGGGAATTCTGTTAATTTTCACCCTGTTGGAAGGTGACAGTCTAGTTAAGTCCTTGAAATGACTATTGTTATTGTATTTTGGAGGTTGAAAATAATTGTTTAACTAGTTTGGTCCGGTATTGGGGACATTTGGTTGGGGGAAATAGGATGGCTGGGCTCAAATAGGGAGTTTATGTTAGTAATCATCTGATCTTTCTTGCCTTCATAATGGATTTTGCTTTGCCAATAAGAAGTAGAAGAAAAGCTATATTTGCTATTTGGAACTGCAACTAGATTAACAAATCACAACTTTAATTCATTATTACTCCTTTCCAATCTTGCAAAAGACTGCCCATTTCATGTAATTTTCATCATTTGCAGGATGCGTGTTGCTCTTAAAAGAGATAGTGTTTTCCTCGCGATGGTTCGATTTAACAGAGGAAATTACATCTACTCCTTCGGGTGACGTGGGAATCTACCAATTCAATGGCAAATATAATGAACTAATGAGGTTGATGTTAGATCAATCGAATTCAACCCATGCCTGTGGGATCATCTGCAGTTAGTAGGTAGATCTTCTTGGGATGATACGGAAGCAATGTGTTGTTTATTTGCTACTATGCATTGCATCCCCCATCACAAAATCCTAGTATATTTATTCATTCAATCCTATCGAGAATCTAATCCTGTTTCAGAAAATTCTGTTTTCCACCTTCTTCTTTCGAGGAACCTTTTTTTTTTTTTTGGTGGTCTTTATCGGTTACCATTGCAGGAATGATGTGAGTATTGGCGGTAAGATTAGTGGCAAATTGCATATATTAAAAGAAGGGAAGGGGTATTAGCCGCTGGCGCTGCCATGCTTTCTTTCAATAACTGGAATAACAATAATAAAAGAGCCAACGTCCCCATGATCAAAATTTTGAATAAATCTGCAATGCCGTTTGCTCTTTCATCAGACGCAATTGACCTTATTACTTGGCTCCATGATCAAAATTATCAACCTCCCATTCTTGTAGCAGAAAAATCTTCAAGATCGATTTCATTACACATTTATAATTTATTACGCAAGCTCCTTCAGTGAGGAGCAGACAAAAGGGCACGCTTCCTATGTTCACAACCAAAAAGCATGTACATATGTTGGGAACTTGGCCCATGAGGCTTCCTTTGTAGCCCAGAATCCAACTTAGAAAATTTCATGGCTACTTCATGGTTAAGTTTCCGAGTGTACTTATTTTTCAGTTGTTAGTCAAACACTCACAAACACTAACCATGCCATCATTAACAGTTGGCTTTTTAAAGTTTTGATTATCAAAGTTAAAAGAGCAAAAACTTAAGGGTACCAACAATGAATCCAATAAAATTTAGGAGATGTTGTACATATTGAACAGCAAAATTGATGATAAATTTTCATATCTTGTAAAATTTAAAAAGTGTGATATTATTATTAGTAAAGAATTAATTCTTGATTACCCAAAATAAGAATCAAGTTCTCTTCTCCATCATAAGGTTACAAAGTCCGCATTGAAAGGTGCCACTGAACAGAAAAGGAAACCCAAAAAAAAAAAAAAAGCAGGGAATTTTCTGATCCAAGTCACACCATCTTCATTGACCATCAATTTAATGAATGAGTTAGTTGATAGTCGCTTTAACGTCAAGAAAGCTCAAAGAGTTCCGTAAACTATAATCTCTTCCAAACTTGCTATTCTATCCCACCCTTTAATTTTGTAACAAATTGGTGCTTTTGTTTGCCCATAATTGATAATTCAACGATTTACATTCTCGTGATGTTCGTTCCCAAATCGAATCATTGTGGCTTCCGAGATTGTCAGTAACTACCACAACATTCAATCCCAATGTGATATATTATGATTTTTTATTTTTATTTTTTTAACTTCCGGTTGCTAATGGTGTATACATGTATAAAATATACTTTAGTAATGTGATTAATCAAGAAACGCAATAATTACTACACAAGTTAATGCATTTATCAAACAAATAATGTAATTTTACTCAAAGGTTATATTTCACATTTAAAATCACCTAAATCCAAAGTTTGCGTCAACGGATAGTTAAGCTCCACTGATTTAAGAATGAGCCTAAATCTCAAGGCTCAAAAATGAATTGATATTTAAATTATGTTAGTATTTTTTTTTATATACTTAAATGGGATAAGATCATTAAATGTACTATAATTTAGTCTATTACGGTGGAGATAGCATTAATGCACTATTATATTAGGCACGCCAAAATTCTCCATCTAAAGTCTAAATGGATGAAACTCACTAATTAGAAAAATAAAAAATATTAAGTATAGAGAAAAAATAAGAGAAAAAAAAAAAAGTAGATGGGTAGAGAAACATGACAAATTTCTCTCGTCTTTTTTTTTTATCTTTCTTTACACTAAACACCGCTCTGATAAGAATAAGATGTAACTATTAATTTTTAATACAGTGGAGGTGTGTTTTTTTTTTAATTTCATTTTTTTTTTTGTCGTGGGGATTGTTGTGGGGCCCTACCGATGACAGCCAGCATGAACATATATGTCATTTAGGCAATCTCATGCAAATCAGACCATTGTCAGCTTCTACAACTTGTACCGTACTTACTTTTTAACCTCAGAAAGACAAAAGAAAACAACAAATCTGCAGTACAAATTTAACAGAGTAGGCTTCAAAATATTTGAAGTTTAATGGAGTCGTACGTATTTATTTTATCTCCATTCTGCTGCATGCAATGCAAAATCTAGTCTCATTCATTCCATCTAATAGACAACAAATGCCGGCCCTTTCCAGCTTAATTTCTTGGGAAGCTTTTATGTGCGTCTGTGTGTATATATAGTTATATAATATCTTTCTTTCTTTCTTTCTTTCTTTCTTTTTTCCCCTCGCCCTCTCTCTCTCTCTCTCCATCCAGCCAAGCCTGCAATAGCTTATATTAGTTCGCGTGGTACTGATAGAGGTAGCTGGCTAGCTCGTTGTTCTTAACGTTTCATTTCAATGCATTCATGATCAAAACATGCATGCACAAACGGGTTTTGTTGGTTTTCAAAAATATTTTAATTTTGACAGATGGGAAATGATTGTGGGTTATTATTATTATTATTATTATTATTTGATAAGTTGGTGGGTTATTAGATTGGATGTAATAAGGAATTAACAAAGATGTGCTAGATAAAAAGAAGGTGAAAATTTTTATGCCATGTAAGAGCTAGGTCTGGAATAACGCAACAATGAAATTAGCATAATAATTTGTAACTTTCGTTGACACTTTGACAGTCTCAAATGAGCTGGAGTTCACATTGGTAATAACACTAGCAAGCTCCCCTACCCATATATCTATCTTGTATCTTGCATGTTATGTGATGTCTGGTTGCCTCATCTTCGTAACTGAGCTGGATCTCTAATAATAATAAACTTCATTAAACCGTGATCTCCAATTTGTTTTTTTCACTTGCTCCGAATTAATTAATTAACTATTTCTATTTAATTTAATAACTATATATAATAATTGTATATGCAATTTTTTTTCATTATATATGTATGATCGAACGACCAAATGAAGATAACTTTTCTTCCATGATAAGGACCAATTAGTACATTTGTCATTAATCTCCCAAATCTATATTTGTGATGGATTAAAAATTAATAATTTCAAGTTCAAATAAAAATTAACGATTAAATAATTAAAGAGAAAAACATGCACATCTATTTTTTTTTAAATTTTGAGATCAAAGCTGCCATTATACAAATATACCGAGTTAAACTGCAATCACGAAAAGATATCAACTAAATATTTTTTGTCATTATAAAGTTATATGATCAACTGTCTAAATTTTGCGTGCTTACCAATTCTGTTTATTTTAGTAAAAATATCCTTGTACATTTAATTTTATAGGTCATTTTATCACTGCAAAATTTCTTTTCTTTTAAGTTGGTTTTATATTGAGAGATTATTTATTAAATATCCAACTTGTAAATTATTATAGAGCTTAGTTGGAGCATTAGCTACCAGTATCAAGTAATAATGGTTAGTTCATTTGCTGCGGTGCATAAACTGTAACTGTTCTTCGCAGATTTGGAAAAGCAAAGAAATCAATAAAACTTTTTCATTTAATCATAATCATAGTTCATTTTAACTTAATAGATGCAACAAATCTATGAAGAAGTCGTGCCCTTGCAACACTCGCAGATATATTCGCATTTAGCGGCCGACCAATTAATGATTGATTAATTTATATGGAATTTTGATTTTACCTTAGCCTTCAGTTTTGTCAACCGTATACTTTACTTTACTTTTTCTAATTTTTGCACTAAAAGTGACGAGATTTTCTGCCGTAATTAGTTCCCTTCACACTCTGTGAGTACAGTAGAAAGTATATATTATAATAATATATATATTGACACGTAAAATGATAATTATTTATCAAAACGTTACTTACATTATAGTGCGTTATTTATTTAATAGACGGTTTCAATATTCGATAAAAAATATTTATATGCAATATTATTGATGTATGTGGTCGGATAAATTATTCACTAAATCATTTATGTTTAACTATAAACTAACCCTATATAAAAATTTATATTATTTGTAATAAGGTTACAAAAATGACTTTTTTTTCCAAAAAAAAAAATTTTGATCTTGTTATTGGCGCTTCAAGACAAAAAGAAATTGGGATAAAAAAACGACGATGACAATCTTTACTAGCTCTGTGTCATCTATTACACTTTAATATTATTAGTATACAAAGTTTGCATTTGATCTAATGTGGCTCACGTGTGAAACTCATATAATTCACCACATGAAAATGGCTAATGAGATAGTATGATAAATGACCAATTATATATAGTAATTATAATATCACTTCATATACTAAATTAGTCATATACGGATAATGTATAACAACTTTATAAATATAATGTATAATTTATCTTTTTAAAGAGTTCTTTAATACTACTATAATTAGATTAAAAGATTTGACACAAATTGTTGGCTTGAGGATCATTTGAATAATATTAAGAGTTAAAAACAAAATTTCATCCTAATCAATGAATTAGATGTTGTTCGAAGGGGGTTTGGTGAGTGGTTTAATGAAGTGCAATGATAGAACATATGATTACACAAATTAGAAAGTTTATGATTTGAACTAATTCAATTTTTTAAGTAAACGATCATTCCTATTGCGAAAGAAAACACGAACTTGCAATGCAAAACAAGATTCTTCCAATATATAATTAAGTGAATCAATCAAGTTGATTATCCATTATGTTGGTTCAATTAAAAACAACTATTTAATAAATTAAATAGTATAAAAAAATAATGTCAATAAAGTTATGGCTAATATCCAAATTAATCTCATTTCTATTCAGAATTTTCTTTCACCTAGTGGACATAACTACCACTTACCAAAGAATCGGTAAAAGAATAATGGCTTTTTGTGGTTCAGAGAATTGAATAATCCCATCCACAGCGCAAAATAATAATAACACGTAAAATGAATATAAAGAAACTTGTAACATATTTTCTATTTCGGTTAACCCATAACTTCGGACCTTTAGCCACGTGTCAATCAAATGAGACGCTCCTTCATTTATTAATTACTAGCTTTTTTTCATTTAAAAAAATTAAGAATCCGAAATTTTTTTTACACCTTAAAAAACGAATAATCCACTGTGGGGCCCCCCACTAGCGTCGGACCCACCACAAGCCCCATACGCCTTATCCCCGAACATAACGCCGTTGACGATCCTTATCCTTGACTTGCCACGTAAGACGCAACCCTGCCGTCGGACCTTCGATCCCAAACGGAGATTCCCCTCACGCCGTCACTGTTAATGATAGCGCCACCTGTCCCCAGGCTATTCTGCGCTCCCTGCCGTTTCAAAATTTTAAAAAGTTTTAAAATTTAAAACCACCGCAACACAAACAAATACCACCCAAAAACTAAAAAGGGCACAAAGCCTCCCGATAATACTGACCAAAAAGCTGCCAATAGGAACCTTTCTTTTTGCCACGTCATAAAACTTGTCTTCTATCGATCCAACGTGGCACGAACTAGAAAAACATGTGGCTACAAATGCTTGCTGCAACTGAAAAAAAGTACGGAACATGCTTATCGGGATAACAAGCTAACAACTGCTTCAAATCAACCTACGATCTACGATGAAATATAAGCTTAAATGACGTAAACGCCCCTGTAACTTGTGTATTAGCCCATTAGGACATGAGATCCCCCGTAGATCTGAGTTGAGAATCTCCGCCATCTGATAAAAGAATTACATATTGGTCTCAGATCTGTTTGCCACGTGATGGTTATGTAACTGCCCTGCTGGCGTTGGCTTGCGAGTTTTCAGTTGTATGCGGTAACTTCCCCTGTCCTCGTCCTTAAATTAAACGTGCGGTAAATCTCCAGCATGGTTAATTGAACAAGTTATTTATTTATTCAATTTTATTAATTGAGCATGTTTATTTTTTTTTTAATTTTCTCCAACGTCTTTAAGTATGATTCTACCAGTAATTAAGAAAAGAAATTGATTTGAATAGTAAAAATGATGGTTTGTCCTCAAACTTATCCAAAATTAGCCTTAATATTTGTACTTTAACGTCATTGAAGCCCATAATTTGCGCATGAGTACAAATTAAGACCTTGATTTATACGTCCAATCTTTATTTAACTTAATATTGCCCTCTAATCCTCTATTTCTTAACAAAATTTTGATATACAACAAAGAGATTCTACAAACAAAGTGAAGAATATAATAATAAAACTTATAATACAATGTAGATACATATGTCACGAATATTTGTCCGTGAAATTTTTATATGATTCACAACAATTTAGCATGAAATTTTCACGATCAGTATTGAATTGCTGACAATTACATATACATTCACATTTTATAATCAGCAGAATAAGATTTAGCTTCTGTGCTACATATTATATTTGTACCAAACTTTTGTGTGACCGTGAACCAAAAAAAGATGCCTGATTCATACAAAATTTTAAGTGCTAAGTGCACATCCCTAGATTCTACCAAATATTAAGGTAAAAATAAATAAAGTGCAGAAATTCGGTATCTTTGTGACCCAACGTTTTTTTCGATTGTGGAAGGCGATACATGGCCACAGGATACAGCAATCTTCCACGTGGCAGAATCGGAGCACAAAGAAAAAATTGGTGGGTCACCAAATTAGGGAGAACCGGTCTTAAGGTGGTTTAATGGAAACCGGCAATAGCCAGTAGCGAAATGGGTGTTTACCGATAGGTTCGGTGACAAGGGTCAATGGTATAAGTGCTGGGGTTTAAGCAAAATGTTGGGTGGTTTTCAGAGGGTTTTGGTGATCGGTGAGAGAGAGAGAGAGAGAAAAGAAAAAGAATTAAAAAGAGAGAATTTTTGATTATTAAAGAGAGGAATTGAGAAGGTAAATTTTAATGGGTTGAGTTTAAAACGTGGATTTGTTTCCTTGTTTTGTTTGTTTGTTTCTCGGGAAAACATGGGTTAGAAAATGAGGGAAGGTTTTGGATTTGGAAAGAAATTGAGCGAATTGATTTCTCTTTTTCAATTATCCGATCTTTTCATTTCTGCCAATTTCGCTTAAAGGCTTCGCGTTTGAACGATAAATTGGTTTCAGAGGTGAGGAATTTGAACTGCTGTGGGTTTTTTTGGCTGGATTTTCTTTCTTTCTTTTTTAATTTAAAATAATGTTGTTGTTGTTGTTTTTTTCCCGGGGTGAAAATTGTGTCTGGGTGCCGGAAAAATCCAATTAGAAGGAAATTTAACCCCCCAAATGCCCTGCTCCCAACTACTTTTGGCACCAAAATGTTTATTTTTATTTTTTTTTTATTGTTTTTAATT
Organism: Atalantia buxifolia; assembly: GCA_030444775.1. Lineage (NCBI taxonomy): Eukaryota > Viridiplantae > Streptophyta > Magnoliopsida > Sapindales > Rutaceae > Atalantia > Atalantia buxifolia. Next base: position 16,147,885 of record CM059838.1, read on the forward strand.
TTTCATTTCATCTTCTTTTGCAAAATTGGTTGATGTTTTGGGAATTTATTGTTGATTTTGTTTTTAGACCCCAATTGGGACTTTTTCATGGGTTCGATCTGGGATTTGACGGATAATTCAATATTTCGCCAAATATTTTAATATTAAATACTCAATATTTTTTAACAAATGACTAAGCTTTACCCTTTTTTAAACTTTTTTTTTATTTGCTGTTGAGTTTTGGAGATCGATCTTTGTTCAGGGCTTTAGATCACTTTCCTTTTTTCGTAATTTGATTGCAAACTGGCCAAATTATCCCTAATTTTTACATTTCAAGTCTGGAATAATTCTATGGATTCTATGCTTGGATCCTTCTCTGTTTCGGGGTTTTGTTGTGGTTTAGGTTTTATCTTTTTGAGAAAATTTCATATATTTGAAGGACTTTTTTTTTTTTTAATAGAATTTTTGGTTTTTAATGGTTTTTTTGCACCTCTAGTTAGTTACCGATATGTACATCTGCATATAATTTTCACTCAATTTTGTGTTTTTGAGGTTTATCTTATTGATTATTGTATTGGGTTTTTGTGATTTTTGTTTTAGAACGTCAGATCATGTGGATCTGATGGTAGATGTGGAAATAGGTTTCTATGTGAAATTTGGTGTGTATTGATGAATTTGTCTTGGTTGTAATTATCAAATTTTGAAACTGTTTTCTGTGCAAATGGAAGGATTTTGACTGATTTTTGCCGTTCTATTTTCTTGTGATATTTATTTACCATTTAGGAGATTGAAATTTGGTCTATTGTATGATATGCTATATTGATGCTTATAATTTAATACGCAGAAGCAGTTTCGAGTGTAAATATGTTGTCACTTGTACATTCTCTGTAAGGCATGAAAACATTTAGCTAATATTTCCCTGGGTACTGTTTCAGGGGTTTGTGGGTTTAAGATTTCCATGGTGCACCATTATTGGAAATAAATTAAGAATGCTGTTTGCTGAATTGTTCTTGGTGTGATCTTTGAGATATGGTGTTGCAGAAAAGGTTAGATTACGGATTTAATGGCTATCAGGTGCCTTATACACCTCGAGCCACCAGATCAGCTAGGGTAATATATTCAACTATGCTTGTCTGGCCCAATTTATTTCTGTACTTCTGTGTTTTCCTTCTGGGATGCTGATCCATGACAATCACTTTTTCCAGAAGAGGTGTTCGTTCAAGAAAAGAGCTGAAGACAATCAAATGTGTGCATTTGACTTATTGGCCACCGTAGCTGGAAAGTTATTGCTTGAGAAACAATGTACTCCTAGTTCCAGTAACACATCCAGTGATGAAGATCAGTCTGCAGTTGCAAAAGTGATTGAGCAAAAAGCAATGCAGGACGAAAACAAACAATTGAAAGTAGAAACATGTGATCAAGGGAGCTGTGATAGGGGATTCTTTGTCTCTGATCTTGTCTCACAAGCTCATGATCAGAAATGTAGTGTTAAGCCACCATCATGTCAACAGGCTGATGCCCATCCTGGATTTGCCTCAGTAATAACAACTTCTGATTGCTCTGAGGGGTTTGGTGATCAGAAGTTGGTGAATGGCAAACCCAAGAATGAAATGGGAACTTTAGCTAGCAAAGTAGAGGTGGGTCCATCTGGGTACATGGGGTATGGTAACTGTAAAGTAGAGGCCGAAACTAATAAGTTTATGAAAGATGAGTCACATAAGACTGCAAAGGTGCAACTTGGTACTAGGGCTGATGGGTGCAGTTTCGAGGATCCATTGGTTTGGGATGGGAAACCTCCTGCAGTTAGTTCAGATAGTAGTGCCAAGGCGCCTTTTTGTGGGGACGACAGTCCCCATATTTCTTTTCCTGCTAGCCAGGATTATGTAAATGTAGTTAGTAGAGATGATGACGAAAATTCCTCAGGGTGTACTCACCCTAACACCACCAAAAGGTCCTTTAGGCCAGCACCACGTATTGGGGACAGAAGAATAAGGAAAATATTGGCATCTAAATATTGGAAAGTAGCTCCAAAATTGAAGGATGCAACACTTTCCAATACTGGTAAGTGGCTAATTTATAATAGTAAGTGGCTCCTTCATCATTTTGTCTCTCCTTATTTTGAGATTATATTGCAGCATTTTAAACATGATTCGCTAATCTGACTATTGTTATCTTATAAATGGAAGTTCTGATGGTTTCAGATGGTGATCTAAAGACCGTTTATCATAATAGGAATAGCTATTACAGAAGTATAAGATCTGAAAGGAATTATCCAATCAAGAAAAGGAGACTTTTTAACTGTAGCTCAGTGCCAAATTATGATCGAAAAATTAGTAGTGAGGGTGTTTGTGTTTCACCTGAGAGAGGCATCAATGGAGATGTTTCTGCTTTGTGTACAAAGATGCATGAAGGTATATTAAGATACATGCTTTTTCTTAAGTTTTGATGATTTATTATATTTGGATTTAGCTTTACTGCTACCCGCAGTCTTTTGTTGATCAATTCTAAATTGGCATGCAGTGACTGGCGCATCATCTTCAGTGGCAGGTTCACACACATCATTTCAATCTAGGGATTCTCACGGTATGAGAGCCTTTGATGGAGTGATTCATTTGAACATCTTTGAATTGATTGGTGTATGGCATTCAAAGATATTCTTACATGAAGATGTCTTTCCTTTTGCCCAGTGAAACTTAGGATCAAATCTTTCAGGGTGCCAGAGCTTTTTATTGAACTACCAGAGACTGCAACTGTTGGTTCACTGAAGGTATACAGTCTTGGATTTTGATGATCTTGATAAATGCAGTTGGCAGTTACTTCTGTGTCAAAACATATTGGTTGATGATGCTAAGAGATTGTTCTACATCTAGTCTTCTTCCACTCCTTGCTTTCTTGTCGTTTTGGCTGACTAAAGGATGATGTCTGCATGTCTTTATTTTTTGGTTTTGAAGAATCATAATTTATGTGGTACACCTATGTATTTTGATATATTTGTATACATGCATGCTTTGTTTCTATATACTCAACATGGTCAAGGATAGCATCTATTGCAATTTGCCATTTGATTGATGGGCTTCATTCATCAACAACTTGGTTTCTTCAATGCATTCTCATTTCTGTGATACCTGCAATTGTTTCTTAGAGGAGGGTTATGGAGGCAGTTAATGCTATTCTTGGAGGCGGATTACGCGTTGGCGTACTTCTTCAAGGAAAGAAGGTCAAAGATGACAACAAAACACTACTTCAGACCGGGATTTCTCATGATAACCAGAAGGATGTTTTGGGTTTTAGCCTGGAGCCTAAGACTTCGCAAACTCCCCCACCATTGTGCAGTGGAGATTCTTCCTTTATGCTTCCCTCCAATGCACCTCAGCCTCTTGCCAGGTATTAGGAATTTGCTCCCCCCACCCCCCCAAAACTTGATTTCTCATGTAGCTAATTTTTTTGGCAAAGTTTGTTTTCTTCATTTTACATTAGCAGCCTCTAGAGGCAAGAATCTAGGTCAAACGTGAAGAAATATAGGTAACTCAAGCTTATATTAATTCTCTTTGTACAAGGTATCCACCCGCTCCAGGTGTTGTTCACCAGGGAACTTGTGATGCTGTGCCTGAGCTGCAAATGGCCAATGCTGTCAACTTTATTGAAAGTGATCATGATTCAGCACCCTCTCCTACTGACATGTCAATAGACAAAGGCACAAAGGACTCTAAAGCACTGGTAACTGTTCCAGCAATGAGTGTGGAGGCACTAGCTGTGGTTCCTGTGCACCGGAAATCCAAGCGATCTGAAATAGTGCAACGCCGAATTCGTCGACCTTTCTCTGTTGCTGAAGTTGAAGCTCTTGTTCAAGCTGTTGAGAAACTTGGGACTGGAAGGTTTGTTGAAATGCTATATTTTTGCTTGTAAGACGTGACAAAGTGATTAGATATTTGCTAATCTTGGATTATTCTGGAATGATCCCCAAGTAAAATTTTATATGGATCACTTGCTTTGAATTGTAATTTTGGAACTACCAGCCAACGGACTCAACTTTGTTACAGATGGGGTTCTAATGTTTTCTTTGATCCACAGATGGCGTGATGTTAAACTGCGAGCTTTTGATAATGCCAAGCATCGAACTTATGTGGATTTGAAGGCAAGTAGAGCATTTCTCATTTTCCTTCTTTATTCAAATACATTTTTTTTTCCCTCAAAAAGTTTAGCCTTTCCTACCCAATCGTTCTTCTATTTAATTCTACTGTAATTTATGCGAAGAATATGGCTGTAACTTCGATGAAATTGTTTGATTGTTCCCTGACTGTTGTATTTTTAAATCTGTTTTTAAAATTCAAAAGTCTACTTTATGTCTTGGACCCGCAAGAGCAGAAATGTTATTCTATTAAGGCATATAATTTCTTGTGCCACAGGTAAATGATTAGATGGTCTTCATAGCCTTGTTATTAAAACTTTTAACTTTATCTGTAAATACAACAACTGTCCCACAAGGAATCTCCTGAAATCTCATTTTACACTGGCTTGTCCTGTAGACCTTTTGTTCCCCATTCTTCTCTTACGTGCCTCTTTTTGTCAAATGGCATTTGCCTACCTTTTCCCTTTTCTGTTTTTCGCTTATAATATAAAACTTTTATTTATTTTAGCAGCTCATAGTGATTAGGCTAGCTGTATTCTTTAGTAATCTTCTTGATGTGGGTTGTTGTTTAAATGTTGGTTGTCACATTATTTTAGTTTCAGTTTTGATGGTTTCTCCTTTTTTGGGCTTGTCCAGGATAAGTGGAAAACACTAGTGCACACGGCAAGAATATCCCCGCAACAAAGGCGAGGAGAACCTGTCCCCCAAGAACTCCTCGACAGGGTCCTGACTGCCCATGCTTACTGGTCTCAGCAGCAAGCGAAACAACAATTCAAGCAGCAGTCTGAAACTTGCCTTCTCCTTTGAGAAACTGGCGTTAAATGTTTCGCAAAACCGACAGATTGGTTTAGTGAAGGATTGATGAATTATTATTACTATTATTTTCCCTTTTTCCCCCCTGTATTTTGGTTATGTAAAAAGTTGTGAAAGGAATAGAAGTATGAAGGTATATCTATGTAATATGTTACTTCCGCTCGCGCCATTGATTCTTTTCCCGCGTATGGAGAGAGGCCTGGCGTCTGTAAATGACTGACGGAATAAGAGCTTGCTAACGGAATTCAATTCGTCGACATGAAATTTTTTATTTTATTTTTTGAACACAGTTCTCTTTTCATGTTTCTTAAATAAAAAAAATTATGGTGATTGTACCCGCCCTCCATTGCTTAGGTTACTAGTGTCATTTGTGAACGTTTTGTTCTTTCATTTTCTCATCTGCTTCACTGGATTCTAAGCAAGTGTTGATCTTGAAGAACCTATGTATTTGTTGCCCTGAAAGAGTACGTGGCAACTTAAACTTAAAAATAATAAAAAATTAATAAAAAAAGGAGGAAGAAGAAGAATAAATTACATTTGATAGTCGTCGACAAATTGGGGAGTGTCAGAACTCGGGCGAAGCAGGAGGGAAGCTCCAATTGTAATGGAATCTTTATTGGATCAAATGCAATTAGCTCTACAAGGCTCACCTAAATCATGAGTTCTGTAGTTTGTAGGACAATTTATTAAAAGACAATACAATGAAGGCAAAAAAACTGGGTTATGACCTACGTTGAGAAAAGGGAATAACTTCTAACTGGTAGGCACGTGGTTGCATGTGATTAAAAGTTAATTACAAATTTTTTAATGTTTATTATTCTCTTGGTGCTTTTACCGAACAATTAGGCTGGAGGTTAGAATCTAGCTTCTTGTAAAAACAATGATTAACAGAGTTCATATGCTATTCTTTCAAAGGAAAAAAAAAAAAAATTTAGAGGATCTCTTTCAACCACGCGAATTGCGAAGGGGAGGCCATTATGCTGAATTTAACAAAACTGGGCATGTCAGTGTTTTTTGGTCATTCCATTAGCCTTGTTTTATTTTTAGTTCCTAATTTCAAAGGACTAGTAGTAATATGGTTATAGCATTAAATAATCAAAATATACGATCACTTTTGGTAATATTCCTTTTGAAAAATATTAGAAGAAAAAATGTGACTTGGTTATAGAAAATTTTAGTATTCCGCGTATAGATAAAATTTGAATTAATGATCTCGCAAATACATATACGAAAATTTTATTATTTATTTGAATCTAACCCATTTATAATCTTAATGTTAATATATAGATTTTTATTATACACTCCTCGGCACTTATCTAGAACTTTCAACAAAAAATTACAAAAAAAAATCCTAGAAAATGGGATTTCCATGTAGAAAATATTGTAGTAAAATAAAAGTTTAGGCAGAGCATCAAATGAAGAGCAAAAAAGAATATTACATGTTCATTTGAGCAAGTGGTGAGAAATGCCATTAAGAGTTGGTTAAAGTCATTAAAGTTTCTCAGCCTAATCGGTAAACAAATAATGCACTTGCTATGTCACTCTCAATCGCTTTCACCAAAAGTAATCTTTGCATTATTTGAGTTGAAAAAACAAAAACAAAAACTAGTGCTTGATAGATAGGTAGATTGATAAATAAATGGATTCACGCCCTTGTGGCTATAAACTGGCGAGGGCTATCCGTAGTACAAGAGGCCACGAAAAAAATACAAATGTTTTGTTCCAAAACAATAAAATGAAGATTAAACAAGAGGCGGATATGCACCATACCCATAAAAGCTAGAACAATATTGTTTATTTTATTTGTGGTTCATATTTCAAGATAAGCTTGGCATGTAATAATGGAGTAGAATATAGAAATGAAGATTCATTTGTTCTCATCATAATCAAATCCATAACTGGGTTGATTTTATCTGCTCATGATGTGTATGTTGCAATACAATATAGTAACTCATAACTTCCATTATTATTTTCTAATTAATTGTCATCGTTTTTACCTCGATATATTTCGCAATTAAGGATCTTATTGGGAGCATAAATTATGTAATAATAGTATAATTCGAGGGACTTTTTAAGTTAGTGAAATGGGTTGCAATATAATATATTTAATTAGTTCTCATGAAAGTGTGATCCAATCCGAACTCTACTTGTTAATTTCAGCCCATATTAAATTGGTGAAATGGGGCTGCCAAGGTGGGCCAACGGGCCCAAAAACACAAATTCTGCCAAGTTTGGGATTAATGGGCCATGGCTTATGCACACTTACAAAGAGGAAAAGCTTCGGAAAGAAAGAGAAGAAACACAGGCCAGCAAAGGCAATCGTATAGTCTTGGCTATGGGAGTGGGTACAAATCAGACTTGGTTCAAAATTTTCTAAACAGATCCTTAATCGAATTATAGTAGCTAGTGGGCTGATTTGGTTAATTTCATTTTCACTTCCCATTACTTAGCCGGAAAGATATGTGGCCATGAAATAGGGATTAAGTGGAAGAGAAATGACTGGGTGGTAGAGTCATGGAAACACCTGTTTCTTTCATATTTTGGACCTTAGCTCCATGGAACAATATGCTACTGCTGAAACATAGAAGAATTGAAAATGTATGTTGGGTCTTTGAAAGAGTTCGAATCATTTTGATAAGAATTAGTTCGATCTGTTTTACCGAGAAGGTCTACGGTTCTAAATCAGTATAAATTTATACTAATCTCAAATAATAATAATAATAATGGAAATACAGAAACACAAAAATCGTATAGTTTTCATTTCCTCATTTATTGTATTTTTGTTGTTCCCTAAGGCGTATAAAGTTTCATATGTGATTTTTTAATCAGGATGATAGAGACTCCATTTCGTTTAGGTTGATCTAGGCCATAAGTATATGTGTATATATATATATATATTTCCAAACCGGTTCCCAAAATTGAACCGGTTGATTTAGACCGGTTATGTAAACTTTCGGCAAGCCGGATCAAGTGCTGTTGAAACTAAAACATTGAACAGTGCATCGTCCATTAGGACAAAAGAGCAAAAATGGGTCAACTTACTTTATTGGCAGCTACTAAAAGTCAACTATTACAGGTATCGTTTCATTGTATCCAGCTGGTACGTGAACGTATGAACCGAAGAATGAAGGAGGACGGATCAAAATTGAAAGAGCCTAATTTTTATATGAAACTGAAATTGGATTGTTCGTAGGAAACATCGCTGAAAGAGACACCAGTTACTCCGAGAAAGGATCATTTTCAATTTTGAGATGTCACCATTTGCTTGGTGGGAGTGGGACACTAAAACGTAAAAACTCTTTACTTTTGTTACAAAATTTTTGTTTCCAAGAAACACAAGAAAAGTCACACATGGTGACTTATGCTTCAAGAAACTAAAAGGATTTTGACTCCTTCAAAGAGTTTGCGTTCGACAGTGATCGGAGTTGTGTTGATTGTTTTAAAAGATTTTTGCGTAAGATGTGTATTTTAAAATAACCTCTCTACGTTTTGTCGGTAGAAGATCAAATCTAACTTTAAGTCTAAAACTATTTAAAAGTTCTTTGGTTTTGCTTCAACTACTGTCATGGTGTGACTCCCAATTTTCTCAATATCAGTAGCACTTTTGAATTTTTAGTAGAAATGTGTAAGATGAAAAAGGGACCGAGAGGTTGAATGAGTTAGGACCGTGAAAAGTAGAAGATGCGCACTGCTGTCTCTTGTCTGTTTCTTGCCTTATTTTAATCAATGTCCTTTCCTTTTGTTTAAGCAAATCATATCAATAGCAATGGCGAATCCGTCATTGCTCGCCCTTTCCTGCCTTGAACCCCAATGAAAAAGTAAAAATGTTAAAATCTTATGTTGTGAAAATAGAATAGAAGAAAGAAAAATGCCCAAGTACAAAATAAAAGTAGAAGAAACACAAGACGAATAAGGTGGAATGATATTAATTAATTATTTTATCTTTTTCTTCTCATACCATCTAGTATAATAGTTAATTATGTCTTTTTTATTTAATTTTTGTGTAGTTATCCACTAACCACTTATTTTTTGTGTATATTTTTTTTAAATATACATATCTTTTTTTTTTTCTCAATCCACATGAAATTATATTTTCCTATATCTATCCATTTCTGACTGCACGTTCGCAAATATTTTTTTTTTTTTTTACCCTCTAAATGTAAAATTATAATTTTACCCAAAATAAATGCCTTTAGAAAAATTCATTGGGAAAAGCTTCCATTGATGGTTGATTATCAAACTCAAATCCAATTTCACTAAAGGAAATTCAATATAAATAGTACAACTTGAATTAGGTCACTTAAGTGTTAAGTGATAAAATTCACAAATTGCATTGAGTAACCAACCATTTTCAACTACTTATAATTTTGAAACAAGAAAAACGAAAAAATTCCACACTAATCAATGGAAGCTGCCATACGGTTCGTCACTCAATCACCATTTCTTCACGAAAACAATAACAAACCATTTTCTCAAATTCCCCAAAAACGACGTCGTGATGCTGCCCAGTCAGGCGCTCGTGTCTACGCTTCATCATCCATCACTGCAAACCCTATTAAAAAATTATTCAATCACTCTTATCCTCAGCCCCCAACCAATCATTTCAGCCCATTTCGCTCTGACCCAAAAGATGCATGGCACCATCCTCCCAGCAACATGATCAACGAGAAATGGCGGTCTTAGCTAGCTTTTGCCGGCCGGCTCCTTCTGACCTGATGGAATTAGGGTTCTTCTCCATGATTATTTTTCACCAATTTTTTTTTAGCACAGATGCAGGGTATTGTAATTCGCATGGTGGTTATGATTGAGATGAAAGGATCTTCCAATAATACACTACCTAATTAAAATGAAAAATAAAAAATAAAAAAAATCGGACGCTATTGAAACAAAAACTCATAACCAAGTGATTCCTAGATCAAATGGCAGAAATTTCTTGAAGACAATAAACAAAGAAAACAAAAAGAAACCAACACAGATCGAGAGTTAAACAATGACGTTTTTGTTGAACAGATACAATAATAATTTTACTTTTACAACGTCAGTAAAATTTTATCATTATTCAAATTGAAGTGGATGAATATAAAAAAATACAACTTTAAATAGAATTGAGTTAAAAAACATGTGTGTGTTTTTTTTTTAAAAAAAAAAAAACACACCGGTAATCATTATCCTTAATTTTTCTATCTAAATAACGTCCAAATTCGGTTGAAAAAAAAGTAGCTTTGTGGATAAACAAAAGAAGCATATACCATTATTGTGTAATATTCAAAAGTCCCTTGAATATTTGATTGCTCCCAGGAAACTTGACTGAAAGCGAAACATTACACATTCAATGAATTATCACGATTCACGAGTGGTGGGGGCGTCACCACTTTGTTGTTTAGTATTTTATAAAATTATCAATCACAGCTTTATTAGAAAATTAAAGGGGAAAGTGGATCCCTAGAATGATAAGGATTCTTATGATAAATAAATATTCAAAGAAATATTTACTCTCTCCCCTTGAGTTCCTGAGGTCTCGGTCAACAAATTATAAATATATATTCAACGAGTTGGTTGGTGTAATTGGCCCTATCAGGATCAAGTAACTCATTTGTTATCATTATTAATTATTAATATATATAATAATTAATGCGAAGTCTCACTAATTAGTTGTATAAAATGTTTTGGTAGCTGCACCAAATTAGCAACCAAGAATATTCTAGAAAATATTTAAGGGAGTTTTTTTTTTTTTTACTAAATTTCAAAACTATAAAGATTAGTTGTAGTTTCATTAAAAAATTAAGAAGGTTAATGGGATTTTTGTTAAGAAATAAAACAGTTCTATAAATTATCCTGGGTGAAGCCATGCGAGGGTGTAGCACACTAGGTGGGTACTAAATGTACGTTGTTGTTATTTTCATGAATGATTTGTAAAATAATACAGCAGAACTTTGCATGATTTGGACTGTACTATAATTGTTTTGGGAATAAAATGAGGTGACCAAGATAAGGTGTTTGCTCATACATCATCGTGCTCTCCTCTAATTAAAATATAAGCAACACCTGCACTGCCAGGGTGAAAACAACCCAGTGAATGTGACCACCACTGCGTGAGCAGACAACCCTGGTGAACCACCACCGCAGTGAGCGAGCACCCACAGGTGAGAGACACACCTGGCGAGCACCACCACTGTGAGCAGACAACCTCGTGAACAGACCACCTGGTGAATGCACCACCCAGTGAGCGACAACTTTGGTGAGCGAACAACAACCTGAGTGAGCGAGACAACCCGTGAATGCAGACAACCCAGTGAATGCAGACACCCTTGGTGAGCGAGCACCTTTGTGAGCAGTCCCCGTGAGCATACCGCCTGGTGAGCATACCGCCTGGTGAGCATACCGCCTGGTGAGCAGACCGCCCGGTGAGCAGACCGCCCGGTGAGCAGACCGCCTGGTGGTAGACCACCTGATAAGCAAACCGCCCTTTAGTGAGGCCACCCAGTGAGCAGACCACCGGTGAGCAGACCGCCCAGGAGCAGACCGCCCAGTGAGACAATCCGAAGCAGACCGCCCCGGGTGGTAGACCACCCGATAAGAAACCGCCCTAGTGAGCAAAGCACCCTTGAGTAGACCACCTAGTGAGCAGCCACCCTCGGAGCAGTGACCACTTAATGAACAGACTACCTGGTGAGCAGACCACCTGATGAGCAGACTACCTCGACCAGGTGGTAATCTTGATGACCTCGAGCAGACCACCTTGACTAGGTGATAACTAGGAAACAAGACTCAGTCAAATAAACCACCACAAAACCTCCTCCGAAAATCAGGGCACAAAGTCAATCAGTTATTGGTTATGGTCATGATCTAAGGTCGTGGGTGTGGGGTGTTTATAAAAACCCCAAGAACATCACGCATGGGGGCTCTCTTTTTTCCTCTCTCTCTAGAGAGATCTCTTTCTCTCTCTACCCGGAAGGAATTTCTCTCTCTTATGATTTCTTTTTCTTTAGGATTGATTATATTTCCATTGTTTTACCATAAATTTACTTAAAGCTTTTTGTTTAAAGCATTCATAATTAAAAATACATGAATTGTGGTATGGGTTTTTCCCAAGTAGACCCAAATCATCGACTTGACGGCGTCGGAGGGTTTACTGCGGAAAAACTTGCGCCTCCCGATCAAGCATTTGTCTTTCACAGTTCACAAGTTCTCTGCTCGCGGATAGTCTGCTCATGGAGTATCTGCTCATAGAAAATCTGCTCATGGAGATCAACCAGCAGCTTCCCACCAAATAAATTTAATGCTGATGCAGGGACCTGAGATCGAGTCGCTAACCAACCCATCCGGATTTCAGCATCAACAATAATTTTGTTTGAATAGCAATTAACCTCATTTGAACAACTGAATTAAAATATTGAGAGAAAGAGAAACTTTCTTCTCAAGTTTTTACTAATCACGAAAAGAAGATTATTAATGATTTAGTTTTCTTTTGGACCATACAAAATTCAAACTTCAAACAATTAAGAACCAATGGAAAAACTTACCTTGATTCCCAAGCCATCCCCTTTCGACCTTGTCAAATCTTTTTTTTTTTTTTGGGGGAAAAAGAAGGGTAATTAACATGATAACGTTATGTTATCTTATTAATCTTAAATAAATCAATGACTCAATTATATCAATAATAAAAATACTCAATTAAAATACATATTATTAAAAATAAGGGCGTAACTAAACGACAACTATTATGACCTATTAGACATAGTTTGGTTGATCATTTGAGTTTGAATAATAACATTAAAAAGATTAGTGTCTAGTGAGCAAAGTTTTTTATGTCCACTCCAAACCATGAAAAATAATTCTAAAAATACTAACATTATCAATAAATGCCATATTTTTTATGTTACAAACCTGAAATTTCCAATTACATTCCTAAGCTTTTGATTATGAACTCCAAATTTCGGTTAGGGGGTAACCAAAAAATGAAAGTTTGCAGCAAAAAGTGGGAGCTGTGGTTGGGCCGACGATTGTACGGTATGTACTATTTCTCTCAATAAATGGAAAATATTTGTGTACGTGGGTGCTAATCATATATTTCTATTTCTTTTTTTTATTATTTTTTATGTGAGTGTTTGTAACTGTTAGTTAACTGATTGTACTTTTTAGAGATGGTGTAAGAAGAGGGCTGGAACTGGAAACTAATCCGATGTATAGGAGAGAATTCATTAATTTGTTTGCGAAAATGCTTAAACAAATAATAATAATAATGATAATAATGATGATGATGATAAAACAAGAAGACAATTTCCTTTGACTATGGTGGAAAAAAATACAAAAAAGGAAAAAGACTTTTTTGGCAAGGGCAATTGGCAGCACATGTAGTTTTAAGACAGTCTTTCCGTGTCCACAAAGCAACAAGTTTACCAATCCTGGGTTTGTCAGTCAACAGGTAACTGTCACGTGTAACTTACTGGACCCCGTTTGACATTCCATGCCCCAGCACATAAAGATGACGCTCCCGATCCCATCCCAGCCGCATGATTGCATGCGCGGGTTCCATATTTTGGTGCCGTTGATGGGCCAATAACTGCATCTTGTCTACTGTATTGGATCAAGATTCAAGAGCACAGAACACTACAACACAACTAGTCAAACGCAGCCTTCTGTGAGTGTTAACATACTGAAGAAATTGAAAATTGATTAAAACCTCAAGATAAGCCACGATCCGATGACCCGTTTTGTCAGCTCTATTCAAGAGCACAGAACACTACAACACAACTAGTCAAACGCAGCCTTCTGTGAGTGTTAACATACTGAAGAAATTGAAAATTGATAAGCCGAATCCAAGTTCCCTGTCCAAGCGAAGGGCTTGGCTGGCTTTGTAATAAATTAATTTCTCTTCCTAGAAAGTTCCTATTTTGCTTTTGCATACCAAAACAAAAAAAAAAAAAATTCCCCCTTTTGCCGTGCTGCTTATATATATTATATACATATATAATATGGATGTTCACTTTCAGGGTGAGAGTCTGTAAGTTCTCTCAGGTTCGTTTTAATCCTCTCATATCTTGAAAAGCTCGTTGCTTTTCTGTTGTTGGCTGGCTTCAGTTCAGGTTTTCTGGGTCTGTTTTGATTCTTGCAGCATATTACTAGTTTAGTTGTCTTTTTTTTTTTTCCTTTGTTTTCAATTGTTACAAAGTTAGCTTTATTTTATTTTGAAATTGATTTAGAGTTGAGGATTTTGGCTGTTGGGATTTCCATGGATCCGAATTCCAATCGGTTTTCTGATTTCATGAGTGGTTTCAAAGTTGATGATGAAGCCGTTGTACCAAATGCAAATCAGTACTCAAATACCGAAAATGGATTCAAGTTCACTATTCCTTCACCTGATCTAAACTTTTTAGATATCCCTTTTAATCCCCTCAATCCTGATCCTGGTATCATCACTCCATACTCAACTGCGAGTCCAGACCTAGAATCTTGGGGCGCCTCTACGAGTTTGAGCCCGGATGGAAGCTCCTTTGCTCGGTCCTCAGGCTGGAGTCCGGAAGGAGAGGCTTCCTCTCCCTCGGATGACAGTGATTCTTCAGACCCAGTACTCAAGTACATAAGCCAGATGCTTATGGAAGAGAAAATGGAGGAGAAGCCGTGTATGTTTTATGATCCGTTGGCTTTACAAGCCACTGAGAGATCGTTGTATGAAGTACTTGGTGAGCGGCAGCCATACTATCCTCCATCACTTAAGCAACCTCAACCCTCTGTCTACCTGAATTCCGGGAGTGTTGAGAAAAGCAATATATTTTCTACTAATAGCAGTGATTTTAATAGTGATTCTGGTGCTGTTAGTAGCACCAGTAGCGGCGGCAGTGATTTTGTCGAATCACTGTTGGTTGGTGATACTGCAGAATTTAATGGCTCTTTTTTACGAAACCCTTTACCTGAGGATTACCATTCAAAGTCCAATTCACAGCAGCAGAGTTCGCAATTTTCTGTCAACCCACCAGATAGCATGACTACTATTGGCAGTGGGTTGATGAGTTCTGTGAATGAGTTTCTGGCTCAGAACATGCTTAGTGATAGGGAGTCTGTCCTGCAGTTCAAGAAAGGAATGGAGGAAGCTAGCAAGTTCCTTCCTACTGGTAATCAACTAATTATTGATTTGGAAGGCTACGGTTTCTCTACAGAACAAAAGGAAGACACTTCCAGAGTGGTGGTCAAGGTGGAGAAGGAAGAGAGGGAGAACTCGCCTGAAGGGTCAAGGGGTAGAAAGAACCACCAGCGGGAAGATGTAGATTTAGATGAAGAGAGGAGTAATAAGCAATCGGCTCTTTACACGGAAGAGAGTGAATTATCTGATATGTTTGATAAGGTGTTGCTGCTTCATGTTGATTCAAATGGTAAGCCTATAATGTGTACTAAATGTCAAGGTGAAGACAGCTTGCTGCAAAATGGACAATCAAATGGATCTGGTGAGAAATCTCGCTCCAGGAAGCAGGGGAAGAGGAAGGATACTGTGGATTTGAGGACTCTACTTATTCTCTGTGCACAAGCTGTTTCCTCTAATGACTTCAGGACTGCTAATGAGCTACTTAAGCAGATTAGGCAACACTCTTCCCTGACAGGTGATGGATCTCAGAGGCTGGCACATTGGTTTGCCAATGGCCTTGAAGCACGCATGGCTGGCAGTGGAACAGGAACTAAAAGTTTCTTGATGTCCCTCGCTCCCAGGAAATCTGCTGCTGATATGTTGAAAGCTTATAAAGTTTATCTTTCTGCCTGCCCATTTAAGAAGTTAGCCATTATGTTTAGCAACAAAATGATTATGAATGTGTCTGAAAAAGCATCAACTCTTCACATTGTAGATTTTGGTATACGGTATGGATTCCAATGGCCAATGCTCATTCAATTTCTCTCAATGAGAACCGGTGGCCCTCCCAAGCTACGAATAACTGGGATAGAGCTTCCCCAACCTGGTTTTCGGCCAGCAGAAAGAATTGAGGAGACCGGTCGTCGTTTGCTAAAATATTGTCAGCGGTTTAATGTTCCATTTGAGTACAATTGCATAGCCTCACAGAACTGGGAAACAATCCAAATTGAGGACCTGAAGATAAACCCAGATGAGGTGCTTGCTGTGAACTCTTTGTTCAGGTTTAAGAACCTCCTTGATGAGACTGTGGATGTGAACTGTCCGAGGAATACCGTCTTGAAGCTAATCAGGAAGATAAAGCCCGATATTTTTGTCAATTCTATTGTCAATGGGTCCTACAATGCTCCTTTTTTTGTCACAAGATTTCGTGAAGCAATCTTTCACTTCTCTTCCCTGTTTGATATGTTTGATACTACCATACCCCGTGAAGATCCAGAGAGGTTGATGTTTGAAAGAGAAGTTTTTGGGCGAGAGGCAATGAATGTTATTGCCTGTGAGGGCTTGGAGAGGGTTGAGAGGCCTGAGACATACAAGCAGTGGCAGGCGCGGACCATAAGGGCTGGGTTTAAGCAGCAGCCACTGAACCAGGAGCTGATGGAGAAACTTAGGGGTAAGTTGAAGGCTTGGTACCACAAGGACTTTGTAATTGATCAAGACAACAACTGGATGCTGCTGGGATGGAAGGGGAGAATTGTTTATGCTTCCTCTTGTTGGGTACGTTTGCCGGAGTTGTGATTGGGAGGTATGAGATTTTTCCTGGACCAGTCAGGAAAGAATAACCTGGGAAGTGGATGAAGGTATTATCCCCAACAAGTTCATTTTTATTTTCTCCTGCTTTCTCTTTCACGTACATTCAAATATATGAGTACGTATTTCATTATGCATGTATATATGAAAATTAGACTAATCATAGTATATATAGCAATAAAAGCTTGGTTTTAGACAATTGATTAATGGAGAAATCTAGAACAAAGCTAAAGTATATGCAGCAATATAAGCTTGGTTCTAGAAAATTGACTAATGCAGAAATCTGGAACACTGCTAACTGATTGTGGTTTTGTTGTGATTTCAGATTCCTGACCTGGTGTTTATCATCAGTGAATTAAAAAAAAACCCGCAGATGATCATGCAATTACTGTAATATGGTTAAAGCTTCTTGGTCACTGTGCAAAGTATGGTTATCTTGATGATGTTGGTGGTAGACAATTACAGGTTTAGAAACTTCATGCAGTAGAGAAAAGCTTGGGGATATTCTCCAATCCCCTAAGTTCTGTTGCAGGGGCTGTTTGTGATGGTACTTCAGTGTAGACCTCGTCTTTTTGTTTCTGTAAATATTTCCTTTAGTTATATTAGTTGTGTTTTGGTTCTATCATTAATAATGAAAGTGAAATTTGAAATTTCATTATTTCTTTTTGCTGTTATGTTCATCATTACTTCTAAACTTATGTGCACTACTTTTGATTGGTTTATGTCTACTTTTCATCTCGCCTTTGCGTTTGAATCAAAAGTTCATTGCGAGTTCCAGTACTGTTAACGTGAGTGAAACTTTTCTGTCTATGAAATCTACTCATGATTTAGCCGCTACCCAGTGAATTATGATAATCAGCGGATGCCACAGTGATGGAAGAGGTGAATTCTTTTTTGATTTGATAAAGGATTCTCATTTGTTATCACTTCTTTCTTTCCGGGGCCTGGGGGATTAAACTACGATTAATATATCATTTCATGATGTCGAAATATTTACTTCACAACATTAAATCCCAAATTGTGAGACATTCAATTTAAGAATAATGCATCAAATAACTCGCACCTTTGTAATGTAACTTAGTGTAATTCTAAGGCTTTGGAGGAAATCTCCATTTCCATTAGAGGTGACATGAATTCGGGCCACTTTGACATTACTCTTGGCATTTTTTTTTCCCGGTTTTTTCTATTGAACAGAACAGATTGAATACATTTTTTTATTAAAAAAGAAAAAGAAGAAAAATTGATTGACTGTTGATTAGGAGCTACCAATTCCCTTTTGAATGCTGAAGCAGTTAGCAACCAACTGCTATGTTCAAAATCGTAATATTTTAAGCTAGTGAGCGATTGTTTACCTTGCCTGGATATAACGGCTTTGTTAAGATAATCAGATTGCTCTTGGTCATTAGCAAATGATAATATGTGGTTCTCATTTGACTTGAGCATGCTGAAATTAGCCTTCGAGAACGGTGGAATGAGATCTGCTGAATAAAATAAGGTCCGAAAATGGTTGAAAGTGATTTGCCGAATATAATAAGGCGGCGGCGGCAAGTTTTATATTTTAAATGGCACCGTCCGGGAAATTTCATTGCTTGATATAAAGTTGACACTGCACCGGTACAATAATTATACTGTCTTGCCTTCAATCCACTTTCCTGCAGGCCATTTCTTCTTCTCCAGGTTTAAAGACTAAAACAAACTGAAACCTGAAGATGTTAACTGGCCAGTCAAACTAGTTCAGATTTTATCATAAGTTGCACAGCTTCTCAGCCAAACATTTCAATATTATATCTCGATTAGGTCCATGAATGGATTTGAATTTGGCCAGGGCCCAATTCAGGCCTGGTCAAATCACGAATCTGATCACTTAGCAATGAATGAGTTCGTGGATCAGCCAACTAATCATCACCTTTCTATTAACTCAGCTCCATCTTTGGCTTCAAGCTCGGATGGAGACTCTCGATACAATTTTGAGAATGATAACTTCTCTTATGCTGTTTTCAAGTATATAAATGATATACTTATGGAGGAAGACGTAGCCTCTAATACCTGCATGTTGCAGGATTGCTTAGCCCTCCAAACTACTGAAAAATCCTTCTATGATGTTATTGGCCAGAAATATCCGCCATCCCCTAACCAGTATTCTCCTTGTTTCAATCCTAATGGCAACAGCCCGGATGATGACATCGATTGTAGTAGCAGTATTGATAGCAACAATAGCTGTGATGCCACTAACAACGCGTCAGATAAAGAGGTAAGGCACTACTCATTAAAAGGTTCAAGGGGAAGAAAAATTCATCAGATTGATGACACAGATTTCTTGGATGAAGGCAGAAGCAGCAAGCAGCTGGTGCCTTTGCTTGAAGAAGCTGAACGATCTGATATGTTCGATGAGGTGATGATTCCTAAGGGCGGGAATTATGACTCAGTACAATGTCCTCTTTTTGAAGCTGCAGGCAATAGAGCTGCTCGGAATTTGCCATGTGACAAAAAGAAGATTAAAGGGTCAAATAGCAGAATACTGCATATGATGGGGCAAGGCAATATAAGTGTAGTAGTAGATTTGTCGAGTCTTTTAACTCAATGCGCGCAAGCTGTGGTAAGCAATGACCAAAGGGTTGCCAACGAGCTTTTAAAGCAGATAAGGCAGCATTCTTCCCCAGATGGTGATGGAACTCAAAGACTGGCTCATTATTTTGCCAATGGCCTCGAGGCACGCCTGTCTGGTGCCCGGACACCATATTTTTCGTCAGCATTTATGAGCAAGACATCAGTTGCCGATGTCTTAAAAGCTTACATTGTGTACATTTCAGCAAGCCCGTTCAGGAAGGCATCCAATTTCTTGACGAATAGGATGATTGGCAAAACAACAGAGAAAGCATCAAAGGTTCACATCATAGATTTTGGAATTTCTTATGGCTTTCAATGGCCATGCTTCATCCAGCGCCAATCATTTCGGCCGGGAGGGCCTCCGAAGATTCGAATAACAGGAATTGAACTCCCTGAACCAGGTTTCCGGCCAGCGGAAAGAGTTGAAGAAACCGGTCATCGTTTAAAGAAGGCTGCTGAGAGATGTAATGTCCCATTTGAGTACAGTGCGATAGCACAGAAATGGGAAACTATCAAACTTGAAGATCTCAAGATTGATAGAGATGAAGTGACTGTTGTTACTTGCATGTACCGGTTAAATCACCTCCCTGATGACACACAAGTGAAGAACAGCCTGCGGGATGCTGTTTTAAGATTGATCAAGAGAATTAACCCGGATTTATTTGTGCATGGAGTTGCTAATGGGACATATAATTCTCCATTTTTTGTGTCAAGATTTAAGGAGGCTATGTTCCATTTCTCTGCTTTATTTGATATGTTAGAGGCTACTGTACCTACTGAAGATCAAGGGAGGCTGATTTATGAAAGAGAGGTATTTGGTAGACATGCTATGAATGTGCTAGCTTGTGAGGGACTAGAGAGAATTGATAATCCTGAGACTTACAGGCAATGGCAATCTAGAAATTTGAGAGCCGGGTTCAGACAGCTTCCAGTGGATCAAGAGCTTTTGAGGAGAGTGAAGAAAATGGTGAAAATGGATTATCACAAGGACTTCGATGTTGATGAGAACGGGCAGTGGATGCTGCAGGGATGGAAGGGGAAAATAATTTATGCTCTTTCGTTCTGGAAACCTGTTCAGGATTCACAAAATTGAAACTTTACAAGTTACTACCAATTTACAGGTGATGATCAACCACTGTTAGATTCCAAGTTTTCATCTTTAGATTATCTTTGCAACTTGGAGGAGCATTAGTCCTTTCTGTACTCCTGCAACTCCTAGGTTACTATATCATGAATTCGTGTAATTCTCTGTAACTTCAAATTTTCAAGCATTTAGGCCAACTATTGGGAGTTAAATGAGTAAATGACATATGTATTGAATTTAAATACAAAAATGAAAAATGCCCTTTTAACTCTCATGCTTACAAAATTTACTGAATTCTGAAATAACACACGCAGTTAAATAATGAAATCCATCAATGATACAGTGTTGCGGCAGAGTGGAAACCGTATATTCTAAGGTAGTTTTACCTTAAACTTATAATGTTTTATACATTGAACCCCCTTTGTTATCATTGACTACAAAACGAACCTTGGTACTTTTAGAGAACGCAGCCATCAAAGTAGCTCAATTTTTTTTATTTTTCAAATCTTCGTGCACCTGCCAGATTGGCTCTTCCCATTACTGAGATTTTTTAACTTTGTCAAATCGCTACTCCAACATTTTTTTTTTCTTAGTTCTTGAATTCACTACACGACCTCATCGTCATATTATATTGTTAGTAAAAGAATGAAGAAAAAAAACAGTAAAGATACATAAAGTCAGAGGGACTGCCAACAAAATCCTGTTTTTTGGTGGGGGCAATCTAATTATATTGTTGTTCAAAGCCCTTAGGAGAATGCAAGGGAAAGTTCCATTTCAGGTGAATGATGCATGAATGTGCTTATAGTCATTTATGACATATCTCCTAGCATTATGGTTTTTCAATTTCTATTCGACTGACATGAAATATATATATATATATATATATATATATATATATATATATATAACCACTAAGGGGTTCGTTTTTGACTGCTGGATCTTCTTAGGCCCAAGTCATCAAATAATCATTTGTGGCCAATTTTCCTTGCTTGGAGGCTTTAAACAAACTTCATATATATATAATTATCAATGGTGGGTTCTAGGTCAGATCACAGCTCGCAGGCGTTTCAATGGAGATCGTCTCTTTTTTATTTGTTTATATATGTTGCACATGCATGAATATTCTAACTATTGCTGTATCTGTCTCGTTGAAGTTTATAATTGTATAAATTTCTAAATTTTGAACCAACACAAGACGTCTCGTCAATTATCCCATATGCAAATTAATGGTCTTGCAGATTCTAATTATGCGGGTAGAGAGAGAAAAAAATAAGGTAGAACAGCTGCATTATATTTATCCATATGCTCCAGCATTCTGTTTATCACGTCACTAGCAGGGTCGTTTAATAAAATTCAAACAAATATATTCAATTGGATCAATGGTATGTCCCACTAAAAAGGTCACTTTAAATCCTAACCCCGCCACTAATACAACACATGGCGTGATTTCATCGGACTGTCTCGTGTGGGCCATGCCGTGAAAATTTTTCTGATGCAACTAAGATGTGGTATTCAGAGTAGGACTAGTCAACTTCTACGATGAAATTGAAAAAAAAAAAAAGTGAAAATAATAATTGACTCATGATCAGAACAAGAATGACAAAGCCCCACGGCACTTCTATAGATAATGCCATAATCTGTCACGTACATCTGGTCAAATGACTTGAGGACCAAGGCTAGCTGTTGTTTGTGTTGAAAGTCAAAACATAATATAACACAATTAATAATACTTATAACATTATGTTTCCAAAGCCCTTAAATGCACTAGGATCACCAGTTTCAAAACGGTGTGTATTGAGTGGCGGCCGATTGTGGCTCGGCATAACTGACTTTCCCGGAAAGTTCATCAAACTTTTTAAGTTATAGCTCCTTTTATATATATGTATGTATATACCATTAGGGCATTAGTGCCAATCACTTAACAGCAAACACTCAACTTAGAACATGCCAAGGTTTGATTGAGGTGTCCTTCATTCTTCTTTGATTCAATTAGTATTCTTTTCAATCTGTTAATTATTTGTGCTTAATTTTGTACTCCTGCATAAATTCCAGTCTTGTTCTTGAGTTTCTGAGATATATCCCGCCATAAATTTCAGCATTTTAATTCATTTCTTGACTCAAAACTTAAATTCTTCATCATAAACTTCCCATTAGATATATCCTCTCATAAAGGCTTGTATGGATGCCATTTTTGAGGGATTTCCAGGATCCATGGATGGGTTCAAATTTCCAGCTTCATCCTGTTCGAATCAGAATCTTGCTAATGCATTCAAACTGAAACATAACTCCACAAATCATCATCCACCTTTCCTTGAAACCAATCCTCATCCTCCTGCTGGTGACAATTTAAACTCGGATGGAGACTCTCCGGACAGCAGTGACTTCTCCAATGCTGTTCTGAAATACATAAGTGAGATTCTCATGGAAGAGGACTTGGAAGGGAAGACCTGCATGTTACAGGATTGCTTGGCTCTCCAAGCTGCTGAAAAGTCCTTTTATGATGTCCTTGGTCAGAAATACCCTCCTTCGCCGAACCATGTCCTGCCTTGTATGGGGCAAAACATCGATAGCCCAGATGTTCATTACACCAGTAGCAGCAGCGGCAGCAGTAGCAGTGATCACAGCTTTAGTACTTCCAACTGTTTGGTTGATTCACCAGAAAGTAACCTTCTCGTGCCAAACTTACACGGTGAGATAGAGTCCCTTTTAAAAAGGGAGGGGGTTAATTTTGCTCCGAAGGTCAGCCCACCAAAGCACGGAGAGGGGGTTCTCTTGAGCTCAGCAGACGACGGGAGGCACCATTCATCTTATGGATCAAGAGGAAGGAAAAATGATCAGCGCGAGGATAGCGATTATCTTGAACAAGGGAGGAGGAGCAAGCTTTCAGCGGTTTCTCTTGCAGTGTCTGATGTGAAATTAGAGAGGTTTGATGAAGTATTGCTCCGCCACTGCGAGCCCAAGAAAGATGAATCCGAACCATATTCTTCTCACCACGAATCAGAAAATGGATCAAGCAGAAAACTGCAGCAGAATGGGCAATCAAAAGGGTCTACTGGTGGAACAACACGCGGAAAGAAAAGGGGTGACAAAAGAAAAGAGGTAGTAGATTTGCGGGGTCTTCTAACTCTATGTGCACAGGCTGTGGCTAGCAATGACCAAAGGACTGCAAATGAACAACTAAAGCAGATTAGGCAGCACTCTTCTGCTTTTGGTGATGGAACTCAAAGATTGGCTCATTACTTTGCTGACGCCCTCGAGGCACGCCTTCTTGGCGCTCACACACCAATGCATACACACATAAGTTGTAGGACATCTGCCGCAGATATTCTAAAAGCTTACCAGATGTCTCTTTCGGCGTGGCCCTTTAACAGGATGTCATATCTTTTCGCGAACCAGACGATTAGGAAACTAGCAAAGAAAGCAACAAGGCTTCACATCATTGATTTTGGCATCTGCTATGGTTTTCAGTGGCCTTGCCTTATTCAGATTCTCTCTAGTCGGCCTACTGGACCTCCCATGCTTCGTATCACGGGCATTGAACTACCTCAACCGGGATTTAGGCCGGCGGAAAGGGTTGAGGAGACAGGGAATCGCTTGAAAAGTTACTGTGAAAGGTTTAATGTCCCATTTGAGTACAATGTCATCGCACAGAAATGGGAAACTATCCGATTAGAAGATTTTAAGATTGACAGAGATGAGGTGACAGTTGTTAACTGTCTGCACCGGATGAAGAATCTACCTGATGACACAGTAGTGGACAGCAGCCCGAGAGATGCTGTCTTGAACTTGATCAAGAGAATTAATCCAGATGTATTCATCCATGGGATTTCTAATGGTACTTACAATGCACCATTCTTTCTCGCAAGATTCCGGGAGGCACTGTTCCATTTCTCAGCAATGTTTGATATCTTTGATGCCACTGTACCTCGCGAAGATGCTGAGAGAATGCTCTTTGAAAGGGAAATAGTTGCGAAGGACGCGCTGAATGCCATTGCATGCGAAGGGATAGAGAGGGTGGAAAGGCCAGAGACATATAAGCAGTGGCAGGCAAGGAATCAGAGAGCTGGCTTCAGGCAGCTCCCGTTAGATCAAGAGCTTGTGAAGAAAGTCAGGACCAAAGTGGAATCAAATTATCATCAGGATTTTGTTGTCGATGTGGATGGCCGCTGGATGCTGCAGGGATGGAAGGGCAGAGTAATGTTTGCTCTTTCTGTCTGGAAACCTTACCAGGACTAATACAAGGCGACAACCACATATGTTACGACTTACAAGAACAGTTTGATTTTTCTTCCATTCCACAGCCAGCATGGCTTATGGGTAGCTATAATGTAATGCGTGCATGTTCAGTTCCGGTTGTAATGCAACTTTGATAATCATTTGTTGTTGAATTCATCAAATCATTTGTCCTGTGGTTTATTGAGTATTCATCTTCAGTTGACGCAATTTCATCCTGGACTTTCCACATGTGCAATTAGATCACGAACCCAACATGTTAAAATGATATAAAACACTGCGTTGGAATTTGTGAGTCTTGTCATTTTTTAGAAATTCTAGAATACATATGTTATATCATGAGAGCCATACAACAAGTAAATAATACAATAACATGTGTGTATTTATTTTATAAACTATTATTCAAGTGGTGGTTGTATTAAAGTCAATTATACATGTCATACATATATTAATTGGTTATAATACAACAGATGTATTCTAAAATTTCTAGTCATTTTTAACCACTTACAAGTGATTATACCCATTTGAAAAAAAATAAACAAATAAATAAAGGATTGTAAATTGCATTTGATAATTTTTGTTCTTGTGTGTGTATAACTTCTTTTCACGTGCTGTGCTGATTCTATGCGAAAAAGAAGAAAAATATAAATTTTAACATATAAATTTTTTTATTTTTAATATTTAGGATTTTTTTATCTTTTAATTACATTTGTATACAATTTATATTTTAACATCAACACTTAAAAAATTTAACACTTTAGATATTAAATGGTTTAATACACTAAAAAAAATTTCACACTTTTAAATATAATAATAATATAAGCTGTAATAAATAAAAAATTACACCATATTAAAAATAAAAATGAAAGAGAAACGAAGAAGAGACTATCATGTTAAAAATAATGCAAAAAGAAAACAATTTCTAAAATGAAGAAGAATGAAGAACTTTAGAATAATTATGGGAATCTTACGATACAATAATATTCTAAGATTTCTGAGATAGTGCTGGTGAAAGCTCAGATTCAGAGGGGAT
Organism: Atalantia buxifolia; assembly: GCA_030444775.1. Taxonomy (NCBI): domain Eukaryota; kingdom Viridiplantae; phylum Streptophyta; class Magnoliopsida; order Sapindales; family Rutaceae; genus Atalantia; species Atalantia buxifolia. Next base: position 16,173,410 of record CM059838.1, read on the forward strand.
GAATGCGGTTCACCATGACAAAGGACAAACCGTCCGACTCAAGACATGATTGATCTGGAAGCCACACGATGGTCCTCACAGCAAACGGGTCCCTCTATTTTAGACGGCAGTGACTACCTTACATCAGGTCCAAAAGTAGGCCATCCACTATAATTATTAGATGTTTTATAATGGGTAGCCTATTTTAAAACTGATCTGGGACAGCCAAACTCATTTTAGACGGACCCTATTCTGCAAGAGACACTGGGTCAAAAAAAACATAATTTTTGGTATGATTTCCATGCTTGGTGGCTCAAAACAAACGTTGTTGCATTCATGTAAAGAGAATATATTGGTACTGTCCCAATTTCAATTTAATATTGGGTTCAGTGCCCTACTAAAGTAGAACGCAATCTCTAAAACATCCGATGAGATTATTATTATTATTAAAAAAATTATTTACCGTTCATTTATTTTTTTATTATTTTTTAAAAATATATAATTTTTTTTTACTGAAATTTACTTGAAATTACATTTTTTTTTACTTTTTCATTTCTGTTTAGATATCGTTATAACTTTACTAATATCATAAAAGTAAAATTGTTATTTCATAATAATACAGTGGTGCATAAGTACAAAATAATATAACTTCAAGTGGAGTTCAGCAAAAAAAAAATTAAAAATTATGTATTTTTAAAAAAATACGAAAAATAAATAGTCCGTGGATACATTATCTTTTACATTTAAGGATAAAAAAGTCATTTAAATAATATTCTGTTAGTTTTCTTAACGGTACCTAAACAGAAGTGGAAAAGTGAAAAGAAATATAATTTCATGTGAATTCTAATAAAAAAAATTATATATTTTTTAAAAAGTTATAAAAAATGAGTGAACGGTGTATAATTTCTCTTATTATTATTATTATTATTATTATTATTATTATTATTATTATTATTATTATTATTATTATTTCTTTCAGTTGTTCCACTTTGAGTCAACAAAGGAGTTCCATTTAACAAAGAGACAAAGTAGAAAACTTTTGGCCTTGTTAGAAACGCATTGCGGTAAATGATGAGCCCATTAACCTCGATTACGGTCACTAGGGGCCATCTAAAAACTGAACAAGAATTGGCTCACATTAGGAATTTCTGTAAAGTGGGAAATTTCAGCTAGTGGGACTAAAATATAATGTAATCACAGCGAAAAGACTTGTGACCAGGGGAATATTCAAATGGTGTTGATTGTTTTTTTTTCTTTTTTCTTTTTTTAATCCTTACCTTATACCTTCACTAGTATGAAGACATGGATTCACCACTCGACTATGGCCTAGTGGCGAAATAAGCATGATTGTTACCAAACTAACAAGTTTGCTTAGCTGAGAATGAGATAAGTTTGCTATCCGTGCAGGCGTGTATATATGTTTTAAAACACAAATTTAAAACTATACAATATTTTCTAATTATAATCAGACAGTGACAAAATACTTAACAAATGTAGATTATTTGAATGCAATATAAGGAACAAACAAGATTAAGTCTTGTCATGTACCACTGTAGCAATATTCTTGGCTTTGTGTTCATACCTCACACCCTTTGGTCAGACGTGGCCAAATCCTTGTTCATTAAGAGTTTAAGACAGCGTGTGTTGGTGGTGACCTTTTAAAGTCAAATGTAATATGATGTCTTCATTTCAACACACCACGGAATAGTCATGACCTAGCGGCTGCTTTTGACCCATGCTATTCCTTGTTAACATAAGTCCTGTGTCCACTTTACTGTTACGTGGAAATAATTCTCTCCTCTCTTGAAGCCAAAGCTGAGGTTCAACTTTTAAGTTCATTGAGGTACCCTCTTCGGTCTTCTTCACATTGGTTTCTTCTCTTTATCTTGTTCTGTTCTGTTGTTTTGTTTCATACTTGCTTCAGTCTATTAATTAAACCTGTTTATTTTCTTTGTATTGTGGTCCTGTTCATGTAATTGCTCTAGAAATTTCTCAGTTGTTTATTTATTTATCTGTCTGGTCTTTCTTCTTTGCTTTATTTTATTCTATTTTAATTTCTTTTTTTTTTTGGGGGGTAAAGCAAGGCAGTGGAGCCAACATTGGTCTTTTTTTTTTTTTTTTGTTTCTTTCCCCCTCTCAAGATCTCTCCTTTAGAACCAAAAATTGACCCTTGTTTTCGGTTTTAAATCCTATATGAATGAAAACACTTGTTGAAGAATTTTCTGGTTCCATGAAGAATCATTTACCATTCGATCGTGGTTCAGTTTCAACATATTCGAACCGGAACCATTTCGATAAGTTCAAGCTGAAACAGAGCCGCGAACCTACAGATCCTCCTCTTCCTCCTGCAGCTTCCCTTCAAAACAATCAAAACCCACCGAGTGATTCAGATTCATCATCCACTATGAGCTCATATGGAGATCCTGCTGACATCGGAGAGCTGTCTAATACAACTCTTAAGTTTATAAGTGAGATTCTAATGGAAGAAGACCTAGAGGGTAAGACTTGTATGTTGCAGGATTGTTTAGCCCTCCAAGCCGCTGAGAAATCATTTTACGATGTTCTTGGCCAGAAATACCCACCTTCACCAAATCAAATTTCTCCTTGTTCGAGTCGAAACTCTGAGATCCTCAATGATTATTGCAATAGTAGTAGCAATTCTGCTAGCGGTAGTGGCAGTACTAGTGTTAACAACTTGTTTGAGCCCAATTGGATGAGTAATCAGGGGGCTTCCAGCTCCTCTATTACTCAGACTACTCTTTTTAATTCTCCCGAAAGTGTCCTTGTACCAAATTTATTTAGTACTGGCAATCCTTTCCTTTTAAACGATGATACTGCTATTATTAATTCAACAAGTGACTCAGCAAAGTCGCCTGAAGGGGAAGACAGAACTTACAGTTCACCGCATGGGTCAAGGGGAAGGAAATATGATGAATTGGAGGATAGTGATTATCTTGAAGAAGGGAGGAGCAACAAGCAATCTGCGCTTTCTCCTCCCGAAAATGAGCCATTAGAGATGTATGATGAAGTGGTGCTGTGTAAGTGTGAGAACAATAAGTCTACAGTATGTTTGATTCACGGCTTCGTGCAAAATGGATCCAGTGGAAAGTTGCAGCAAAATGGGCAGCCAAAAGGGTCTAGCAGTGCAACAACACGCTCCAAGAGGAAAGGAAAGAAGAGTGAAGTTGTGGATTTGTGGACACTTTTAACTTTGTGTGCACAAGCTGTGGCTAATTATGACCAAAGAACTGCAAATGATTTCTTAAAGCAGATTAGGCAGCATTCTTCTCCTTTTGGTGATGGAATCCAAAGATTGGCACATTACTTTGCTAATGGCCTTGAGGTACGTCTGGCTGGGACTCGGACACCTGTTCAAACTCATCTAGCAAGTAGCAGAGCATCAGCGGCTGAAGTCTTACAAGCTTATAAGGTGTATGTTTCATCCTGCCCCTTCAATAGGATGACATTTTTTATGGCAAACAGGATGATTTTGAAACTAGCAGAGAAAGCAACGAGGCTCCACATTGTTGATTTTGGTATTGGCTATGGTTTCCAGTGGCCTTGCCTCATTCAGCGCATTTCGAAAAGGCCTGGTGGCCCTCCGGAGATTCGTATGACCGCCATTGAGTTTCCTCAGCCAGGGTTCAAACCTGCAGAAAGAGTTGAAGAGACAGGGCACCGGTTAAAATGTTATTCCCAGAGATTTGGTGTCCCATTTGAGTACAACACCATAGCACAGAAATGGCAGAATATCCAACTTGAGGATCTCAAGATTGACAGAGAAGAGATGACAGTTGTTATTTGTTTGTACAGGATGAGGAACTTGCCTGATGATACGGTTGTCATTAACAGTCCAAGAGATGCTGTTTTAGAGTTGATCAAGAAAATAAATCCAGACATTTTCATCCATGGAGTTGTTAATGGTACCTACAATGCACCCTTCTTTCTGCCACGATTTCGAGAGGCACTCTTTCATTTCTCCACGTTTTTTGATATGTTTGAGTCTACTGTACTTCGAGAAGATCATGGGAGGATGATATTTGAGAGAGAAATATATGGGAAAGACGCCATGAATGTCATTGCGTGTGAGGGTATAGAGAGAGTTGAAAGGCCAGAGACTTATAAGCAATGGCAGGCCCGGAATCTGAGAGCTGGATTCAAGCAGCTTGAACTAGACAAGGACATTCTGAAGAGTATTAGGACTTTGGTTAAATCAAACTTTCATCCAGATTTTGTTATCGATGAAGCTGGCGAGTGGATGCTACAAGGATGGAAGGGGAGGTTAGCTTATGCACTTTCTTTCTGGAAACCTGTTCAGGATTGACTGAAAGCTAGGCCTGGAACAACTTTTAGTGAGTGGATCACCACAATATATTGTATAGACTTTTAATTATTATATATTTTTGATCTATTAACCAAATGGATCATTGTTGTGTAAGAGAAAACTTAAATGATATATGATCAAGTTACCATATGTTCTAGTAGTCATGAATTCAAATGTATTGTTTTTAACGGGTTATCTTCTTTTCTTTTTTTTTTTGGTGTGGGGGCGGGGGTGGATGGGTCGGCAGGTAAAGTGCAAAACTTCCATTGTAGGTAGGATGTTTTTGTTTGACGAGCTAGAATGTCAATCTACAGATAAGAGGCCTGTATCAAACATTCAGTTATGTACTTGAAAGAAGTTGATTTTAGTTTATTTTGTCAAGCAAGTGAAGATAAATGAGTGCTTCTTATATATTTGTCAGTGGATTGAAAACATTTTCTGGGAGTAGAGCAACATTTTCCAGAGTTGTTTGGATACGCGTCCGGAAAACAGTTTGATGCAAGTATTTTATCTAAACACTTGCAAATGAACCCTCATTGCAATCAAATATACAAGTATTGGAATATTTTCCTCAAATGCTTTTCGGAGGAACAGGATACGTAGCTGATAAGCCGACGAGAGTGTCGCGCTGCATGGACGCAGGCTTAAAATTTGTACATTCCACACAGATGAACGAAAAGACTAGTCCAAATTGACTGCTGGGGTAACGCTACGTTTCACTTTTGATGATAGGATTATTGTATCTTGCATTCCTTCGCATCTACTCAGAATATGGTCAATTACGCGTGCTGCGTGTTGGCTTATCTTATTCCGCCATAGCATTATTCATTGCCGCTTATTTCATTTCCCTGGGCTCTTCTATTTTTCTAAATGAGTAATGATAAACATCCTAGATTTTTTTATTTCAAATTTAATCTCAAATAATGTGTTATATTTGAGTGATTGATGATTCTTTACAGGATCTAAATGAATTAACTATATTATTTCACTAACCAATTCATGAATACTAATCATCCGAAATAATTTTTTAAGATAAAAAATTTAGACAACCAACCTGCCCTTTAAGGTTTGGGTCCTCTCAGAAAGTTTGACCATCTATTTCCCTCCCAATTGCTCTTCCTTGGAAATAGATTGTACACTAGATAAAATCTTCTGAATATTAGTGGAATAGATTTATCGAGTATGAGAATAGGAATCTGCACCATATGATAATAGAATTTATCTAGATTAGTCCCCACAGACTAATCTGATCATAAATCCAGATTATAAATATCGGTAAACTTTTAATTGTTAGAACATATCAGTATTAAAACTAATTGATACCAAAGTCCGTACACAAATTTCATATCTAGGACAGTATTCCACCACAAAAATTACAAATTGGGCAGTAAAGTATCAACACTAAATAAAGATAATTCTTTTCGTACATGTTAAACAAAAAAGTGGACTAAACCTTGAGGGGAAAAAAAATTAAGATATCAAACGGCTAATTGGAAAAACTGAAAATTTGATATTATCACATGATTACAAATCCACATGTTGAGACCCGAAGGAAAATTCAAAGGAAGTAAATAAAATCAATACAACATCTAATTTTGTTCACTCTCTTTTTTTGGGAACTTTGGTGGTCTAAGAACACTCCAGTCCAGCTTTTCACGCTTTGCTTGCTTTTGGGAACTTTTATGGTAACTCGGTGAGGCTTGTTTGCCGGCTTGAACATTTTTTGGGGATTTATTTGGATATTGTTGTTCTGAGTCTACTTCAGACTGTTTCCTTTTGAGGTCCCCATTAGCATCACATTTATCAGCTTTTGAGCACTCAGCTCCATCCTCTGATGAACCATTTTCTCTATAAAAAAAGCACAAGAAAAAAAAAAAATTTTATATATATAACCAGATGTTTTAGAGCAAGTTCTGAGATAATGTATCATCTTTCCAAGTTCTGACACATGGTTATTTTGATCCTATATTTATTAATCCCTCCATTATCCTGAGATCTTCTAACTATTTATACATCCATTAACACTCATTGAGTCTCTATGTAATATCATTTATCTAAAATTTGGCTACCAGCCCTAAATCAAGAAATGCCACTTATATAAGAAAACAACTGTGCTTTGATTTGGCATATCAAACCTGTTTCACTAGGATCACACACACAAAAAGTGTACTTCAGATGAATTTCTAGTGAATTAAGCCAGAGAAAGAGATCGTGTACAGCAGCAGTGATGGATCATTATCCCAATCATGATGCAAATTTGCCAATCATGATGCAAATTTGCCAATCATGATGCAAATTTGACTAGAACATGCCAGCTGTGCCATGAATCTATACAATCTCCATATTACCACGATAGAAACATCGAATACTTCTCAAGGGAATGATCAACCCAAATAATCTTATAAAGCCTGAAGCTGTTCAATACTGAGTCAACCAGTCAATGAGTCAAAAGAAAAGTTTATACTCAATTCATTTTGTTAATTGTTGTTTCATAGAACAGCCCTATTTTAAGAACTTTATGCCAATCATTGGCAGTAGGCCAGAGAAAATTCCAGTTCGGCCATGTCAATTAGGCAATATTTCTGTAAATTGAAAACCCATCATGAAGAAAGAAAATTCAGAATCTTCATGTATTTGCCAGACAAAACCCTAGTACACATATAATTTTTCCTAATATGGAGATAAATTTCTGTAAGTTTCCATAAAGATTCAAGAAGGCAAGCCACGTACCTCAAAGCATTTCTTCCAATTTGACTGCTAAAACATGTGGAAGAGGCCTCTGGCTGGTGAGCGTTTGCTGCTGCTTCATTCAATTTCTACCAAGACAATGCCTAAATGTGAGGACCGCAGTCAATAGTCAATCGAAATTTTCAGGTCACTCGACCTTTATACTCACATCAATAGAAGGATTGAAACTTTGGAACGACATACGGCCTATAATAGCCCCTGGATGAGGATCTCCTTCCATTATGACCACACTGCATGTGCACAAAGAGAAACACAATATAACTACTAAATGAAGGGGGAAAAAAGTCAAATATTTGGAAAAAGAGCCCCGCGCTGGGGCGGAGGGGGGTTGGGTGGTTGTTGGGGGGTTGTGGTTGGAGGACTTAACAAAATATGCCTCTCTGATGCGTACTTGCTGCTATTCGATCCTAAACAGAACCCTACATTTTGCAGATTATGGAATATCTAAACTGCATTATTAGCTTTGGAGAAGGATGCTCCTATGTTCCCTACACAATAAAAATGTCACATCCTAGATAACTACAATTTAAACATCCAATTTACATGGACGCATATGTTCTAATTCAACCACATCCTGAAATCTTCAAGATCAATTTGACTTTTGTGATTCAATGTACTCTTTAGAATATTTGACCATTGGTGTGATACTATAACCAGCCTCTACCCACTGATGAATAATCAGAAACATAAGGGTCTTTACACCAACACATCCATTAATCACAATCGTAGTTAACTAAAATAACAGTCTCTAGAACACCACATCAGATGCCTAGAAGCATCAAGTATAAGACGTTTTGATCCTAAACACATCTCAGTTTAAGCATTATGGCATCTAATTTCAGGTATAAAACAAAACTCAAAATAATGCAAGGGGCAAATCATAAATTGTGTTAGCATACACAATAGCAAAAAAATTCAAACCATAACAGGAAGAATTAGAAATAGCAATTGGAACAAACAAAAACTCAAGAATCAGAACAAAGCCGAATACTGAAATAAATAATACATACTAATAAAAAGGAAAGCTTACCATTTTGTTTTAATAGTATCGGGAGATGTGAAATTCCTCTCAGACTTTACCTCTTCTTCTTTCTTAGCTTTCTCCTCTCTATGAGCCGCCCTTTGCATAAACTATTACAATAACAGCTAAGCTTACAAGGGTAACAACTTCACATAATTTGGATAAAATATTTAAAAAAAAAAGACACCCAGATCAATTATTAAAGCAAAACCCAGTACAAATTTCAACTTCAGTTTATCAAGGACACAATAATTAAAAAAAAAAAAAATTAGCTCTTGTTTTACCTTCAGGTTCTTTAAGGTGCTGGAAAGCTCCCGTTTTGCCATGTTTAGACTCTGTAATTTACTTTGAAGATCACCGACGATTTTAAAGGAGCAAATTTTGGACTCTCTCTGAGTGAAAGAAAGGAACTTTTTGGGTTCAGGTTCTCCAGCAAGGGCTAGGAAGAGCGGCCGTGGGTTAGCGGCTTAAGTCGCCAGAATTCATCTTAATTCGCCGAGGATTTTGAGGTGCGCGTTGCTCATGTTTGGACTGGGCTAAATTATGGGCCTGTAACAGACTAAACTTTAGGCCCAATGCTCAATTAAGATTATGAAAAATGAAACAAATTAAAATTCTTTTTTAATGTACAAAAACAAAAATATAATACGATTCAATATTTTTCAATTGATTTATGTGGTAAATGTAAAAGAAATAAGTGTTATACATAAAAAAAAATTTAAATTCGCATCAAATTTATAGGTTAAAATAAGACCTGTGACTTAGGCCATGATTGGAACGGATGTGTAGTGATTTTTTTTGGGTTGAATTATTATATTACAAACTACCTACATCATAATGTAATCGACAATTGTGATAATAAATTAACTGTTAATTTGTCTATTGAAATATTAAAATAAACAAACAATAGTGCATAGGTGTATAGAATGAATTAAGATTCAATGGTGAACTTATTTCTATTAAGTAAAAAATCAACTGTTAAGATTTATTTTATATTTTATTTTTTTATTTAACAACTATTAATTTAGTGTTCAGTAAAAATTTAAACTCAACACTGAATTTTTGTCCCGTTGAATTAGCGATAAAAATGAAATCTCTTTTATGTGTATATACATATAATTTATTACTACGCACAATTGATCACCTCACAATTGAAGTGGGATTGAGCTAAGAATCTAATAGTTACGTTTGAGGAGTACTATGATTCCGGTGTGTACTAGGGAACCGAACAGACTACGCACAACATCGCCTCGAACTCGAATATAGCCGCTCTGTCAACCTCTATTTAACCTCCAAAGACCACTCTTCCTTTGAATTTCCTTTGAAGTTGCCGACTTCTTAATTTTTTTCCAAATTTCAAAGGTTGTTCTTTTTCACTCTTTCTTGATCAACAATCCATAACTCTAAAATCCCATGTTTTGTTATGTCACATTGATGTAAAGTTATAGACATTCTCATCTTTCACTTTTGTTTACTATGATATATCTTCTGGGTACTTGAATATGTATGATTTGATGTTTCAGAATTAATCTTTTGATGATTCTCAAGTTAGTTTCTATTGGTTTTGGTTGATCATGACATGAACTTTAGAACTGGGTATTTTGTGTCTACTCACTTGTTTATTATGTTGAGAATTTGTGCAGATTTTCAAAGTCCTCAAGTGGGTATTAGCTCTCTGACTCGGTGATCATGGTGTGTTAATGGTTCATCATTGTCTTTGTTGTAGTTTATGTTTGTTGATTTGTAAAGTTTGAGGACAAAATCGGATTGTGAATATGGTTTGTATTTTGATGATTATATCTTGATCAGTCACCCCCCACCCCCCCCGGGGCAAAAAAAAAAACCATGAATACATGTTTATAATCAATATACTTGTTGGTTAGCTTTTGATCATTTGAAAGAGTGGCTATGTATCAGATATGTATTAAACGCTCACAGTTATAACTTGCTGGTGGGTCTAAACGCTAAATCTTGCATTTTAACTTCATGTTTTCAATAATGAACAGGAGCCTAACTGGAAATTGTATTTAGCTTGTCAAATTTCTTTGTTGCTCTTTGATTTTGTTTTTGTTTTTTCTACTCTGATCATGTATGTTGGAGATTTCAGGCTTATGAAAACCATCACGATGCAGCATTTGAAAGAAAGTATCGTTGTTATCCTATTTCTTTTATTGATAAGGTAAAGAGTAGTGTTTATAGTGAATGGAATTCAATTTGATTTTCCTTCTTTTGTTCTATACAAGGAGATATTATTGGTAATATCCCATGGTGTTTTATGTGTCAAAATAATTAAAATCTTTGCAGCCACATCTGGAAAATGGTGATAAAAGTACGTATATCCTCTTCAACAACTTCTACGATGTTTCATCTAATAAATAGGTAATTTTTTTTCGGAGTGTTTTGAATTAACTGATCATAAGATTTGTTATTCCTTCCAGTTGTCATGCCACCGTCAGCTCTTGATCGCCTCGGTAAGTACCAAGAAGAGAAGTCTGCTTTTAGCCTTATCTTCATTCTGTGTTCTGGCTGCTGCATTTTGTTGGGATCTTGCTTGACATAATTATATAATTCTCTCCAGCCTATTTGCATATTGAGTATCCGATGTTGTTTGAATTGAGTAATACTTCTGCTGGGCGGGTCACTCATTGTGGAGTCATGGAGTTCATTGCAGATGAGGGTCTGATTTACTTGCCAAACTGGGTAGGTTTTTGCAATTTTCTAATTGCTCATAAGTATGGTGGTCTCTTTCTTGATGATGTTGCATATAAACTAAATCAGCTCCTTTCATCTCTTTGAAGTGAGAAAATGAGCAGCAAGCTGAAATTTATAAACATGAAAATCATCAGGTTCTTTCTTTGCTGATATTGTCATGCTTATCTTCTTGATTTCAGATGATGGAAAACATGCTACTACAAGAGGGAGATATTGTGGAAGTAAAGAATGCCAGCCTAGCAAAGGGATCTTATGTGAAACTGCAGCCTCACATGAAGGATTTTTTAGACATCTCCAATCCAAAAGCCGTGTTAGTTTATTGCTCTGTCATCTCCTTTTCTACAAGATAGCTATGAGAGCCATATTTTCCCTTATGCCCATTTGACAACCTTTTTGTATTGTGTTGACTTGCAGCTTGGAGACTACATTGAGAAGCTACTCTTGCTTAACCACTGGTGACACTATCATGGTTCCTTATAACAATAAGAAGTATTACATTAATGTAGTCGAAACAAAGCCATCCGCGGCTGTCAGTATAATTGAAACAGACTGTGAGGTGGACTTTATCCCTCCTCTTGATTTTAAAGAACCAGAAAAACCTTCATCATCTTCTCTGTCAAACAGGACACCACCTGAAGGTTTTTACCACCTTAAAATGTCTCTTTTTGATATCTGTTAATCTGAGTTTTTGGGCTTACAAATGACCATTAATTATTATCTTTCTTTACCAGAAAAACCTTCATCATCTTCTCCGTCAAACAGAACACCACCTGAAGGTTTTTACCCCCTTAAAATGTCTCTTTTTGATATCTGTTAATCTGAATTTTGGGTTTACAAATGACCATTACTTCTTACCTTTCAGTAAAAGAAGAGCCTGCAAAAAAGATTGCCAAGTTCAGCCCATTTACCGGTTCTGGTAGACGCTTAAATGGAAAATCCTCAACGCAGCCAGCCGTATCACCTTCCTCTCCACTGATTGACAATCCTCAACAAAACACTGCCAATGGGATTAACGGTTCTAAGTCATCAAGTGCTTCATCTCGTCAGAAATCTGGAAAACTCGTATTTGGTTCAAATGCAAACCAATCTTCAAATGGAACCCCAAAAGTATGTTTTCTGTTGAAATAATCTTTTGTAATAAATTGATTCTATAACTGCTGATTAGCTGATCCTTAAATTCATCAATTGATTTTGCTTTTGTACTTCAGGTTCTGCCAAAAAGCAGCAGTCGGGAGCCACCTCAGGTCGAGGAAAAACCAAAGTTCCAAGCATTCACTGGGAAGAAGTATTCACTGAGAGGTTGATACCGTTCAAGATCCTTACCTTGGGCACATGTTTTATAACATTATGTTTGATTACTCAAGTTTTGTGTGTTTTATAACATTATGTTTGATTACTCAAGTTTTGTGTATGTACACATTCTTTCACATATCACTAATTCTGGACATTCAAGGACAGAACAAAAATATTGCGAAAGAAAAATGTCCAGGTGAAAACAGTGGTTTTATAACATTATGTTTGATTACTCACGTTTGTGTATGTACACATTCTTTCACATATCACTAATTCTGGAGATTCAAGGACAGAACAAAACTATTGAGAAAGAAAAATGTTCAGGTGAAAACAGTGATAACTTAATTTTTTTAAAATGATCAGTGATAACTTAATTTTTTTGAAATGATAGCAGAAATACCTGTTACATATCAGTAAATGCCTAAGCAATGACCGATGTTTCGATGGAAACCTTTCCTGAATAGCTGATGCTCTCTGAATTCTCACCAGCGACTTCCCAGAGCTCCGGCAATGCTTCCTTGATATTGTGGATGCTCTCTAATGCATAGTCCACACCTTCAGCTCTGTGAGAAGTGCCCACCTATTTCCCATATCATGAAAATATAAGGGAAAGGAGAAAATGAGTACTTCTGTAGGGAGCTAAGCAAGAACATGAGAAAATTGAAAAGAAAACTCTAAGCAACATCAGCAGCCCGGCTTACCCATACGGTATGAAGCCCCAATCTTTTACCAGTCTCTAAATTACGAATACTGTCATCAAAAAACATCTGCGATGAAAGATATAATAATTGGTTAGTGGATAATTACAGATGATAGAGCAGAAGAATGTGCAAATTGCACATTCCTAATATAAGCTCTGAATCAATTTGTGAAGGCAAAGAATTGGTTAAAATGCTAAATCATCTTACAGTTTTCCGAGGGTTGATGTTGGCAATCTTAAAAACTTGTTCAAATGCTTCTTCAAAAGGTTTGCAGACAACTGGAGTCCTTGGAAGTTCGAGATCAGCATTGGGATGAGAACAATAATCATCGATGTCAAATAATTCAGTAGGTCTTTCGGATTCGGAGGCATCCTGATCCACCAGAACAGTGCCTTTGTTGGTGGAATTCAAAGTTTCAAAGGATATAATTCGTTCAAAGCAATCCTCCAGACCAAGCCTGCTAAGCACTCTAGCAGCATGAGTTTTATCTGCATTGGTAAAAATCTAGAAAAGGCGAGAACACCATCGTCATTCAAAGAGAAAAGATGAGCAAAAAATATAAGAACAAGTTATCTATAAGCAAAAAGAAAAGACACTCACAACTTTCCGAATGGGCAGACTAAGCAAAAGATTCCTTAAAACAGGGTCGGGTTTTAGCGTCATGTAGGGCAATCTCCCATGAACATAACTGTAAAACATAGATAATGTGAGGTTGGGTGCTTTATATCTCAACTATAAAAACATACTGAAAGCTAAAGTGAGTACCTGTGGAAGTCATCATAGTCAAACAGATAGCCGATAGCCTATAATAAGAAAAAACCATGACAAACGACTGTCAACATGCTGAAGTTTCAATATTCACCCAAAAAAAATAAACGAAAGAACACTTAGTCATACCCGAAGACCTGCCAATGTTGTCCCGTAGTATTTGTACAAAGAAACACACAATTCAGGGACTTTAGCCTTCTCGATGCAAAGCTGTTGGAGCATATATTCTAGAGAAGGTAAATAACAGAAAAGTCATGGAATTTGTCATAGTTTTCTTAAGAATAAAATAAATTTAATTGATTTGCCGAAAAGAAAAAAACAAACTATTATGCATGGGATACCTTGAATATTCTTGGTCACTTCTTTTGACAATCCAGAACTCAGAGGATAAATGGTGTCATCTAGATCTGAAATTCAAATATAGCAACCAATTATGTCAACCTTCAATAGCGTTAAAATTAAAACACGAAAAATGATGTAAGCATCAAAGCTTACCAAATAAGAGACAATCATATTTTTGGTTTGAAACCCGCTTGTTCTCGTGCTCGTGCTTGAATTCCATTTTAAGCTAAAGGAACTCAAACTGCAAAGGAAAATTACCGCAGCTACAGTCACTGGCACAGAAACGCAAATTTTAGCAGCAATAGCACGAATAGATCAGAAAAGGAGTTCTGAAAGTTGTCAGGCATTATTAACAGAAATTTTGACAAGTAAATTCCATGAGACTAGCTATAATGTCTTTTGGAAGATGAAACAGAGCCACAAATCCTGAAACTTCATCAATAAATCTGTGACCACAAGCACCGCCTATCAAACAGAACCCCAAACCATTGATTCAACCAATTAACTCTAGAATGAAATAGAGTTTTGAAACAGAAATGAATAAGCAAAACCACGCCAGATCAAAATCCACCCCAATCAAAAACCAGATCACAAAAACTATAGGCATTTAACAAACGGTACTAAAATGTGCAAGAAAACAAAACAACCCACCAAAATGAAAGGTTAAAAACAGTTTTCTACCAACCAACAAATTAACTCTAGAATGTACTAAACTCACCCAAAAAGAAAACAAAAAAAAACACCCCAGATCAAATCTACAGCCGTTAAAGCACCAGATCACTAAAACTATAAGCATGTTACAAATGGTGCTAAATGTGAAAGAACTAAAACGACCCACCAAAGAAAGAAGATTTTTAATAAGCAGTGATATAAGAGCAGAGTAGAGGCAGAGCATTACCAGATTGGAAAATGAGCAATGTGTTCTTAACAGATGCTGAGGAAAAGGGGAAGGCAAAGAGAGAGATTTTGTTGTTTAAAACAGCGAGCCTTAAATAAGCGAAATGGAAATGAGTAAAAAAGTAATGATGCTTTTGAGTTTAGCAGAAGAGAAACCATAGAAGGGACAAAAGTGTCAGTCTGTGCAATGTTTCATTGTCATTGGACTTGAAAATCCCACCACTGCCTTGCCTTAAAAGTCGGAGCCGCGACTTTTTCACTTTAACATGACGTATTTAAAGACTACCCACTAGTGCTTCTTATATTGACACGTCGTGTTCCCTCGAGTAAGCGAACGCGGTTGGCCACATCTGGAGTCACTTGCATAATTACAAACATATCCATTTCTTTTATGTTCACTTCAAAAGGGCGTAAATCATCCATTCGCATCAAATAGGTCCCCGTGTATTATGTAACATGCATCTCCCTTTCATTACTGGACTTTCTGCTCATTTGATATTGACTTCTCTATTGGTCAAAAGAGCTACTTCCTTGGGCCGAATAGTTAGGGTTGCTGTCCTCCAAGTTAGAGGATAGTAGTTCGAACCCCCACACCATCATTGTGGGGTATGTTTTCTTCAATAAAAATTGAGTGAAAGAAGTCTACTTCCTTAATCAAGTGTGAGGAATAAACATTCCTCGAATATTAGTGAGGGTTAAAAATCTGGGTAGAACTCTATTAGTATTTATGTATGTTGGTCCCAGTAATAGTCTGATTTGTAAATATCAATTATAGTCTCATGTATATAAGTTGTAATATGAACAATAGTCTCATGTAATAAAAAAAAAGAGCTATCTCATGTACATTAATTTTTTAAAATATTGTTCATATTTTTAAATCTTTCAAAATATTCGAAAAGTGTATACTCGACTCATATTTTGTAAAGAAGAAAATTGTAAATTTTCTCTAACATTCGAAGAGTGTCTACTGCACTCATATTTCGCAAGAAAGAAAATTGTCTCTACTCAATTATTTTAAAATTAAAAGAATACTAAAACTAATTCTCATAATACTTTATGGAGGCTCAAACTCTTAGTCTCACACATTGTGAGCGTAAGAGATCTCTCACTAAACCAGAAATCCATTGATATAATTGAAGAAAAAAATTGTTTTGCCTCTATTGAGAGATTCAAATTTTGTAATTTTGAGAGTTATAAAACTTTATTAAAGGTTAAACTATTTTGAAATATCTTTACCGCACTTCAAACATTTTTTATTTAATTTAATTCACAACATATCCTTTAAAAATTTATATATTAAAATGATTATAAAGTTTTACAAAAATTACAATTGAAAACTAAATAATAGAAATTTATTAGTTAAAAAAGATTTTGCTTGAAGAAGTTCCACTTCGAAAGCTCAACTTGATGAGTGTTCACCATTACTATTTAATATTTAAGGTTCCGTTTAGTATAATTTTTTAAATAGAATTTATTTAAGTAGAAATTTACTTATAGAACTTTTATGAGTAGAGCTTTTACCATAAATATTTGAGTCGTTTAGTTATTTATGAGAATTTTTATTAAAAATTATAAAAGAAAATAAACTAAGATTGTGAAATAAATGTGAAGTACTTTGGACAACTTAACTCTTTAAATAAATTATACCATTTATATTCTTAAAAATTCAAAATTTGAGTTTTATTAATAGAAAAAAATAACTTTCTTCTCAAAATGTAACAAGATAATACTAAAAATTATAATAAAAATTTATAAAATTAAATAAACACTTACGGCTGTTAAATAAATCACACCAAACAAACATTTACCATGAGAATTCCAATCAATTCAAAATGGGTTTGGATCTAGTAGAAAAACATGAACAAATTATATCCGTTTTTGAGAAATTTACAAAATGAAGGAACCCATTTATTTTGATTAACGAACTTTTTGAAATCACCAATGACGCATTAGAATAGTTTTTTTTTTATAAAAAATAAATAAATAAATGGAATTGAGAACCCTGTGGATTGTGAAGATTAAGCTCTTATAAACTTGATCGAGTTTTGCATCGACAGCTTCTCTCCTATGGATATAAAAATTGTGAAAAGAATAAGATTTGTGAACCCTCCGTGAGATTTGCGTGAAAGATGAGAAGAGCAGCTTCTTTAATCTTTACTATTATTAACGTGTTCCTGAGCCATACCACATACCAGACATTGCACGTTAACTATAAGTTGAGATATGAAGTAAGTGTAAATAAAAGAAAGCAGAGACATTCGTAGAGATCGGTAATTTGACCTCCTCAGCTTTCGTTGAATTTCAATGTGAACAAAGCAGACCCACTGATTAATTGAAAACAAACAAATCAAAGTGGAAAATTCAAAACTTATTATTAATGAGTTGTCATTAAGTATTTGATTGGCGATGGATGATGCTCACAAATCACAATACAGTGATTCTGTTGGATTAGTTCAAGTTTTTTTAGCACGAAATCACACCGCACGTGCAATTCTTCTTCGAGGGTAACAACGCTATGCTGGTTCAAATTAAACAGTTCGAAACAGTGATCATTTGAGTGACAAAGAAATGGTGGCCTGTTTTGGGGCATCCCTGTGCTGTTGTGCATTTATGTATAAAAGCCATTATTCTGCTCTCATTAGCTTTGCAGTAGTAATGCTCAGCAGAAATAGATATGTGCATTTTATTTCTTCATTATAGAGTCTAAACTAGAGCTAGCTAGATCGAGACAGCCCACGTTAGCTCCATTAATGTTGTATTGCTTAGCCATTAATTCTTGACATGTACATCTTATTCATTTCAAATTTTGGACATTTATATACCGTGGATGTATTCAATTTGCCAAGACAAAATAGTATGGCCTTACATAATTATTAATCCTTTTATTTTCTTTAACCACAAGCTTCTCGGAAGTGAAGACATATTTTCTTTCAAATGCATGCTGCTTAATTTCTCTCTGTCTCACAAAATTATATTGCAGGCTTTATTATGTTCTGATCATCACATAGAGATCTGAAGATATGCAAATTCACAAGAAAATAAGAACATTAAAAGATCTGGGCCAACTAATAATAGTACATTTAGGCTGCGACTGGAGTCTCAATTGCAACATTCTCTGAGCATTTGATTTTTTTGGAAATTTCGTCGGCATCCCATAGTTCTGGAAACGCTTCCCTGATATTGTGAATGCTCTCCAATGCATAATCAGCACCCTTTGTTCTCCGCGAAGTACCCACCTGTTACCATATTGTGTACATACATAATTAGTTGATGAGAAAGGAAATTCAATTATGATCAAAAGAAGTTTCTTCAGGAATTGACAATAATGTTAATTTCTGAGCTTAATTACCAACACAGTGTGGAGGCCAACGCTTTTTGCACACTCTATGTTGCGGGCGCTGTCGTCAAAGAACAGCTGAAACAATGCCCAACCGTACTCACATTATACACAAGTGCTTGACGATATATAGCATTTATGGGATTTTTAAAGTGAATTAATTAGATTGACAAGGTTATGTAATCTTACTGTTTTATGAGGGTTGATGTTAGCTATTTTGAAAGCTTGTTCAAATGCATCCTCAAAGGGTTTGCAAACAATTGGACTCTTTGGAAGAACTGATGAGCAGCCATTCGTAGCATCGAGATTAATTGCAGTGCTTGACCCGCTGCGCACCAGATAACCCCCATCAAAATTGTTACTGGTTTTGTTGGTGGGATTGAGGCTCTCAAAATTTACAACCCCATCAAAGCAGTCTTCTAATCCAAGCTTTCTTAGAACTTTAGCCACGTGAATCTCATCCGCATTTGAAAAGATCTATCATATGCATTGCAATCATCATAAGAATAAAGTTTTTAATAAATCTGACCAATTCATCATCATTTGTGTCTGACATTGAGGCTGAGGAGATGCTTACAACTTTTCGGATAGATAGGCTAAGTAGAAGATTTCTTAGAACAGGATCTGGTTTCAGGTTCTCATATGGTAATCTCCCATGAACAAAACTGCAAAAATAGAAAACAAATTACAAATATATAACAAAGGGAAAAGGACACTTATTACCCTAAGATTTGCCCTAAGGCTTGAAGTGATCGGTACAATTAGAAAGGAAAATAATGTTACCTGTGATAGTCATCATTGTCAAAGTCATAACCAATAGCCTGCAAATTTACAATAATAACAGCATTTACATCCGCTTATATATATATATATTTGCAAGGACATGTAAATGAACAAGAGAGTATATTAATTAAGTTACAGATAGAGTGTACCTTGAGACCAGCCATTGATGTGCCATAGTTTTTGTAAAGTACACTATTCAGTTCAGAAACTTCACTTTCCTCTATGCCGAACTTTTGAATCATGTATTCTACACAGAGTGAGTTCGTAAAAACTCATTATACATTTATTAAACAAGGAAACAACTTGAAGAAAGAATTAAATGACCAAGTTATATGCGTAAGCATCGTAATATAATTACCTTCAATATTTTTGGAGCATTTGTTGGAGAGACCATAACTATGAGAATAAAGTGTGTCATCAACATCTGAAAAACAATGTAATTTTCAATTACATATATGACAAATATATATAAACCATTAATAGTCTAGTTTTGGGCATTGAAAGGCTTACCAAATAGAAGACACTCATATTTTGTCATTTTTTAAGAATCTTAAAAAATCTTAATAAATGTAATGAAATGAAAAATGAGACTTTTTCAACAAGAGAGATCAGGAACAATGAGCTGAGACAGAGAAGATGAAGGAGATGATAAACTTATATATGACAAAAATATTTATTGAAAATTTGATATGGAAGGAGACAGGAAGATCATATGTATATATATAAATAAATTAGTCCTCTAATTATTTGTGTGAATATAGCCTCGTCTTTTTGAATGTGACCTTCCATTCCCAAATGGTTGAAGTCTCGGTTGGAGATTGGAGACTTCCAATCAACGACCAAGTTATTAATAAAATTACAAATTCTTTAAATATATGTTCTAGAAGTCAACAAGTCTCAAAGTATTGTTTGGGGGGTCATAACTTATGTTTTGTTGCATGGGGTGTCCACACGAAATGGGTCATTTTCCTTCCACAATAATTGAACCACTATTTAATAGGGTTTCGTTTAAAGAATTGATGATGTATTTATTAAAATAAATAAAGATATAGTTATTTGTAATAAATAGTTCGGAAATGCGTCCAATTATCAATGGAATGCATTTCTTTTTCTGCCCTTGAACCAACCTAATATAATGTTAACAACCAACTAACCTATGTCGCATCTTTTATAATAACGTTTTCATGCAAAATCACGTGTTGGACTTGGAACACAATTTAAGCACCATTCAAATTAAGAATTAAAGCGTGTTACACTTTATTCTTCGCAGCGCAATTAATTTGACCAGCAAATTGGGGGAAATATATTCATGAAGAAGAGTGTTTTTACAGACTGCCTTCACTTAATTATATATTATAATCAAGAAAGGAAATAAATCCCTACATATATTGCGGGAACTCGAACTGCTGCGCTCATAGTTGTGAGTGCAGGATCATATCCACTGAGTTTTTTTATTTTTTGGCTTGAAGAAGACGAGTAGAATCTTTTATTTATATTTTTTAAAACTTTTTACAAAATCCAGTTAATTTTGGCAACTTGATGGTTGAGGATTAGGTATTGAAGAGAATAGAGACCAAGAGCAAACGTTTTGAATCAAAGTGTTCATTTATTTCTCTTTCATAAAAAGAATAGGCTGCGATTGCATTTCAGGCTTACAAGAAGAAGAATGCCAAATTTCTGGGGACCATGTTATTTAGCTCAATGGAGGATACATCCATCATCCAGGCATGTCGTTAGAAAGAAAATCAGAGGAAGGTGAGCTGAATTCACTTTTCAACGTACAACGCTTTCTACAAGGATTCTAGAGCTAGGGCCCAGAAAACTGAACGTGAATAAAACAGCTTAATTCGGGGTCTACAAATTGACAAATAGAGACTTCATTTGTCAGAAAGATCTTAGGGATAAAATTAAATAAAATTTGAACACTATGAATATGATTACAAATTACAGAGTACCCCTAATTCCAACGGGCGGGGGGAAAAAAAAGAAAAAAGAAAAAATCATCTCAAGTATGAATTACAAACATTTAACCTACGTAGTTTCTCATGCGGGAGCAACCTGAGGCTCGAGTGGTGAAGAACCATCATCCATGGTTCCAGTCTCTGGGGGCGCTGAGCTCTTCTCTTCCTCTTCGAAACCTTGCTTGAATCTGTCATAATTTGTGAGCTCACTGGATTTGAATGGCCGTTCACCCAGAACTCGAAGCAGATCATCTTGGTGAAGAACTTCCTTTTCAAGCAATAACTCGGCAATTTGAGCTACATGCTCTTTGTGTTCCTCAATAAGTTGGACTGTGCGTTCATATGCCTTGCCTACCCATTCTCGAACCTCGGCATCTATGATTGCCCCAGTCTTGCTACTGTATGGCTTACTCATTTCGAATGTGTCTTCTCTTTGTGGGAAAGACAAGAGACCAACCTTTTCGCTAAAACCATACACGGCAACTTGGGCATAGGTCATCTTTGTTACCTTCTCCAAGTCATTTTGAGCTCCAGTAGATATCTTCCCCAACAAAACCTGAATTTCAAGAGGAAGGAAAGGCATATGTAAGAAAAGATACTATTCATACCATCAAAGGGCTAAGGAGCAAGGAAAGTCCATAGCTACCTGCTCAGCTGCTCGACCACCAAGGGTCATACACGTCATATCAAAAAGCTGCTCCTTTGTCAGAAGAAGGTTCTCGTTAGGGACATACTGGGCAAATCCAAGCGCAGCTGTGCCTCGAGGAACAATTGTCACTTTTAACAAGGGTTCTGCATGTTCCAGAAACCATCCAGCAACAGCATGGCCTGATTCATGGTAAGCAACTGTCCGGCGCTCCAACTTGCTTATAACCTGTCAAAAACATGAACACAAGTAACTTCTCACATTAATTACTAGGAAAAGAAGAAAAAGTTGGGGATAGTTAAAAACACAGAGGTCAAAAAGTTTAAAAAGCTATATCGTATTGAAGAAAACTTTTCAGCATCACCAACATATAATTTAATGCCAGAAAAAAAAAAAAAAAAAAAACTAAGGGTTACCTTATTCTTCTTCTCCAGACCACCAATGACCCTATCTATAGCTGCCTCAAAATGTTCCATTGTGACTTGTGAATTTTCACCCCTTGCAGCAATCAAAGCAGCTTCATTGCAAACATTTGCAATGTCTGCTCCAGCAAATCCAGGAGTGAGTGCTGCAAGCCTCTGAGAATAATAAGATGGTTCGTGATCAAGTTTGATCTTTTTCAAATAAACTTGGAATATCTGCTCGCGACCTTTAATGTCAGGTTTATCAATGGTAATTTGGCGATCAAATCGACCAGGCCTCAATAGAGCTTTGTCTAAAATATCAGGCCTATTAGTGCCAGCAATCACAACAACTCCAGTGGTAGTTCCAAAGCCATCCATTTCCACCAGTAATTGATTAAGAGTGCTTTCACGCTCATCATTGGCACCTGAAAAGCCTCCGCGCCCTCGTGCTCGACCGATTGCATCAATCTCATCAATGAAAATTATACTAGGAGCACACTGCCTTGCTTCCTGAAACAAGTTTCTCACCCTAGAAGGCCCAACCCCAACAAACATCTCCATGAAATCTGAACCAGATATAGACAGGAAAGGCACACCAGACTCCCCGGCAGTCGCTTTTGCAAGAAGGGTTTTTCCTGTGCCAGGAGGGCCTACCAAAAGAGCACCTTTTGGAATTTTCGCTCCAAGATCCTCATACTTCCTGGGGTTTTTCAGGAAGTGCACAAACTCCATGATTTCTTGCTTTGCCTCATCACAGCCGGCAACATCCCTGAAATAGACCTGGCATAGCCCAATTTATAAGTATAAAAGAGTTGAATGTGCACCTTGACAAGTTTTCCTGCCTAAAAGGACAGTTTTACAATTAGTGGAAACAAAGTAAGAAAAATTCTGTCAATTGTTCAAGACAGCGAAACAAAGGGCTCGATCATTAACAGGGGAAAGAGAACCACTGTTTGGGGAATGAGAAGTCTAACCTTATTCTTGGCATTTTTGTCTACTTTAGTCACATGGGCTTTTCCTATGTTAAAAATTCCACGGGCACCCTTCCCACCACCGCCGCCAACACCCAATCCACCTTGCATTCTCCGCCCCATGTACATGAGGGTTCCCAAAAGCAACAGTGTTGGTGCAAACCTCATCAGTTCATTGTACCAAACCATTTCTGAGACATAAGTGACAGGAACAAAATCGTGAGGGTCAATCCCTAGTGCTTCTTGTGCTTCCTCCAACTTCTCCTCAAAAGCTTCAACACTGCCAATATTGAAGTAGTATTTATATTGACCCCCATGTCCTTTCGAAGGGGTACCGCTAACAGGACCATGGAAATCATCCTCAATTGTTTGATTGTGTGGTGAGCTTCTTACAAACACCTTTGCAACTGATTTATTAGAAACAACTATATGGTCCACTAAGCCTGGCTCCAGAAGCTTGTTTTTGAACTCTTGAAAACTAATCTGTAAAGAACAAACTATTAGATCAAATAATCAGGAAGTCCTATAAGAAATAATCATCAAATGCATATCAGGAATAATGTGAACTTAGAAAAAAAAAAAAAATGAGAAGCAATCTGATAGTCACTGATTAGCTTAACATATTATACAAACAAATTAGAGCAAGGCCTCTTATCCTGCTTTTAGTAGGTCCAAACATGATGTTACCATATTTCATTATTTGAATTTGTCAACTTAAAATTTCCATAAATATACACATGGAAGTACTTACTTGTTGCTGTTCACGAGGACTCAAGGAAAAGGAAGAAAGAAACAGTGCAATCACTAGTAGAGGGGTGATTAAATTTTGAAACTGCTTCATGAAAGTATCCTGAAAATTCCCATGATCATCTGTATTTGAATCTTCTGAAATTGGAAATAATAAGTTAGATTTCAGAAGGTCTTAAATGCTTTGATCACAAAAAACATATGCACAAATGACAAAAAGGGGATAGAGAGCGAATACAAAAGGCTAAAAAGTGATTGTAGTCACCTTTAGACTCGGATTTCTGCTCATCCTCTTTTGGTATTTCCTTCTTCTCTTTGGGGTAGAAATTCTCAAAATCTGTAAATAAAGAGAAAACCCACAAGACAGAAAGTTTAGAAACTATACCACATGAACAAAATGTCCAGAAACTGACCAATCTTCTTTCACATTTACAGGTTATGATTTTGCTTCTGAATGTAATAGTTGCTTCACTACAGATCTAAAAACCTCTTGCAAAGGGTATGAAAAGTACTTTTCTTTCTCAAACACTAAAGCCAATAGATTTAGCTTTTAATTTAAACTGTTAGTTAACTCCTCTAGAACGAATTCAGTAACTACATAGCTCTTGCTTCAAAACTTATTTAAACTTGCTAACATTACATTCCAATAACCATACACAGGTTACCCCAGCATCCCATAATGACCTATTTGTTTACCTTAAATAATCACTTTCACTGGATCCCAATCAAAACTCCTCACACTTTGCTTAAAACGCAACTTCCTTTGCCTCCGAAAACAAAAAAATCTGGTTCAAAGTAAAACGACTACCAAATCACTAACCCAAAAAAATTTTAACTCCACAATACCAATATCAACAAATGCACTTTTCCCTCTTATAAAACACAAATATACTAACATTTCATTACCAAAATCCATCAAATAACTTCCAATACGCTAGTTTTACATTGCCTAGCCATTAAAACAATCCATTTTGACCAGAAGAATAAATAAATAAATGAAAATAAAATCCTTACTTTTCTTATTCTTGGGTGATTCACTGGAGAAAAATCTGTAAATCCTAGGGTTTGCAAGAACATGATTCAAATCCCATAAATTCGACTCGTTTTTAGCTCCTATTGCAGCTAAATATCCTCTCAAAACCCCCAATCTTCCGTCCACTACTCCATCCGTGACACGTGGCAGCCGCGGAATCCCTCCGCCAACAATCGCCGATCTCACTCCGCCACCGTACAACAAACTCTATCAACTCAAAAACAAACACAGGATCAAAACCCAAAAAAAAAAACAAAATTAAAAAAAAAATTAGAAGAAAAAACGGCTTACATTAGAACGAGAAGATGATCGCGTGAAGCAACGCCCGAGCTTAGAAAAGATCATAATTTATATCTTTGGAAAACAAAATGAAAAGTAATTCTGGAAAACCGATTTGGCGACAGAGGTTTTGTATTTTTGTTGTTGTTGACGAGGAACAGGGTTATGTTTGGACGCGACGAACCTTTGCGCTTTGTTTTAATGATGCTGTATTAACTTGCCAAACAAGATAATATTAGCCGTGGTTTAAGACTTCAAAAAATAAAATAAAATAAAATAATCGAGTTGAATGGATAATTGACAGCCGGGAGAGATATTGATTTCCACCGTTAGTTCCAAAACTATAATGTGCGAACAGAATATACACACGCACCTATTTCTATAAATTTTGATTAGGAGTTGGTGTTTTTGACACTCCTCTACTAAAGGACTAGATGATCAATTTTAATTTATGTGTTAGTATTAAGATAAGAGTATTTTAAGCAATAGAATTTAATAGAAATGTTATAAAGATTTTTTAAAAGTGTTCAAAGCTCCCCTTTCAAGATTTTCTATAAGAGGTGTGAGTTGCGGAAATATTTAATGAAGTTAGTTTGATTCTAAATCGTCATAGTATTTCTTTGTATTTTTATAATTCTAAAATCTTTTTTAAGATTCAAATCAGACTTAAAAAATAGATTTTGAACTACTCTATTATTAGGGCCAATTCAGGATTGTAGTGGGTGATAAAATAAATTACTGATTAAGAAAGTAACCCAATTTTTGATAAATTGTATGTTGTTGTAATTAATATTTAGACAAACTTATAAAAGGTAATAATTATTATTTTGTTCAGATATTAAGATTGTAGTAAGAACTTTAAAAAGGCGTGATAGCCTATTTTAGGAGTTATTTATAAAAAGTAATCCCTACTCTACTTTTAAAAACAATTATAAAAATAAATGAACTTACAAAATAAGTAGGTTTTTTTTTTTTAAATATCAACACTATTTTCTTTTCAAAAACACCATTTTTATTAAACCTAATGAAAGAAGCTATTTGCAATCTCGATTTGAATTTTTTTTTTCAATTACAATCTCAAATGAAGTCTTAATGGAATCAATTTGAATTTTTTTTTCAAAGAAAATTAAGATAAAAACAATTTGCTAAATAAATCAGCACTTAATCCCCTACATTTCGTACTAGGCTCATGAAATCTTAGGAAAGTT
Source organism: Atalantia buxifolia (assembly GCA_030444775.1). Classification (NCBI taxonomy): domain Eukaryota; kingdom Viridiplantae; phylum Streptophyta; class Magnoliopsida; order Sapindales; family Rutaceae; genus Atalantia; species Atalantia buxifolia. The sequence goes on from CM059838.1 coordinate 16,199,564, forward strand.
AAAAATAGTCCTCAAACTTCGTTAAAGGTGTCCATGACCAAGTCACATGAATTAAGATATGTCTTCCTTATAACTATTTTATGCTATAACAATTACAAAATTTTCATTATTGTTTCAAATTTTACTTTACAAGAACACGAGATCTTAAATATAACCAGAAAACCAAAAAAAAAATAAAAATTGAAAAGTAAATCAAAATTTGTTATCCGGAGTGAAAAATATACCGCCAACGAAGGGTAGCATTAGGCAGACGCATGTTATTTTGTACCGGATTTATTCAATTTTGGGGCCCCATTAAGAATGCACAATTCCACTGGGACAAAGTGTTCTCGTAGGGCCATGATGGGAATGGGCCTGATTCTCATCTATGAAAGTGTACTTAGAGACACCAGAACTGAATCATTCTATCATCATGATTGGGCTACGCCTAATGCGGCTTAAAGGCACTTAGCCCAAACACTGACTTAGGCCCATTATCTACTAAACAAATGAGTAGCGCCGATCATTAACTGAAACGATCACATCTTCGGACCTGAGCGAGCTCTCAGCTTTCTTCTGCCGCTGCTTGTTTTTGGCTTGAATGATGTTAAGAATTTCATAATACTTCCCATTGAAAGTTCTTTCTTGCTTCACTTACAACATGGAAACCACCACGTCAGTTCTTATCCACTCAAGAACCATTCCATTTGGTTTCACGTTCACAAACAGTCCAAAAATCTCTTTCAGGCATTTCAACAAACACTTACAGTTACAAAACCAGCTACCGAACCACTGCTTTCACTCCCGGCTAGGCCCTAACCTTATCAAAACTCAATCAAGTTTAATTTTTTCTCTGAAAAGACCAGGAACCCATTTCTTATCATCCGTCAAATGCTCTCTTTCCGACTCCGCAAGACCCGACTCTTCCCAAAAGACATTGCTAGAGCCCTTCAAAAACCTCAGTTTTGATAAAATTAAGGCAGCTGTTTTAAAGTTAACCCCTTTTGATATTATCAAGTGGTCTTCTATCTTATCCATTGCAATTGCAGCCACTAAATGGACTGTGAATTTATTTTTAAACCCATTTTTTTGGATGTATTTTAGCTGGACTTGGTTGTTTTGGCCTTGGTATGTGGCTATAGCCCTTGGTGTGTACGGCTTATACTGTTTCAGAAAGCATTCACTTGGCGAAGCAAGCATATTTGAGCAACTTGCTATTGTTACTTCATTGTTTACTTGGCTAACATTAGTGCCACCAGCCGTTTTCAATGGCTACCTTGAAGGTTGGCCTTTTGTGTTCTTTTTTGTGTACCATTACTTCTTTTTCTTCAATGTTAGTGTGAGAAAACGGTTGTATGGTGATCATTATGCACGTGAGCACGATCCCAAGTGGGATATAAATACTCCCACATGGTGTCGCATTTTGTTTACTATTGGTGTCATGGCTGGCCACTGGCTTGTGGCATTCGAAGGGCCAGAATTGCATAGGATTCCTGGTGGATGGAACAATGCAGGGATGTGGATTTTGATAGTGCTGACATTGCTAATGCAATATAACTCGACATTGTATCTCGCAAAGTATTCAGAGAAGGTGGTGGTGCCAACCGCAGTTGTGCAGTTTGGACCGTATAGGTGGGTGAGGCATCCGATATATGCTTCGACAATGCTACTGTTTGTGACTTACTGTATTGCACTACGAGCACCTTTCAGCTCGCTATTTCTTGTAGCGGTTTGTTTGGTGTATTATGAGCAGAAGGCAAAATTAGAGGAGGCTTTGATGGTAGAGACTTTTGGAGAAAGATACTTGGAGTATGCAAGTAAAGTTAGGCACAAGTTCATCCCCTTTGTTTACTAGTGGCTCACAGGTATGCACTAATAATTTATGAATTGTAACGGATGTATAAACTCAAGTATTTGAGCATCAAACTATGGATGGAAATGCTAGATTATATTAAACAGAGTTGCACCTCTCTTTTCTGATATCACTTGTATATTTCTTGGTTGTTTTCAAAGCCATTTATATATGCCTAGTTGATAGATTCTTATGTTCTTCATTTTTTCTTTTTATGGTTGAGGCTTCAGTATATTAGCTGTGCAATTGTGGCACTTTGCTTTTGTGGTGTCCTTGGCTGCATGCTTGTGGGTTTGTAAAATGCCAGCAGTATGGATCTGATTATCCACCCTAGACTAGTTCAAGGTTTTCATATGCCGTGGCTGTTGGTCAACATGATTTCATTTTCCTTTACAGAATTATGCACAAATTATTCTCCATTTGGTGGTTTAACAACGACAGTGACGCATAGGCATACCAGAGGTAACAATAATATCAAATTTATTGTGTCATGGCTGCTTTCTAGAGCTAGACCATATTAATTATTTGTTCAAGATCTAGAAAATACAACGGTCATGCGTATGATATAATATAGGTATTTTATTATATTCCCAGAATTTATATTTCTTTTCTGGTGTTCTTTTTATCCATGCATAACACACGCACTTGCGAAACCTGGTAGAAAGCCCCATTTAAAAGATGCAAATGCAGATTCTGTCAAGTAATAATTTTATTCAGAGTTTCTTATTATTCTGGTATGTGTGCAAACATGCCTGTGCTAAGGGCTGTTATCATTTTACTGCTTCGTTGCATTTCTTAACTTTATAATTTCATTGAGAAATGAATAATTGAAGAAATCAACCAACCCACTGAATTCATTGCATCTAGAAATTTTGCTGAGAGATGGATTTCTGAGATGTGATAGTGCTTGAAAATATGTTAAATATCAAGATCGGGAAGCTTAATTTATTACGCTTCTCATTGCACTTTTTCATATTGATATTTATTAGTTTCAAGAAGTGAGCTAGCTTCTTCTTCATAGTTTTTTGCGAATGGTAGCATGAACAAACTAATCTCCACTTGAGTTTGGACATTTTCACTTGGTTGCCTAAAATAAATGACATGCGGTTCAATTAACTTTGCTTCTATCCACCTTCTTCATGCTTAACCTGCCTTGCCCTTTCTCTGAAATTATTGAACTACCTTTTTTTTAAAAAAATTTTTTTACTCTCATTGCATATGGATCATTGTTCTTGGATATGAACCTGCAGTTAAATCTATTCCTTTGACCGAGCAGTAGTAAAATCCCTTCGCTTTTCATAGATATGGTATCAACAATGTTTTGGCAGGCGGAGGCTTTATCCCTTCCATTATTCTGAAAGCCATATTGGCGTAAGAAAGATGAGTGACTTCTTATCGTTGGTCAGCATAAACCTGAGCCATACTATTGTAGCATAAACCTGCTTACCATGCAATCCCATCTGTGATCAGAATGGGCCCAACATTCCAATGACTGATAAGCTTTGCTGACTAACACAGCGGCTATCTAAATTTTAGAAAAATAAAAGACTGGTAGAATGTAGAAACCACCTCGCATTCACTCTATGGTCAACTGGTGTACGCCACATATTGCGCTCTCACTCACCCAAATTTGATGTCCTTGTAAAAGGGTCACTTCAAAATGATCAGAGGTTCTTCCTTTTGATGGCATTTTAGCCATCACTTTATCAAATGTCCTTTGCTGTATATATGGTTATTTTTTTGGGACTAGTAGACAAGAGTTATTGGTCCTATTTTGGCTTCTCAGTTCTATCAAGTCCTCCAAGTAGAGATCTGTTGGCTTCTTTCTTCTTGCTTTCTTGCTTTTTTTCATGTCATTTATGTGTGCGTGAGAGTTTAGTCATCGTTAGACTAAACTTAAGCTGTTTGGCAATTTATAGATAGATAGAGAGCATACCAAAACAGGCATAACTGTGGTTACGTTATGTCCACTTGGCCTGTGAGAGGGCTTTATAGAATTATTTATTGATTTTTTTATCATTCTACGACCGTTTTCTTTTTATGAGGCATCAGCGAAATAATCAGAGGTTCTTTCTTCTGAGAGCGTTTTAGCCATCACTTTATCGTATGTCCTTTATTGTATATTTGTTTTTTCAGACTAGTAGACCAGAGTTATTGGTTGGCTCCCTACTTCTGTCAAGTTCTCCAAGTAGAGATGTGTTGGTTTCTTTCTTCTTACTTTCTTGCATTTTTTATGTCATTTATGTGGGCGTGAGAAATACAAGTTAGCATGACCAATGCTTCTTGTGTTTTGCACTTGGTCCCGAGATTTTGAGTTACCTCCATATCTGATGAATTTAAAGATTCATCTCCATTTAATTCGTGATTCTACGGTAAAGCAATCTATTTTAACGATATCAATACTTTGGCTTAATGTTTCTGTGTTTGGCATAAGAAATGGGCCTCATTGGGGCATGTTATCCTTGTGAAAAGTGGTTTCATTTGCTACAGTGGGCATGCTTTTAGTGTGTTTAATATTGTGCCAAAACATCATAAATTTAGAATATATAGGTGTTTGCAATGTTTTTTTTTTTTTAATTACATAAGACTAATGTTCAGATTACAGCTCATATTATATGAAATTTACAATTGATATTTACAATTAAACAATTACTGGAACTAGTTTACATTAATTCTTATATAGCACTGCCCAGATTTTTACCCTCTCTAATATTTGAGGGGTGTCTACTCTACTCACATTTCGAAAAAGAGAAAATTGCCTTCACTTAATTATATATTATAATTAAGAAAGAAAATAAGTCCTTACATGCGTCGCGGGAGCTCGAACCGCTGCATTCAAGTGCAGGGTCCTGGCCACTGGGCTAAGGCCCAATGGTTAGGTGTTTGCAATGTTAAGAAGATTGTATTGATCTTTTATGAACATGCTTATCAAAGTTGTGGACTTTTCTGTACTGACTGAAATTAGGACGGGGGAAGCTTCCTGTGTATGCTTACATTTTCGCATAAGTAGTTATTGTGCATGGATTTAGACATTGTTGTGACCATTGTAGGAACAAAAGTCTGCATGTTAGCCGTATACATGAAGTTACATTCTGTATAAGAAGATTTGTCAATACTGCTGGGGGGCATTTTAGTAATGGGGGTGTATTGAGATGATCCTTGTGAGAAAAAGCTCGACCTAAACATAGGCTCGACCTAAAAATAGGGGCTTCAGGGTTATGTCTTCCGCATTGTGTTTAAGATTCCTTTATTATGTATTGGAGAAGGGCATAGGGGACCTCCCTTTTAGTTCTTGGGACTCGGTGCACTTCATGTGTTAGATTTTGGAGTGGACACTTTTCTGAAAATTGAAAACCAGAAGAATCCTTATCCATGTGATATTAACTATAGAAATGCTTTTTCGCTATCCTCGTCTTTGGTGAAATATCGGTATATATTGAACAGTGAACACGGCAAATGATTCGATCAAAGTTTAGAGATGTTAACAATTTATTTGTCTGGGAGATTACTTAGAAGAAAAGTGACTAGCAAGCTCCTCTAGAATCACAAGCAGAATTGTCGAAGTGGATGAGTTCAAGCAGTAGGGGCCACTTCAAGGAAATAATGCATAAGACAATTTTTATCCAATGATCTTCCACTACTTTACAAATTGCAATAATTGTTTCCGACATCATGATATCCCACACTGTGCAAATCCTTACATGAACCGATTATAACTTCTTCCTGTGGTTGAGTTACTTTCGGATATGACAAAATTTGAAGCTGTGGTTCTTCCATGAACTGCAAGTCAAGTGTTTGATGTGAAGTGAAGATCCCAAATGACGGTTAGATTCATGTTCATTGCTGTCGAAAACGCGTATATCTTCTTCGTGTTCACGGAAGCAAGAGGTGAAATCCTGATAAGAAACAATTGGACCATGTTTTTAACGATTTGTGTTTTAACTTGTTTTTGAAACGTATTTTAGTAAACATCGAAAGTTACAGCGGTACTCTGCAATGCACGTATGCTGATTGCTGAAACGCACAGGGCACTCTGTTTGTTTCACAGCCTCAATCTCAAATAGGCCCACGCACATCCACGGAGGGAACAAAATTGTGCTGAGACGCAGCCTTACGTGGGTTTCTAGTTTGCACTACTCGGTCCTGCCGTCTTGTTGTATAAAAAATGCCTGGTGATAAGCTAAAGGCCCAAAATGATATATCATCTCAGCTCTTTGTAGACCATAAAAGAAGATGAAAAAATCTAGGGAATATGATAGTTACTTCACCAACGTCGAAATCCACACACATTTGATCCTCAAAATACACGAACTTATAACTTTTTTCAAAAAACACAAATGCCAAGTAACCCCACCCTTTGTTTTCCGGATTTGCTTTTCTACAAACAACTTTTAGTTGCACATTAAAAAAGCCCGCAATGGACCACGTTGGTGCACTCGTTGACACCTATGCGTGTCTTGTCACCTTCACATTTGACAAAAAGCTAAGAAAAAGATTTGCTAAACTTCAATCGAAATACAAAGGATTCTCAGCGCAACAACGAAGGGGGAAAAAAAGGAAAGCAAAGAGAAACCCACGGGTGGATGAGTTGCTTTGGGCCCCGTTGAACTAGATTTTCGTCATCGTCAAGAATCCATTTGCTGAAGCGCTTTCGATCGATGATCAATCTGCTTTTCTGGTCCTAGGGTTTACCCTTACGGGCAAACCCCGTTTGGGTACCGGGAAAGGCACGTATTGAATCCCATCATCATTTCCTACAACTTGCCACCTGCAGCCAATCACAAGAAAGTTACAAAATGAAATAAGATCTTCAGTAATTCTACATTATATACGGACCAAAATAGATAAAAGAACAAGTTTGATTGAAACATTTTTGGAGTTTCGAACTTCCTCAACGTTGACTATTATCTACTTTCTTTATGTGGTTATCATTAAATTCGAATTGATTTAACTCATATGAAATTAACAACCTTAGCACGTATAGCCAAATACGATTAATAAAAGGATGGATAGTTTTGACTATAACAATTAATGTAACATAAAATATAAGAGTAAAATGTCATGTTATTATTGGGTCATGTTATGTTAACATACAAGAACTCTGTTATTACTCAAAACCAAAAAGTTGCAGCAAGCATGTGAAACAATTGAGTTATTATAGTTGATAATTTATGGGTATGCTATATATTACATTATATTTAACATAGTCTAATCCATTATTCTTAGAAATTTGAAAACAGAGAATATATAACACTTAGATCTCTCTTATTCTTATCTTTACCATTTAGGTGGTGAATAAAGCGAAAATAGAAAAAACAACGCTTTTCAAATATCCCTACTCATCAGTCTAATAAATATGTGGTATGCTTATTAAAAGGTATCAAGGTACGTGAGTTTTTATATGCCAATAAAAAAGATTGGGACCTGAATGATAAAAGTGAGAATCAGTACTGCCTAAGTGTTATTTCCCCCTTGAAAAGAAAAATGAAAATCAAGGCGCAAAACATGCAGAGCAAAGATGTGGTATGAGTAAACACTGCTGAGTCGGAAAATCTATATTCCTTAGATGTCCTATAGCCGTTTGATGGAGATTGTACAGCTGGAAAACGGGGTCGTCTACTAGTGATGGTGTGATTTGATAGCATCAAAGGGTCAGAGTTACGTATACATTTGGTTCATTTTTATTTGATGGAGATTAGAGATCCGAGGGAGGAGAAGCTATGATTGGTTCAAACAAATGATAAAGACGGCAGTGGAATTGGAGCACAAGCGCTTTCAAGCCATAGATGTATCAATATCTATGCCTAAAAGGACAAGGATTGATGCGTCTACAGATTAATTAAAATGAATTTTTTTTTTTGGGGAGGATTTTGAAAATGTTTTCAATAGCTTCAAAAACACTATATCTTATGCCAAGTGCCTTATAAACACAATATAAGCCATTGATGCATACTGGCTAGAGTACATATGTAAAAGAGAATAATTTTAGTAGAAGATAGGTATCAAGGGTTTGTACTTTGCAAGTGTATACAGGTCTGAGAAATACAAAAATACATTTGCCTAACATGCCAATGTCATGCATGGAAGCCACGTGTAAAGTTAAGGAAAGCACCAAGTTTTACCTTATATGCAAGTAAACCCCTAATATTACACAAATTATCACATAGACGCTCTTTTGTTTTTTTTTTTTTTTTGGTTCATTCTAACACACTAAACATATCCAAAACCTACAGAGATAAAAATCAATTTACAAAAAGAATGTAACCTAAATTGAAAAGTAGTCTATATGTTCATTCTTGAAATGTTAGGAGTCAGATCTATACATTAAGAAAATTTTAAGGTTTAGGTGTTATTTTTCTTAAAATTTTTTTGAAGATAATTTGCTAATAGAGCTTGATCTAGTGCCCACTATCGCACATATTATAGTGCATGACGGCATGCATGGTGAGCTCTCACTAGGGGACTCTGATGCGGGGCGAAACACCCCCCTCCCCCCAACACATGAAAGCTTCACTACATGATATGCCGTGCATCAAGTGCATCATAACACGTGCAATGGTGCAATACTAGATCAAATTCTATATGCTAATATTTTTGCTGATTATGCGTGCGTTTGGAATTGAGGTGCTGTAACTCTACTGTGAAAAAAAAAGCTGCAATTATAAAACAAAAGTTAGTAATATATAGTAAATGTAAATTTTAAATAATAATTTTGATAAAATTATTAAAGATATAATAAATTTTATTATACAAATGAAAAATCATATTAACATAGTTTTTAAACTACAACAGTTAGTATTTACCAAACACTTCAGTACTATAACTTTTAAGATAGAACTGTCCAACCTCAATCCTAAATGCACCCTATAATTGTTTACTATGCCCACTACTTGTGGAAGAAGAACCCTATGCTGCAATGCATTTGAGGCTAAGGACCACCACTTCCACAGCCTAAGGAACACTGCTAGGACCACAATGAATAATTGAACTATCCCTATTACTCTTCTGCTTTTGGGTACAATTGCGCTAGCTTTTTAATATTGTAGTCGTTTTCTTTTTCATGCTTTTTCTTTAATTTTGCAACAAAATTATCATAATTAAACCTAATCAAATCATTTAATGATTAACTAGTCGGAGTTTGCCCCGAATGCCTATCAAAGATGGGCTTGCGTTAACCCTAAAACCATAATGCAATTGAGATTATCATATTATGATTGTTCAGACCTCAGATACATGCATCCAAATTAACAAATTAATTATGTAAGATTCTGAAATTTTGAGAAATAGAGGGACCTGTAACTGTTGGTGAGATGATGAATGAAAATATGCATTTCAAGTTTGGCCAGCTCACTGCCTGGACAAGAGTGCACTCCATTTCCAAATGGCATGTATGAATTTGGTCTCGGTGGCGCCTGCATCATCACACACACAAACACCAATTAATTTTTTTTATATATAATTAATATATACAAATTTCTCAGAAAAATTGAAATGTTTTAGATACTTCCAAACAAGCTTAATTATATACTCGCTACAGCAGAGTACTGTTACAAGCCTACAAAATCAGCTCACATGATTCTGATACATTCAAATCTTTCATTTACTGTTCATTCACTCGCTCATATGGATGAAGATTCACATAACCCCAAATGAAAACGACAGTACCCACAGATAATCTAGCCATTGGTAACCTTATATTTCACTGTACACATGGCCCACTAACATAAATTAATACATATATAGAAAGTTGAACTTTCTTAATGTGTATTTGTGTTGATTCGTCCGTATTTTAATTTGTATTCTAGTGTAAAGGATGAGCTTACCTCGAATCTTGAAGGGTCAAATTTTTCTGGCTGAGGGAAGAAATCAGGACAGTGATGAATGCTTCTGAAGAGAGGAAGCACTTTCCAACCTCTAGGGATTATATAGCCTTCAAATTCTACATCTTGTACAGCTTCTCTAAAAGTGAATGAGAGTATGCTTGCTGTTCTTAAAGTCTCTTGAATCACCTGGAAAAAATATATATATTATTTTACTTTAATTATCAGGAATGTATTGTAATTAAGGGATCATTTTATTAAATTTTGATCAAATATTGATAATATATACGTACCCTTGTAGTCAGAGGCATGTGCCTTGTATCATCCCACGTCAGCCCTCTATTTTCTTCAATTTTTTGACGTAAAATACCTTCTTGTTCCCTCTGCGCAAAAATGATTGGCCATGAATATTTTATATACCAATGTGGAATTATCTTAAAAAGAAAGAAAAAAAAAATCTGAAAACTGTTGAAAAATAGAAATGTTAATGTTACCGTGACAGCGTCCAGCAGATCCTGATTATCATGCAAATACTTAAGAACCCATGTCAAAACACTTGCAGTTGTATCATGAGCAGCAAAGATGACACCAATTATATTATCAGCAATTTGAGAATCGTTGAGTTGATTAAGCTTATGATCTTTTGCTCCCAATAAAACTCCCAACAAGCCACCAATTTGGTTCCCACTTTCTCTTCTCTTTTGAATCAACCTCCTCAAAGTCTCATTCAGCTGCTCTCTTGCCTTTTAAGAGACGCACATACAAATTAATTAAATCTTTATTATAAGTTTTTTAATTAATTAAAACAGTAATGTGATGAAGCTTAAAAGATTTAATTATTAGCTAGCAAGTTACCTTTATTGCTTTGTGATACGGGGTTCCTGGAAGATCTAAGGGCATAGAATTGTAGCCTTTCTCTATGCATTGATACAGATTCTTGATTCCTTCCATTTCCAAGTCATGTTGGTACCCGAAAGCCGAAATCATTGCAACATCAAAAGCATACTAGAAGAAAACATAAACAAAAACTTTGAAAATTAGATTCCTTAAATATTATTATTAGTATTGTAATTATGTGTGCCGACTCATGCGGTACTAAAAGATAAATACGGTTTAACAAAAGGACGTATTCGATAGCTGGTTATAACAACACCTTCTTCATTTCTTGTAAAGTGTTGATGGTTGCATTTTTCCATGTAGGCAGAAATTTCAAAACAATTTGCTCAATTTCTGAAACCGACCCTCGTATTGCTGAGGGCAAAAACGAAGCTTGAACCAACTTCTTGAGTCTCGAATGATATGCACCTTGGTGAAAGAACAGAGCCTCGGGGCCTATCATTTTTTCTTTGCTTGGTGGATATGTTGGCTTGAACAAGTGTGCTTTTGACACTAGCACAATCTTTGCTGCTTCTGGGCTTGAAATCATCACACATGGACAACCCAATATGTGCGTCTTAAATATATCCCCATACCTACAAGTAAGTAACAAACCATTAATATACATCGACCAAAGAATCAACCGTATGATGGGTATCTAGAGATGCCCATGTACCGTTTTTGTCTAGTGGAGAAGAAGGAATTCGGGTTTTGGGTGTAAAGCTTGAGTGTTTCTCCAATATAAGGCCACCCCATTGAGCCGGGAGGGAAGCGTTTATCCTTGGGCTGGCGCCATTGAAGCAAGACAAGAAGCAGTAGCAGCAACAAAGAAGAAAACGATAGAAGGAAAGTCGGTAGTGGTGGTGGTGATGAAAATGAAATTAGATGCATGGTTAAAAGTTGGGATTGAAAGAGAGAGGTGGCAGAGGTTAGCTTGAACAGCTGTAGCTAGCGAGTCTTGAAATTGTACTTGAGTGAGGTTGGGGATTATGTGGCGAGGTGGTGGGGTTTATATAGGCCGGAGAAGCAGCATATTTGTGACAGACGTCGCCACATTTCTTGGAACACCTTGCTTACCCTTTTTTTTTAAAAAAAAAAAATTATTTGTTTTTTTTGGGCAACCCCCTCACACTCTCTCTCTTTCTTTTTACCCAACTACTACTAAAATTAGAAGAGAGTTCTGATGAGAGGGTTTCCATTCTCGGTGCCGACCATTAAAATTATGTTATGTATGGTTGGAAAAAATAATAATAATAATTTGTTGCAATTTTATTTTGTCATACTCTAGGAATAAGGAAGGTTTTTCTCGTATATATTATTTTGAAACATTTTTATTGATGAGTATGTGTTGATTTATATTCCTTTTCGAAACCTTTTATTGATATGTGTACATATATATAGTTTACATACTTTTTCGACTTATTTTATTGATATGTGTATATATTGGTTTATATTCCTTTTCAATACGTTTTATTGATGTGTATATACTCGTAGTGTGAACCTTAACCCTTTTAATCTTTTATACTGCTAAAGAGTTAAATATTGCACACAAAAATAATTAGAAAATAACCATAATTTACAATGTGACTTAAAGCTTTCAAATCATGCTGCTAATAATATATGTGGTGTTGACTTCATCTACCTAACAACATGAATTACTAGAGCCACTCCATGAATTCAAAGTAGGAACTTAAAAATCACAATCACAAATATTCAACTTCATCATCAACAACTGGCCTACATTTTCTTTTTGCTTCTAAAATTTTTAAAATAATTTGAACCTTGTTTGAATATGATAATGACACGTGTCTTATATCGGTGTACGAAACAAAAGAAAAAGAAAATCCGTACAATAATTATAATTTATTCTTATATAGTAAATAAACATATATAATAAACATATGATCTTACTAATTTATACTAGACAGACACAATTTACGTTTTTCATATACCCAATATATTGGTGAGATTATGCTCTTGACTAGAGATTGGCACCGAAATTCATTAGTAAAATGAAATGAGACCGATCTAACATGTTATCTATGACACTAGCAAAGTCAAGCGAGACCACGCTCCTTATAGAAGCGTGGGTGCGAAAATTTACTGCCATGCAGATGACAAAAGCTCCCGGACTACTTAGGGACACCGCAGCCCAGCGGAGCGAAAGCCTGCCATAGCCCAGCCCAACACAGCCGCCATTCCCCATCCCCCCACGTGAGGCTCTAGGTAATCACCGCGTCAGCCAACGGGACTTGGGCCTTCACACGTGTCAAAATCCTAGCTGTGTACGTGCAACTGCACCGCCTGAAACTCACTGAATCTGAAACGCCTCGTCTTTTTCCGTTCGTACTTTTCAGCACCAAAAGAAAAAAAAATAAAAAAATTAAACGGTGGGTTCTCGTTTTCTGGATTCGTTAGTATATCATCATCAACTTTAATTTTGCTATTTTAGGCAAATTACTCACCGTCTCCGTTTCGTGGAGCCAGTATCGTCAACTTTCTTAATGAATACGATACGCACACAGACACAGGACTCACGTCTTTAACCTCTTTATAGAAAAACCTTTAAATTAAAAATTTAATGGACCCCTCTTTGCCTGACAGGTCTAAATTTTATGGCAAAGTTTAATATTATGGAAGCGCTGTCTTTGACACATATCACACGGTAACAGGGACGATGATTGTCAATGATTTAGTCACATACAAATGATTGTGATATCACTTCCCTAGTTCCTTACTGTGACACTTGTGTTACATGAATCTTTTATCCACTAACCAAAAATGAAAAAGTAAGATTTAGGGAATAGGAACTGGAGATCGATATAATCACCGTGTCAGTACAGAATTGGTGCTCTAGTTATATTGTACTTTTTGGAAATGCAAACTTATTTCACATGATTTTCGTGCGTGTACAAAAAATTTTAATATTTTCTCCATTTTTTCAGATCATGAACATGCGTTCCAAGAATAAGAATGAAAGTTCACCTGAGAGAATAACACGTGGCATGAGTGTTGAGCTGCAATGCAAAATTGCAACGCCAGAGGGGAAAACGCGTGTAGCAACCTGTGCACACGTGTGGAGAGCCAGGCTCAAAAGACACCAACTGATTCACGTGGTTTGGACCTGACGCTGTGGCCTTCCTTCTTTCAGCTTTCTTCAGAACAAACGAGCGCTCCCTGATGACTTCCTCCTCAGCCTCTACGGCTCGGCCTTGGCTGCCGGCTAGTGTACGTGTCATTCACATGGCACGTGCAAACAGCACATCCTGTACGAATATTCTACGAGCGAAAGAATATTCTGGTCCGCAACGACGTTCATTCATCTCATGAAATACGCGTACAAAGAGTGCGAGTGCAAACATTCCAGCATTAAGCGTGTTTGAACGAAAACAATACTACAACAGGTGATCTCGGGACTCGGTTAATGAGATAACGCCACGTGTGACAGCATTTCTCAAGCCTAATAACAGTCGCACATGAACTCACTAATAGGCACTCACTAATAAGCATACGGCAAGATTGACTTGGAAATGGGCGAGAATTTAATGGAGGGCGCCGCAAGAAATTCCAGCACGACTTCAATCTGGGATAGACTTTCCAGTGGCCACCTGCATACGTGGACGGCTGTGATCGTGCCCACGTAGCACCCCTGCGTTCAGATCACCGCCAGCTTTTGATGATAAACAGTATCATGTGTGAGATTTTAGTTGGTCGGTATTTTTCTTTTGTCTTCCTTGACTCCTTGAGTCTAAATAGCAGCACTCTTTTTCTTTTAGGAAAAGTGATTGCCTTTAATTGTAATCTAGTTGTCAAGACACACGTGGCAATCAATCCACGGTGATGGTGATTGGGGCATTTTTTTATTTTTCTCTCTCTCTCTCTCTATGGGCCCGTTGCCCTTACGGCCTTATCCTAATCCTCCCCGTCTCTGACTACAAGAAGATTGATTTTGGATATACTTGTGATCAGCTTTGGAATTGTGAAGTACTTGAAGTTCAATCCATCATGTTAATTGTCTCACATTGTTAGATTGCGACGTGCCGCATCTGATCAAAGATTTTGTAGCATAAAGCCATGAACTCTGGACATTGCTACAGTGATAAATTCTCGGGTTTTTTTTTAATACAAATTAAACAAAAGAAAAACAAAATTACTAATATACCATAATAAATAGCATAAAAAATTAATTATAAATATACAAGTTTAAATGATAACATGTGGAGAATTATTAAATGAGTAATAATATACCCACAAACTATTATACAAATTAATTTTGTACAAACTAAGGTGGCATGATAAAATTGGTTGAATTAAATATCTTTTGGCTCACATAATCTATTTTTATTATTTTGTATTTTCATTCAACCATTAAATTAATGCCAAATCAGTTTGTACAAGAGTTTGTGCCTGTATTATTACTCTTGTTAAATATACAAGTTTAAAATTTAAATAAAATTTTATGGTATTAATACCACAAGTTAAACTTGTAAATTTTTTTTATATGCTAGAAACGTATAACTGTAATTTTTGTTAAAAGTTACGGTTTTCGTTAGTGAATGGGAATGTAAATGTCTTTTTTAAAATGTTAGGGAGGTTTTTGTCCATTTGTCTAAACATTAGGGGTGTATTTGTCCTTTTTTATAAATAATATTCGGATCCTCATTGTCTTTACCTGCACAAAGAAGGATATAAATTTGTTACTTACCTTCATCATTCTAATGACGATCAATATTATTCCGCATCTGATCAATATTATTCTGCATCTGATCAATATTAACTGTTTGAACATGATCTATTTGATATAGGGTCGATTTTCGATTGCATGAGGCGATTAAATAAGCATTTGTCTTTGTGCAGAGATAAAATAAAATTTCTTGATTAAAAAAGTAGGCTTGGCGTTTAAAACCCGTCTTATTACAATTGTTGTGAGATTGAAAAGTAGAATGTATGTGTTTGGTAAATTTTATTACGAAAGTGTTGTTTTATTATATAATGACTAAAATAGATATAAATTTTAATTACTTTTTATTTTTAGAATATATTTAATAAAATTTTTTAGACACATTTTTTTCTTAAATATTAAACATATCTTTTTTCTTAATTATGTAAAATTACATTAAAAAACTTAATTAAAAAAATCTAAAGAACTTTATAATCTATTACATAAAATATGATAAAAATAAAGGTATGATTTATATATTATGATTTATGGATAAATAAGATATAATTATCTTTTTATTAAAATTCAGGATTATAATAGGAATTTTAAAAAGATATGGTAGCTTATTAAATAAACTGTTTATGAAAAGCAACTCCTTACCTGCTTTTAAAAACTGCTGATAAAATTAAGAAAATTATGAAATAAGCTGTTTTTACAAAATTTACCAAACACTATTTTTATCAAAAATTATTCAATAAGCAGCTTATTGAATTTCAACCACAATCCTAAATGGGCCCATAATGTGAGAAGTGTTGGATGCTTATAAGAAAATGACAAGTGGCAAAATATCTTGATCGCCATGTGGCAGAACAGGACTGAAGAGGGGCACCAAATCTTTTATATTATCGCTCAAAATCTTGAATTAGCTAAAATTTGGATATCCATGGTCATTTATAGGGTTGGCATGGGATAAGATTTATCAATTACAATCCCGTCCCATATATATACAAGTGGGATAAAAAAAGTCTTACTCTTATCCCTATATTTTTTTAGGACAAAAATATGTTTCGATCCCGTCCTAAAAGAGATAGGATCTTGTTGGATCTCATTCTAATTGGAAGAATTCTCATTTTTAGTCGGCAACGAGGCGGGATGGGATAAATTTTTTTAATTCCACTCCTGTCCCGTATATGCAAGTGAGATAAAAAAAATGTCTCACTTCCATCCCAAAAGAGATAGGATCTTGTTGGATCTCATTTCAATTGGAAGAATTCTCATTTTTAGTCGGCAATGAGACGGGATGGGATGAAATTTTTTAATTCCACTCCTATCCCGTATATGCAAGTGAGATAAAAAAAAATGTCTCACTTCCATCCATAAATTTTTTTATAAAACAAAAATATGTTTCAATTTCATTTCAAATGGAATAGAATCCCGCAGGATCCATACTATCGAAAAAAATTATCATCCCTAATTATTTATTATAATTGAAAGAATGAAATTTCTCTATCAATTGCAGCATTCTCGAAACGAACAAGAATGTTTAGTTAATCTCACCATATCTTCAAAAAGATGGGAAACCATAGATATTTTTATGATTTAAACTCCTTTTTTTTTCTTTTTTGTGTGGCAACGGCCATGGTAAACCTGGGCATCGTTGTCATATAAATTTGTACACGTTTATATTGGAGCAACTCTATTTATTTATTACCTTATAAAATTGTACACGTTTGTGTTTGTCAATTTAAATCTGCCATGTTTGACTTTAAATGAGATTTAAGGTTTCTTGTACATTTTGTCCTTGGTTCGTGTACTATAATGAAGAAATCGTCCTCGTTAAAAACATTTTTATTTAATTCTTTGTTTCCCAACTAATAACAGTGCAAAGACTTTGCTTAAGTGGAGGTTTTGTGGCATTTCATATATCATAATCATTTAGGAGCTGAGATGATTGACAAGTGCAATTTCTTTCCCCTTTTGAAAGGAGATTTTAATTTGACAGGTGTTGAATAACTAGAACATTTGGAATATATTCTAATGAGATACACATGATTTAATTAAAAGAAAAAAGAAGAAGAAAAGAAAAGATACGTTATTTGGCTTGTACGTAAAAGATATATTTTAAAAAAATTAATAAATCTTGTGGAAATCCTTCTTTAATCCTCAAATCGATTTGACATGCTTTACTGATAATGAATGCGGTGATGTTACAAAATTTCTTATTCAAGTATCTAGAATATTAATTGAGATTTTGCTTGGACTAATAACAATATTTTGTCTAAAAGGGATCTAATCCTCTTCTTTATTGAAGGTTTAAGTGGAAAACAAAATTATATATCAGGAGGTTCCGAGCTGAGAAAAGTGTTTGTGGTATTGATGCTATGGAGGTGCTTCCAAACCAAAAATAGCAACTCCACATTTTGCATTTTTGTGATGGTACATGATTCTTGCCTTCACTTTTCTTCATTTTGTTGTGAACGATGATGCTGAAAGATGCGAAATTCAGGCACCACCATCAATTTGAGAAAAAGCTTGAATGGAAAGAAATCCAGTGGTTTGGTTTGTGTAGGCTTACAAGTTGGGCCGTTAATTGCTTACAACTGCCGGAACTGCAATGGCTAGAGAAGAGTAGGTCTTTTAACACCCCTTAAAAGTTTTATATAACCCCTTTTGTTTTGAAATTACATAAATATCCAAAGATAAATTTGAATGAAAATTCAAGTAAACACTTCAATAAATTTTTCTTTTAACAAAATTTTTACACCTACTTCGTTTTATAATTTATATTTATGTTATAAATTGTTTTATTGAACGAATAATTTTTTTAAGAAAATTATGAGAGTTTAGAGTTACAAAGACAAAAATATATAATACTAAGATCTTAGAATTTACATGTAATTTATAAGTAAAAACTTAAAATTATTTTTTGGAGTGAAATTCTATGGAATAATGATTAATTTGAATACACTGATTTCCATTTTATGTTTTAAATTTACAATATTTTCAGAAATAAAATTCAAAGGGGGTGCTAGTAGATTTGGAGGAGTGCGGAAAGCTCGCAGGAGACATGTTTGAACCAATTAGCCTAAAATTGTTAGTAGGCCCAATTGTTGTTGATCTTCGCGAAGCGTTGCAATTTCTTGTAATTCTCCAATATTTACCAAATATTGGCACTTGTTTTATTGGAAACAATCGTCGGTAAAAAGAAAAAAAAAGGTAAAAAAAAAAAAAGCGCTTCTTACATTTTCACATCTGTCAAAAGGATTTGACTCTGATGTATATTGAGTTTGTTTTTACTTTTTCAATATTTGAAGTATATTTAACTATGAACAAATATCAATTTTCTAAATAGATTTAGGTGTTTGTTTTTTAGTCTAGAGTTCGAATTTAATTTTTTTGCAAACATTAACTTATATTTAGTTGTTTTTTTTCTTTAATTATCACTTATTATCAAATAATTTTATTTGAATAAAAAAATAAAAAAGGTTTACTTTTTGTTGATGCCGTAAAACGATCTCAATAGCTGAATTTGTTTTCTTTAGGGGATAATAGCACGAATCCAAGCTTAAACGTCGGTTTGAACGCAACTTTATATACCAGCCAACCAGAAAATACTATTAGGATACACCAGTAGAGTTTCGGCATAGACTCTCCGATGTTTAAGTCAAAAATTGTGTATAAGAGAAAGAAAAACGAGAAGGAAGAATCATGAAAAGTGAAAATCTTGTAGGGAATGTTAAGGCTTTTAGATAAGTGATTTGTAAAATTTTTGGTTGATTTTGCCAACCCCTATCTCTATTGCCCTTTTCAACTTAAATAGGCTCCTGGTCATGGGTGGTTGCCTCTTTATTTGAAGCCCACTTTCTTCAGCAGTTGCAAGTAGTTGTCAGTTAGAGGTGATTTAAATAAATTGTGGTACACAACTTTTCCAGAGATTATGCCACATTATTTTAACTAATAATCTTCCATGTCGAACTAATTCTTGCGGCAGACAAATGAATTTTAAGGTCGGATTACTTCACTTCTAGATTAGACTGACGAGTTTCCCAATCGCTCATGGAGGCTTAAGGTTGTATTCTTAAATCAGGTCATTCACATAAATCTCAGGTTGTATTTGTAAACCAGACCGCCAACATAGGCTCCAGGTTGTACTTATGAGGTCAGTTCGACGACAATAAATTTTGAGTAGATTGAGGTCGAATATATTTTTAGAAACTATAAGAAAAATCCAACTTGAACACCAATCCCCTAGTTTTCAACACTGAAAAGCCATTACCAGTGTTGGAAACTAATTAATGAAAAATAGAAAAATTTTTACGAACCAAACACCATTCCCCTAGTTTTTAATACTGAGAAGACATGAATGGTATTAGAAACCAAAACAAAAAAGAAAGAGCAACATGGCCGTAAGTAGTGGATGTTGAATAGCGAAACGAAAATAATACCAGGATTAAAAGTTAGAAGAAATTTGGCAAAAAGAAAAGAAAAAGAAAAAGAAAAAAACAAAATAATGATAATAATAAAACCATTTTAAAGGGAAATAAGGGCACGTGACTTGAAGTGTGTATATTTCGAACACACGTTTGTCACTTTCTCAAGCTAGTTGGCTCGTGTAACAGGAGCTCCCATTCTCTGCACACACTTTTTCATATTGAAACCCACGGGAATGTTGGACTGTCGCTGTCTGTGCTAATAAAAAAAAAGGATGAAGCGAGCCAAAATAGAGATATATGGTGAGTGCCATGTGCCCTTCGTTTATGATTTGTTCACTCTCTCTTTTTTGTGCGTTCTTTTTTTTTTTTTTGCGTTCTTGCTTGCCTTTTTTTTTTGCCCTTTCTTTTTTCTCTTTTCTTTTCTCCACTTTCAAAATCATTTTTTTTTGCGTGCTTTTCCTTTTTTTTCTCTCTTTTTTTTTCTTGCTTACCTTTTTTTTTGCCCTTTCCTTCTCCTCTTTTCTTCTCTCCCCTTTCGAAATCTTTTTTTTTTTTTGCGCTGTCAAAACCAAGTTCATGTTGCATTTTATTGTTGATGTAGAACTAATATTATGCCGAATGATATTACTGCTGTTGACCATCATCAAAACTTCAATCCATTCGAGCTGAAGGAGATCCAATGAGTTGCCTCATCTCAAGCGCATCTGCTATTTGCTGTGTTTTATATTGTGTTGGATGTGGTGTTGGTAATAAAAGGTTGCTTGTAATTTACTGTTGATATACAGGGTGTTAGTATTGACTGGAAATGAGATTTTGTTAAATGTAATATGAGGCAGTAATAAAATTAAAGAGTGAAGATGGGTCACTTTGTAGCAACTCGCAAAATACGAATAAGGAGTTGTTGGATAGGCTCAATGATATTACGTTGGGTGTAGATGATAATGGAAAGGTCAAGCGAGATAATGTAGAATTAAATTGTGAAACAGTCGAAAATAAGTCTAAGAAAACAAGACGCATAAATAAGGTGAATGAGGAATCGAGTGGTGCACAATTTGAAGATGAGGGGGATGAGCATGAAGAATACAACATGAACAGACTAAATTTTGATACAACAGAAAAAAAAAAGATTGAAGAATTGAGGAAGGTGAAATTCTACTTATGCAACCTAAAAGGGGGGATGAATTGAGATTCTAAAAAATTATTCAATTCTAAAAAAAAATTCAATGCAAATTTAAAACGAATTTAAGGTAATAACAAATAAATTAATCACAATATAAAGAGATAAGGGAAGAGAGATTCAAACACGAGAATTTTTACGTAGTTCGGCCAACCTCATCTAAGTTCACGCCTTCAAGCTTTCCGGGCTTGAGGATTTCACTGAACAAACCTCCAAGGTTTTAAATGCTTACACTTGACTTCAAGGTGTCAATAAACCCTTACGACAAGAGATTATCTCGAATCTCTTAACCTAAGTATATCCCAATACTTATAATCACTCAAAACAAAAGATTACAAATTATTTTTCTCTCACACAATATTTAAGATTACAAATCAATGTCCAATGTGTGAATAAATGAAGTAAGAATGTGTTTAAAGCTCTATGAAGGTTGTATTTTCGATTGTAAGCTCAATGATTGTGTTGTGATCAACCTTTGTTTGAATTTGAATGAGATTATTTATAGTTAGAGCTGAAAAACTAGCTGTTATGATCGTATCGCCCAGCAAAACGGTTTAGCCGTTAGCCGTTAACTGTTCATTGCTAGTCGTTAATCTAAATCGCTTATTCTGAAAAATGTTACTGTTAGGTCAATTTTTAAATAAACGGTTTACCGTTTAGGCTTATCCTTTCGCCGTTAAATTCCAGAGACCTGCAAAATAAACTTCAGCTATCCGTTTTCACTAAACGGTTAAAGATTAGCGTGAAATGACATTTTGAAATTTATCGGTTAGCCATTTAGAATTAACAGTTCGCCGTTTATTTCCAGTAGCCTTCCCAGCATTTTGTATTTTCCGTTTTTCCTAATCGGTTAAAGCTTAAGCAATTTGTTACTCTCTGGATTTAATCAGTTAACCTTTTTAAATATAAACAGTGAACCATTTATTTCCAGAATCACAGTTTTAGCCAAAAATTGTAGGAAGTCATTTTTCAATTTAAGATTAATAGATATTCATCTTTCATAAACATAATTTAGAAAGATTAGAAAGATTATAAGGTTTTCTTTTATTAATGAATAGCTCCAACAATTTAATCAAAAACATTTAAGGTTTGTTATCATCAAAATCAATATTATGAACATATACATGTTAACAGAAGGAATATCAGATTCAAGACAATATTACACTTAGGTTATTGGGCGAACATAAGGTGGCAAGCAAATTGGGTAATGGAGAGACTGTGATTTATGTGGAAATGTTTGAACTTGGTTTCAGGTTGCCTATTTAACCTTACTTTGCTCGAATGTTGGTGAGAATGAGTTTGAGTCCAGGCCAGCTTAACCCAAATGGCTGGAGGGTTTTAGGTGGTATGTATGTTGTATGGGCTGAGCAAAACAAAATCGAGCCTTGTTTTAATGAGTTTACTCACTTATATTTATGTAATGAACATGGGATCAATCACAAAAGATGATACTATTTTATGTCAAAATCAAAGAGTTTAAGAATAATACTTGACTTTTCAGGCTCATGTAGAGGTTGGAAAAATAAGTATTTCGTGGTGGGTGGAAAAACAAATATTTAAAGAAAACAAACAAACAAGAACATCATTAATAAAATTGACCTACTGATAGTATTTTCGCAAGTCCTCTTCATTCCATGCCTTGCCGACGACCAGAATTTCCACCCATTATAAAATACTTGTTTTCCAACAAAAAAAAGAGAAAAAAAAAGGAGAGCATGCAACCCAAAAAAAAAATTAATTTTGAAAGGGGAGAGATGAGATGAAAAGAAAAAAAAAGGAAAAAAAGGGGCAACCAAGAACACAAAAAAAAAAAAAAAGAGAACACAAAAAAAAAAGAGCGAACGAATTAGAAACGAGGGGCACAAAACACTCACCATGTAGCTATGGCTTGCTTTATCCATTTTTTTTTATTAGCATAGATGGCAGAAGTTCAACATTTCTGTAGGTTTCAATGTGAAAAAGTGCGTGCGGAGAATGGGAACTCCTGTCACACGAGCCAACTAGCTTGAGAAAGTGACAAACGTGTGTTTGAAATATACACACTTCAAGTCAGGTGCCCTCATTTCCCTTTAAAATGATTTTTTATTTTTATTATTATTATTATTATTATTATTATTATTATTATTATTATTATTATTATTATTATTATTATTATTATTATTATTATTGTTTTGTTTTGTTTTGTTTTTCTTTTTCTTTTCTCTATTCTTTTTGCAAAATTTCTTCTAACTTTTAATCTCGGCATTATTTTCGTTCCACTCTTCAACATCCAACACTTACGGCCATATTGCTCTTTCTTTTTTGTTTCAGTTTCCAATACCGTTCATGTCTTCTCAGTATTGAAAACTAGGAGATTAGTGTTTGGTTCGTAAAATTTTTTTCTATTTTTCATTAATTAGTTTCCAACACCGGTAATGACTTTCCGATGTTGAAAACTAGAGGACTGGTGTTTGGGTTGGATTTTTCTGACAGTGTCTAGAAATATAGTCGACCCTAATTTACTCAAAATTTATTGTCGCCGAACTGACCTTATAAGTACAACCTGGAGCCCATGTTGGCGATTTGGTTTACAAGTACGACCTGAAGTTTATGTGAATGACCTAATTTAAGAATACAACCTTAAGCCTTCATGAGGGACCGAGAAACTCATCAGTCTGATCTAGAAGTGAAGTAATACAACCTTAAAATTAATTTGCCTGACCCAAGAATTAGCTCGACATGGAAGATTATTGCTTAAAATAACGTGGCCTAATCTCTAGGAAAGTTGCGTGCCGCAGTTTATTTAAATCGCCTCCAACTGACAACTACTTGCAATTGCTGAAGAAAGTGGGCTTGAAATAAAGAGGCAACCACTCATGACCAAAAGCCTATTTAAGTTGAAAAGGGCAACAGAGGTAGGAGTTGGCAAAACCAACCAAAAATTCTATAAGTCACCTATTTAAAAGCCTTAACGTTCCCTACAAGACTTTTAGCTCATCCACCGAAAAAATTCCTTGATTTCCACTTTTCACGATTCTTCCTTCTCGTTTTTCTTTCTCTTGTACACAATTTCTGACTTGAGAATCAGAGAGTCTACGCTGGAACCCCACTAGCGTATCCTAACCGTGTTTTCTGGTTGGTAGGTATATAAAGTTGCGTTCAGACCGATGTTGGATTCGTGGTGTTATCTTCTAAAGAAAACAAATTCAGCTATTGAGGTCGTTTTTCAGCATCAACACTTTTATTTGAAGTCTGAAATTTAAACGGAAAATGTAGTTTCAAATCTCAATATACTCATAACAATTCATGTTCTTTTCTATATTATATATAAACCTACCATTTTTGTATTCTCCTTGAAGTTAATTTTTAAATTGCTTCAAATTTTTATACACATGGTAACATTAATGAAAGCAAAATATTGTACAAATCAGATTATATCTATTATGATGTACTAGAACTAAAATTATTGTGTTGACTTTATAATGAAAGTTGATATTAATATGTAATAATTACGTCTTTAATTACAAAATTAAATAAGAAACAATAATAGTATTATTTTTTAATGCTATCAAACTAATCAATTTGTTAATTTTCTTAATTGTGAAGGGCAAATATATGCCCCGCTTAAAAAGATATTTGTATTAAACTACTAACTTTTAAAATTTTCTATTAATATGTTGAAAAAAAAAACAAACATACTATTTAGATATTTTTATTCAGAAATATTCAGACTTTGATTAAGTTCAAACTTATTCAGATTTCGAATCAAAAAACATACGTAAGCTTGGACTTACCATTTGTAGGTTTTAGTTAATTTTTTTCTTTTAATTTTTGTGCGTTTTTACTAATGTTGTTCTATATTTCAGTTTTTTTGTGGTTAAAATTTTATCAACCGAAATTGTATTGATTATTAAACCAAATGGCTTTGTTTGGTTGAATTATATTTCTATCCTTATGAGTCCATATATACATACAGATCTATGCCACCGCATTATTATCCTAAGCCCACTTGAATTTGTATTTTATTTCATTTATTTATGTATTTTCTAATATGACTACTTGATTAGCTACAATAAACCAATAATATAATTTAGAAGCTAATAAATACAATCCCAATCCCAATCCCAATCCCAATCCCAATATTAAGCTCCAACAATCCTGGTTCATGGTAAAGCCACCGCAGAAAATATTTATGTGAAGGAACTTATGCATATGTTATTGAAGTTGGATTTACTAATTAATATTATTCTTATTGCATCATACTGACAGGCGAGCTTTTCAATATGGCACGGTGGCTCCCCCCTTGGGCCAAGAGATAAACATAAACTTGACGCTGTCTATGAGTCCAAGATTGCTACCCAACGTGTCAGTCAGAGAAGCATTCAAAACAAACAGATCCCGTAATTTGTCCTTCGAATCGACGTGTATGCATTAACAATTGCAGAAAACTGGAAAAAAAAATCATAAAAAGAAAATAAACTTAGTCTGGAACTCTGGATAACGCGCAGGGGTCAGCCAACCCAATTCGAAAGTGCTGGTAAGCGGCGTTTCCCGCGCTTTTAAAGTCTGGGGAATTGGCGCCATTTTTACTTCAACCAGCGCTCAAATCCGACGCGTGTCCTTTCCACGTAGATCAAAGCTCAACCGTTAATTGACACGTGGGTACGCACAATGCCCAGCTGTAGTCATCACAGCCACAAATTTCAAAATTAACACACACTAGCAAGTTCCAGAACACGCGACCAACCGCTTCTAAAAAGTTCATCGAAATCTTATATAAACCTGAAACTACTCGAACGCCACCAAGTCCGGTTCTGTCTTCGCAGAGCAACATAACAAATTAAATGGGGGCTGCTTATGAGGAGATGATGCAAGAAGAACAAGAAGGGTGTTCGACGCCAACAAGAAACGAGTGTCGCATACCGGCGGTGCCGTCTGCGTGCCCCCCGCCGCCACCGAGGAAGAAGCCATTTTTGTGTGGCGAGAAGAGGGGCCCACCAAAGAATGCGTATTTTCAGTCGCCAGAGATTGAGCTGCTCTTCGCTATGTTTATGGGTTCAAGAACTTAACACAGTAGGCTTGTGGTCGATTAAAAGTTCCCAAGTATCCAACGTTGTAAATCATACTGATTAATTAGGCTACTGTAAGTCTGTAAACCCCACCTTGTTTCCCATAAAAAAAAAAAGAAATTGTTTTGGGGGTTTATATGTAAATGCTTGGTCATCACTACGACTAGTAGTATAAGTAGTATATGATCGAATGAGATTGCAATCTGTTATGTTGCCCTTTGCTGTTGTAAGTTGATGAATGCTGGTTGCTGAAGTTTGTATTTCGCTCGGGACTGCTGATGCCGCAAAATCGAATTTTTTTTTTTTTGGTAAGAAAAAACTTATTTGTTAATGAATTCAAGTTTAATGTTGAAAAGAAAATCTTCTTTTCAAGCGACAAGCCTAACATGCCCCTACGGTGAAGTTAACTGCTACTGCCAGAACAGTTTTTTTGGTACACTTTCCACATCCTTCAAAATTTCAAGTAAAATTTTTGTGGCTGAATTTTTTTTTAAATAATTGGAGATAATTTATTGTAGATATAAATAATTAACTGCAGATATTAACTGCAGATAAGTTAATTTTTAGATAAATTATTTCTTTTAGTAATTTTCTACATTCATCTTATTTTACAATTAATTATAGTATAGTTTTAATAATTATCTCAGCTATGATATAAAAAAAATGTTAATTTTTAAATTTTTTTAAAATTTTTTTTTATTAGGATAAAATTTTATGGGCTGATAGTAATTTTATATTTTGAAGTAGAAGACATTTTAAAAAATAAAATTCTAGGATTTTAGAGGGCGTTAGAAGTTCTATGCAGCAAACTTTTTCTCTTTGGCCCAGTTTGGTGACGTAGGCCCAGGTTTAGGCCCCAGCCCGAAAGTCCATACCAGTAGAAATAGATTTTATTTGATTTTATGCACAGAGAGAACGTACTTCCAAACAAGCACTTTTCTAACGACACTCGCGAACTTAATTAATTGATATTATGAGGCCCGAACCAGTTTCCCTAATGATGTATTTAACCTAATGCAAGCGACTAAACTTTTAAGCATGTGTGGAGCTGGACGGCTCGCCAATCAGGAATTTTTGGTCTTATCTAAGGTAAGGTCGGCATACACCATTTGCATTGATAAGATTGAGACAATTACTAATTATCTTGACAATTGACGGTCTTGAACGCTCTTTATGTTTCATTTTTCTAGTGGTTCAAAAAACTATCATAAAACCTTTTAAGTTTTTCAGTTAATCAATTATTTTAATGATAACAGTAGAGTTACAAATAATTTTGTATAAACTAACGTATATTAGTTGAAAAATAATAAAAAAAAAATTTTAATTTCATGGGCCTGATGATAGTTTTATATTTATTTGTAGATTTTCGTTTCTGTCTATAATTTGGTCTGCGCATCAACATGAATTTAATTGTTGGATTAATATCAATTAATATTGGTTGATCTTTAATTTTTGAACTTAAACTTTTAGCTCAAGTATTTTCTATAATTAAAAAAGAAATTACATAATTCAATGATTTAATAAATGCAATCGCTAAGAGGCGTATTTTATAATAAAAAATAATTGAGACACCTCAAATATTTAGAGAAAAGGATAAAAAAATCCTTAACGTTTTAAAAAAGATAATTACATCTCAAAATTTTAATGAATTTCATTAATTTTAACATAAAATTTATTTTCAACTTACAATTATTATTATCTATTTCCAACATAGAAGTTGGTATATTGGCTTGCCCACTTTGCCCATAAATTGTTAATAAAATTATACACATTACCCTTATTAATAAGAGTTCAAATTTTGCTATAAAAATTCAATTTGATAGATAACACAATCACAGAGTTTCATTTCGTAGGTTAACGATAAATGTTTTGTCGTTCTTATCCATATTCATGTTCATTAGCCACAAGCATCCATACAAATCTTCCATGTTGCTTAAAAATGTTTAACTTTCTCCTTAAAATTGGACGTAGCTTCCCAATCCAAAGCATATGATCACACAACAAAAAGCAAACTCATTTTTTTCTTTTATGATTATTGGTAGGAGAGAAACAAGAAAAACATACATGATAACCAACTTAATAAAGATAAATGAACAGGAAAAACCAGGTATATGCCATAGGCAATCCTGTATTTGATGATCTCATTTTTTGCACAAAAAATTTCTTCCAATTTGAGCTTCACGCATTTAAAAGGAACTAGAAACTTAAAAAAAAGATTGCCAAGGATTGTTGTTAGAAGCATTTTTAACTCAATTCATGATGGCTGCATTGTAAAAATGCAAGTTAATCATATCTGTCTGCCTTCTATGAAACGAAACAAGTTAATAAGCAGCAACTTCAAGCCATGGGCGGCGCCACAAATGTGGCACGAGTAGCGGCTTCAAGGCGAGAGTACCGTCATAATTGGCTGGGCGCAAGTAGCAAATGGACACGAGCAGCGGCACCAACAGAGACAGTGTCTGTGTGGATAAGGTCTTTTAGGTAAATTCACCAAATTTGTAAGGGAATACACTGAGTTAACCTTTTAATTATTATTATTTTTTTTTGAAAAAAGAAAACTAACACTTTCATAAACAAAGGAGTTAACCTTTTAATTATTTAACCAAACTAAATCCATTAATAATTTAGGGTTTAAGTGTTATTTTCAAAATATTAGAAACTTTTATGTCTCTTTTCCTAAATATATGGGGTCTATTAGTTATTTAATCAAACTGAATCCATTAATAATTTAGGGTTTAAGTATCATTTTCAAAACATTAGAAGCTTTTATGTCTCTTTTCCTAAACATATGGGGTTTATTAATCTTTTTCCGTTTATAATATTCAACATAGGTACTAGCTGCTAGCTAGCAATTCAATTGAAAGCTAATTTGCTTGTAATTTATGCCCTCAACCAGCCGCGGCCGGATTATTAAAATGTTAATTCCCCAACAAAACCAAGTGCCTCAATCCATAATATCCACTTTACGCAGTTGCTAATCTTTGTTAACCACGTACGTCAACTAACCTCAAAAGCATAATTTGATTATTCTAACTACACTCTAATTTGATCCCCTCATTACGCCGACCTTGCTGATTCCCATATAAACTAATATTGTTAAGAAAATTAAAGCAATTAAACGGGTCACTTTCTGTTGTATACATTGCCTTAATGCCTTTACACGTAGGGCGCATTTTACGCAGCCAATTAGCTGCACATTATCTCGCATGATTAGCTTAAAGAAGCATATGTTTATGTAACTATAAGCTTATCTTCTTAATGCCACTTGCCCATACGAATAAAATGAGCTTCACTTTTTCTCGAAGTTGGATTGATGCCTTTGTGTTCTTTTAAGCAGCACGAATATTCCAGAGATGTATGAATTGCTAGTCATTTGTAACTATCAAAATTGTGATAATGTATTGGCGAGATATGAATTGTTAGTAATTTGTAACTATCAAAATGTGCATTGGGATAATGTCCATAAATACTTAAATAATAATTATAAAAGGCAATATTAATAGATGGATCACTCATATTCGCTGAAAAAGCTTGCAATTGCCCCTAACTCACGATAAGATTTTGAAAATAAGTTAAGTTTATGAACTTAATTTACTGCTGTATGACAAGGTAAAAAAGACCAGATTGTGAGTGAAGGGATATTTAAAAATAATAATAATTACTTATTGAGAGTGTAACGTAGATAGGGCCACGAGTTCCTTCCGAAGAAATTATTAAAATTCGAAAAGAAAGGAACTTTTTTCATTAAAAAAAAGTAGATGATGAATAGATCCAAATTAAATTTTTAATCCTCTACTATTTAGAATTCAAATCAAGTAGCCAATTAAATTAAATTAGTTAAAAATCACACGGTCAAATTTCCAAAGGCCAAAAAAATATCATTATACATAATCTTCTAGTAAGATTAATAATATGAAACAGTGTTATACCATTGAGACGCATCAATTTATACAAGTAAAATCTATAAAAGTGTTTGAATCATAATATTATTGCAAAAGAAATTTAGCTTTAACTTGCCTTGAGACACCTGGTGCTTGGCCAGTGTCATATTGAAGCTTACCCCGGCCCACTGATAAGACGCACTTTCTGCGGTTAACAACAGGGTGTAAAGTAGAAAAATTCAAAGTGTGATTCCCATACTTGGAAGATCCTGAGCTCAATCAAATAAACTAGTTCTTTAGATTCTATTGAGATCAGGAGACATTTTAATACTAAAAGCCCCGAATAAATCTAAGGCACTGTGAAAGTATAAAGTGAAGAGTCTGTGTGGTGACTCCAAGAATCTCCAAAGAGTGCAGCCTTTTGATAATATATTCATTTGTATCTGGGGTCAATCCCCGACAAGTCCCTCCAAAATGCACATGAAATGTTTACTTATTACTCTTAGTATTTTATGATGATATGAGTTATGTTGAATTTTAAAAAAAATTTGTCATGTGTGTATTTATAACAATGAATAAATAAAATTTAGTAATTTTATTATTTTTATTTAATAACTACCAATCATAATTTTATATTTTACTTAGCGTACAATATAAAATCTATTAATTGTTTCTCACCTTTTAAGATAGAGTCACTTCGATGTTCATGATTTTTATTATTACTAATTATTTTTATGAGACTTGTTTGTTCAAATTAAAGTGCGCCAGGTCTATACAACATATGTAAAGAATATCTCAGTAGATATGCACATGATGTAATAATAAAACATTGGCTTTTCTACTTCTGCGACCAAATATATACCTTAACCTTAACCAATCATCCCCTCAGGGATCAGGTTCTCTCTGCTTATATCTCTCTTCTTCCCTTCAAATCCTCATCACCAACATTCACTGACTGTTTCTTTCTTAGGACCCATATGACCAGAATTGTTAGCTGGCTTTTGTAATTTTTTCATCTTTGTTACCTTGGTGGGTCTTTAATTGCAGCTGTAAGGTTAGTGTAATGATTTATCTAGGTGGCATTCTCGGCTTTTACTGCATCTCTCTTGGCTTTTCTTTTTAACTTTCAACTAGATGGGGTAGTTTCTCTTTTGTTTTCTTTTTGATGGTTAGGGTTCACACACACACACATATGTACACACACACTCTCATAATCATCTTCACTTGCATGGAGCTGATAAGATCTCATCAAGAGCTAGCTGCAGCCAATATTTGCGGATGCGGCATCATCAAGATTCACAAGTTTTAGCAAAGGAATTCATTGAATAGGCCTATTCAAAAGTTCCTTCCAAATAATGGGAATCTTGATGATGCTGCATCAGCAAATATATGACTACTATTCATACCACTTTTGAATTTCAAATACACATGCAGCACAGATACATGCTCATGATCGTTTGTTCAGATGATTGAGACCACACTCGAAATTTCATGAAGGTGCTTTTTATTATTCTCTTTTTCAAAATTTTCTTATACTACTGTACTGTCACAATTAGAATTAGGGTTTTTGTAATTTTTGATATATATCTGTGACTGATCACAAATCTTCTTCTGAATTCCTGATGTTTGCTTTAATTTGTTTAGTCATTTTCCCAACTTTTATGCAACTGAAGCAGTCAGGAGACCTGAAGCTTTATCAACTCAAAATTTTCACCAAATTAAAGACTATGCCAAAGAGGTAGGGCTTTTATTTTTTTATAAATACACTAAATCTAAAGCTTTATTGTTATTTTTAATTTTATTTCTTTTCTCTGAGTGTGTGTTGCTGTTTGTAAGTTAGTGCGTGTATGAAGATTATATATCTTCTTTATTGAGTCAGAATTTATCTGAAACTCCTCGCTATATATAGCAGCTCTTCTTTCCAGGAATTTGGTCCATGAAAATGAAAATTATTATGGGGTTTTGTTGCATGAAATTTATCTGAATCTCCTTGCAGTCTAATTTAACGAAAAAAAGCTAAGATTCATATTTCATATGTAAGCATCAATTTATGTGAACATTAATTATACTTTATGAGTGCCGTTGTATTTCACAGGTTGGTCTATCTATCAATGTTGGACTATTCTTGTGATCTCATGATTGTCACATTTTACTTTGATAGCAACTCTTGTCCATATATATATTGTTTTGTCTGGCACCTTCTGTGATTTTTTATATTTTGTTTCTATTAATTGTAAAATTTGGTTCCTTGCCTCATACATATATTGAAAGGTTCGGATTTTGCAGTGGTTCAAAATTGTGAAAGTATCATGTGATAGCCTGATAGGGGGCGTGTTTAGTTGTTTCTTCGTCGGACTTTTTGATGGCATACGTTTATATACAAACCTAGTTAACTATTTGTTTATAACTAATTAATATTGGTGAAACGAACAAGCTTTTCTTGTTTATAAAGTTCACATTCTAAGAAGAATTTGGGATTTTAAAGAACAAATCAACTAGTTTTATGATCATTTGTTGACCTTGTTTCAGTGGTTTAATAGTCGCTAATATTGTTAAGTTTCGGCGATCTGAAAGAAAAGATTTACAGGTGTTTTTATTTTTCCCATGATCATGATTTGATCTAATGATCTCTTTCTTTCAATTTGATGTTGTACCTTAATTCACTCATTTTCTCTTTCCTTTCCCTGTGGCATGCAGCTATACAAATTGCTATAATTTTTAAGAACTTCACATATACACTCAAGATTAAGTCCCTGTATGTAATTATAAATCCTTTCCCCAAATAAGATATTTTTGGGTTCTTGATTAAGACTATTATGTGGCATCTAAGATATAAGGATGACATTATGATCCTAAGCAATTCTTCTCGATTAAGACTATTATGTGCCAAACATGGAAAACAACCCCAAAATTATGTGCCAAACATGAAAAACAATCCCAAAATTAAGACTATTATGTGCCCAAAATTAAGTTTGTGGCATCTAAGATATAAGGATGACATTATGATCCTAAGCAATTCTTCTCGATTAAGACTATTATGTGCCAAACATGAAAAACAATCCCAAAATTATGGTGATTGATTATGTTCCTTTTATATATGTTATCATATTTCTTATATAAAATTGACGTTAATTAATTTGAGTCACGTTGAATAGAAACAAAAGTGAAATTTACATGTTCGATATTGTTATTCAATTTTGACAACCAAGCCTTTGATCGTATAATTATGATAATTATAGCTTATGCTCAACATATGGAAACATAATCTGTGAAGATTGTCAATGGATAGTATGCCAGCTGCCACCAAATACACAGATAGCATATGTTTATGTTGATTTTCCGCAGCTGTAGTATTTGTTTTTTTAAATGTTTTTTGAGGGATTGGTGCTTTTTTTTTTCCGCCGGGGGAGGAATTTGTTCGCAGGGTTGGAAATTACTACCACAATTGCCTAATTCCCAGTACTCTCTCTATGTCCAGCAGAATAAAAAGGGTGAAATGAATGAGTCAAATATCCAATGACAATGGTAGCACAGTGTAGCTTTGGTTCAACTCTTAATTTCAAAAGGAACATAGTATGATTGGAGCTTTATTTGAAAATAGTACAAGAGAGAAACAAGCGAGGAACAAGAAGAAGTATGCTACTAGGTATGTTAGAAGAGTGGGAATCATTTGGAAAACGATGGACCCAAGAATCCAGCCGCTGGCAAGAGCTCCAGGTACAATAATTGAAGCTCTAGCCAGGCTCTATGTCTTCTCATTTAAAAAATATATGCAAGCAGCCAAAGACACAGCTACATGAAAGCAGGTCCGCCTTCAGCAGAATTCATGATACTCCAGCCACCCATGAATGCAAACACAAAACAATCATCTAAAAATAACATCCTTTGGTGCATACATAACATAGAAATTACAAATGATATTCATCAATATTATCTGGATATAATATTTTTGCAAGATGACTGATCATATACATAATTTCTGAAATGTAATCATAGATGAAAGAAAGATAAAAATTCTTCAATACTGAAACAATTTAAAGATTTGCTGAAATATCTTAAGAAACAGGGCCGAGCGCCGGAATAGAAATGCCAACTGAGACCACAATTTTATTCAAATGGTGAAAATTTTATCTTTCCACACAAAATGGGTAGGATTTTAATTTTTTGGTGCAATATAAGAGAAAAATTTCTTGCATTTTTTTGGATTTATTTGGAGGTAAATTTGGTACATTTTTAGTCTAAACATTGGAATTGCTATATTTCGTATAGCTAACTGAGCAGGTCATATATATATGTTTGAATCAAGGATTTATGATTGTATTAGTGAGATAAAAAAAAAAACATAGATTCCAATATTATGATATGACAAAATGCATTGTATTTAACTCTGTATGTGTTTGTAATAAAGAATATATAATTATATAATCATTCTCAATTATGAGCGCTCTCATTTTTTTTTAATACAAATACACTATAAAGTTCTGCGGTTTAATAATATTAAAAAAATGAATATTGAATCCCACAGCTTAAAAGCGTGTATGCATGAAAAAAAAAATAAAAACACCCGCACTAGAGAAATGACTATTCACACACACACACAGAGTAATCCCAATGTTTAGAAATGTTATTAAACCATATAGCTTAGGGCCAGTTTGGTAATACTGTCACTTTTTAAATAATCGTTACTCACTATGTTGTACAAATAATTAACTGTAAAGAAAACTAATTAAACGTTTAGTAAAATTTATTTTTAAAAGTACTGTGAGTTTTAAAGCAATCGTATGTGTTTAATAAATTTTATTATCAAAGTGCTATAAAACTGAACTGGACATAATGTTAAATAAAATTTATTTACATATTTACAAACATGTATAATAATATTTTTTATTGTATATATATAATAATTTATAACTAGAATAAATATTTTATACATTATTATTATTATTATTATTATTATTATTATTATTATTATTATTAATTGGTTATCTCAATATAGTTGGTAATAGCAATAATCTCTTTAAATTTAATGATTCTATTTCCGAATGAAAAGGATAACTTTAGATTTTTACAAAATATATAAGGATATATTTGGAATTATATTAAATATAAAACCAATTCCCAAAATTAAAATTAAAAAGTTACTCTTTCGTTATTTTTTAAAATATGTTATAGCATAGGGTGATTTTTATCAAAAGTAGTTTCTAAAAAAATTTACCAAGTACCAAAATTAACTTTAAATTTTTTAAAATCACTTTTGACCTTCCCAAAAGCAATCTCAAAGGACCCTTGATAGTGTATTGATCGATATTATATTATTAAACCATATGACTTAATAACTTTTTTAAATTTTAATAAAATGTAAGATCCTAAACCAGATTAATACTATATATACACATGGGCGTGCACAACTTTCCTTAATAATACAAATTAAAAACTTAAGAAAAAGGAAAAAAAAAGGATCCCAGCCAAAATATATTGTACTTATCTTATTAAATAATCATATCATATTATTGTATAATATATGGTATTGAATTATTATTGTTATTATTATTCTTATGGTTATGATTTGATTTTTTTTTTTTCCATTGATGAAGATCCTATCTGCCCTGGAGACAGAGATCTTTTGGAGATGAATGATCGGATCAACAAAAAAGAATCGATATAGACCCAATATTTACAGGCCAAAATAAGACTAATGTTTTTGGGTCAAAAAGAATAATTCAAAAAACACAGGCCGAAACTCTAACGTCATATCCCATAAAATGTTTCAATATTTTAGGCAAAATATACTATAGTCTATACGGAACCGACAATGTAAAGCTGTGAAGACTCTAAAGTCTGAATTTTTGGCTATAAATTAAAGTTTAGACATAAAATTGTGCAAAGTTTGACTTGTTTACTATTTGATTGTATTGTAATAGTACAAATTTGTTAAAATGGGTCCTGGCTTTTATTAGGCCACTGGCTTGCGTTGGCCCCCTGACCATGCTTTTGCAACTCACATGTCTGCATGTGGGTCTCCCAAATGCTCATATTCTCAATATCACATGATGATGATGAATGAAAAATAATAAGCAGCAGAAACTTTGGTAAGCACAAAGGAATTCCAGGGCCTCTAATTAAAAAAGCGTTAATTCAAAAGGTGCGTTGTATTGTATTTACATTCAAAACACACCATGTGACTTGATTTTGACCCATCTAGAAGTAATGTTTGACCAATCAGATCTTGTGGTTTCACTGATTAACTGATTGGTGCTTAATTCGTGATCACGATATATGTTGAAATAGCAGTATTATTTCTTCTAACAGGAGAAACCCATTTGGGTTTTAGCCATCTTCATTCACATCTTTTTTTTTTTTTTTTTAAATCACCTCTTATTCTTATTATTTAGTTGAGAAACTTGTGTAAGCTAATTCTATCACCTTAGCCAACAAATCTAATTATAGAATATGTTATTTATTCATATTAAATTTTGATGGATTCCAACTACTTTACTAAATACAGAATCTTAAGGACTAATCCCACCACCTCATCCTATAGTACTTAACTTCGTAAGTTTTTCTCATATATATATATAATTCCCAAAATAAAATTTAGGATTTTGTTTCATTAAGTGATACTTTTTAGGAGTAAATATCAACACTGCTTTTTTAGAAACAAATATGAAAATATTCAATTTTGATTAGACATAATTATATAACATCGAAACTACATTTTGAAATGTGCGATTGGACGTTAATTTGACGAGTCAAATCATGTGGTTTCATTAATCGATTCTTGATCGTATCGTGAAATGAAATAGGCATAGTTCTTCCGAAAGACCAACTCATCTGGAATGTGGCAAATTTCATTCCCATATATATTATTAGCTTATGTGAATGAAATTTTTGAGTTTTCCTTCATAGGACATTCTTTAATGCAGCCTTTCGCAAATATTAAACTATAAAGTTGGGACTAAACATTGTTATACTTAGTTACAATTTATATTTTGAAACGTAAATTTAAGACTAAACATTGTTATATTTAGCTACAGTTAACATTTTAAAACATGTGTGCTTTACCCAAAAAAATTCTATACATATATTAATTATTTCTTTCGATTTTTAGTCACGATCCTGTATTAATAAGCGCATGTGCAGTACATGGTGAGCTATTATATTTGATAAAATTTTATTCAAACTCTTGATTCCAATATTCTATTGAGGCATCTATTTATTATATGAACAATAATTCATAATGTGCCAAAGATCGAGCTTCTTTTTTTTTTTTTGGGGGGGGGGGGGGGGGGGTTTCAAGAGTCAATTTCTTCTACTTTACCATCCCAGCAGGCCTCTTTCTTTAGAAATAAAAATTATTTTGGATTCACTAATTGTACGATTTTAATTACACTGTTTGTTAGCAATTATTGATCGATACTATAGGGTACTTGCTGCGACTGTGTGAAATTATTTTCAGTGGTTGTACAGTTAGTGCTATCTGTCAATCTCTTTAGATGTGTGAATATGGTTTGAATTTGTAAGAATTCTGTGGTCAATGACCTCATTGTTCCTCAAGAAATAAACATTTTTTCCCTGTTCAAAATAATTTATTTATTCTTTCTGCTTAGTCACCAAATATATAAATAAGTCATCTCTACAAACCACAATGACCAACCTTCTGGCAGCTTCAGTTGCCATATGAAGAAAATAAGCCAAATTTTTCTTTATTTCATAGGAGGCTTGGACCGTTGTTATATGCCACATCATTTTACACACAGCCACTCTAGGAAACCAAACCAAGAAAAAGAATCCAAGGCAGGCCGATATTGCAAGACCTAAATCATGCCGTCGAAATGAAAAAGCACGAGTCATGATAATGCAATATAATTTTGCAAGTTAATTAATAGGTTAATTAGTCAATCAAATCATCCATTATGCATGCCTACATGATCGTCAAAGGAGAAAAGTAAATAGTAAATTCTAATCTTGAATAAAAGAAAGTGGACGCTAGAAGATTATAGCAATCATGGCCTGTAATTATAACATATCCAAAACCTATACAAGTTTATTTTTATCATGCTTTTGACCATGCGAAATTATTTTGACGTGATCACGAACATGATTTCACTTTTTCGATTTTTTTAGATATTATATTGTAAAATCATTTTTAGCTGTGGATATCTACACTTGATTAACTTCATTTTATAATATAATCTGTCAATATTTAAAAATAAAACAACTTCTGAAATCTCTACTTCAACAGTTATGTGGATGCGTGGACTCAGAAAAAATAGTTACAGTGTCATGACCCAACTTAGATTTGACAAGTAGAGGTGGCCAATGGACCGAACAGTACGAGGAACAGCACAGGCACGGCACGCACGTAGGTTGTGCTGGGCTTAAATTTTAGGCACGTGAGTCTCAAAAGTACGGTACGATTAGAGATGTGACAAAGTACGACACGCAAAAAAATACGCAATAAGCACGTTTCATTTTTTAATGAAAGTAAACTTAAAATTTTATAATTTTATAAATAACTTAAAATTAAATCTTTTAATATATTTTATTGGCTCAAGTTTTTTAAATTTATTTAATTCTTAGTTTTAAAAAAAAATATAATTAATTTATGTTTATAATTTATTAAATAAATAATTGATATCATAATTTTAATAAATAAAATTATAAATATCATGATTTTATAAATATATATTATAAACTATGATATATGACTCTATGTAACTCCAAGTTAACAATTAAGTTAACCTTTTAAAAAATTATTATTATTATTGTTGTTAAGTACTAAAAAAGAATTATAATATCATAGAGTCAAACTTAACAATTAATATTACATTCTCTTATTATTATTAATTTATTATTATTGAATATGGACTTGAGTTTTAAATTTTTATTCTATTAAATTTAAATAAAGGCACATGGATCCAAAAAAAATACATAAGATTGAAAAAAATAAGACAATAACTTAACATGTATTCTTAAAAAAATAAAAAAGAAAAAAAAACTTAGTGGATTATTTTTCTTAGGCAAGGCACGGCACGGCCCACAGTACGACATGAGTGGGCACGAGCAAAAGCATGTGTGGGCATGACACGTTTACCAGGCTGGCACGGCACGACATGACACAAAACGCATAGTGGACACGGCACGGCAAGAGCACGAGCACGCGTGGGCTTCCTTTGATGGGCTTGGGCCAGCACGGTACGACCCATTGGCCATCTCTATTGACAAGTTAGTTTCTTCTTTAGGCCTTAATAAGGCCCACACAGTTTTGTTTCTGGAGTGTCCATACACCTTAAAATGCGTCTTTTCAATTAAAGTGTAGATTACTCCTTATAAATACCAGATCTACAAAATATGCAAAAAATACTGGGATTATAATAGATGATCCATACCTTAATTGACAAGACACGTTTTGAGATGTATGGATGGTCCCAAAAATAAAACAATACAAAATTTATTAAGGTGTAAAACAAACAATATCTTAATCATGACATACAAAATCTTTGGATGACATTAATTAATATTTTTGTTTTTCAGTCAGTATGCATGATATTACTGTTGGAATAAGAAAGATGAATATGTAACGTAAGAGGTGATGGTTGATTCACCAAAAGTGAAAAACATATGAATTATTAAAGCAAGGCAAGACTGTCGTTTGTAGAACAAAATGGGCACGATGCTCATCACAAGAACCAGCTAACAAGTGTCTCATGTTATCATATATGGCCACTGACGTGAGAGAGAGAGAAGTGAGGAGCTTAAAAAAGTCACTGCATAATGGGCACCGTACGACAGCAGTGTCTCTAAAATTAAATGATGGATCTCAAGGTGATGAGCGAGAGATGGAGCTTGCACATTCAAGAATCAATTCAAATTAATAATCAAATCTTACACGGTAATTTTTTCAAAAAACCAAAAAAAAGAAGAAGAAAGAAATAAAGAAATTGAGTTCTCATATAAACAAGCCAATCCGATTTTGCCACAAAAGCATTAATTAACAATTTCAATCGCTGTTTGCATACTAACCCACCAAATTTTTGGTTGTATATTTCTTAATTTATACGGTTATAATCGTTCCATTGTAGCATTTCCTGTTAATAATAAAACTGATTTTTTTTATGATAACTTTTTTTTTTATGGGTGGTTCAAGTCTTCGTAATTGCCTGTTGTGTAGATTCCTTTCTTGCAATTAAATTTTCGAATTATTCATCATTGTTATACTAATCAATGCTGATTTGGTAGATTTCATTGCGTTCATAGCCAGCCATTGGACTAATCATGGCTAATTTGGCAGATTCTAATTCAGCTAATTACCGTTTTGCTTATCAAGATTAGTTTTGATAGATTTTTTTAATAGTAATATCCGTAAATTTAAATTTTAATATTATTATTTTTTTTTTGGCTTTTTCAGTTCTTCTAACACAGAGGTAAATAAGAAATACTCTGAATTACCCTAGCTAGCTGAAATTTTCAGTGACTGGATCACTATATATACCAACAAAGCCCCACTGAAAGCCCAGAGAAACTCATCTCCATCACGTCTCCCTTTCACTCACTCACTCGCTCACTGTCTCTCAATCTCTCTCTCAAACACAAAAGACAGACAAAGAAGCTCCATCAACATCGCTTGTGCAAGCTGTGCTAAGGTGTTCTAGATTACATGGATGAGAAGTGGAAGCTATCAAAGAAAAGTGGTTCATGTAGCAGTAGCCATGCTTCAAGCTCAAACAAGTTACCTTTCACAAGGAGCTTTTCAACAAAAAGCACTTCTTCAAAGTCTCCTCTCTTGCAAAAAAGTTCTTCCACTAAATGCCCTCTTCCTAGAAGCTTCTCACAAAAGGGTTCCTCCATTTCAAGAAAGTGTAGTAGCTTGGCCAAAGAGCAAAAGGCAAGATTTTACATCATGAGGCGCTGCGTTGCCATGCTTGTTTGTTGGCACAAACATGGCGATTCTTAAAGATTAAGAAGGGGATCGTTTGATGGTCATGTATCAACAAGCTTTAATTCCTTGTTTCTGCTTCTTCTTTTTCTAGATTCAGATGTAATTACAATTTGAGGAGAGCAACAAGTTCCCCCCACACCCCCCCGGTTTTTTACACATTTTGTAAGAAGAGATTATATATCAGAAGTAGAATACTCTTAATTAAACTATCAACGTTAATGTACTAATGTTGGTTAATTTTGTGTTTGTTCGACATCAATCATATCAGATCTCACAGCGATCGTAACCCTTTTTGAATTTCTTTTGTTCTCTATTTCTTTTTTAGTAATTTTGATTAATTTGTTTACTACTATACTTATTCTCTCATTTTTTTTTTCAAATTTCTCTATTGCTTTTTTTTTTCCCAGTACTCTTCTTCTTTGTGCTCTAGACGAAAGAGAGATTCCTTTCAGCTGTTGGATTTTTTTATTATAAAAAAGGCACATTATTGGTGATTGGATCTGCATTGGAAATGCAAGTCACCTTTCGCATTTTGAGAAAATTAAAAAGAGTTTGGATGATCAGTTAAGATTCAGTAAAAAGGGCTAGCACATAAACCTTAGTTTGATCGATTCTAAAGTTGTAGCTATCTTCCTCTCCAGGCATCTCTTTCTCCACTCATATCAGTGCGTGTGTTAATCTCTCATTTGCCTAAGTCAGTACGGACAAAAAAGTTGAAATAAACACTTTGCATTTCACTTTGTTGATCAATCATACTAAACTTTAAGCAACCCTTTGAACAAATTTTGTAGGTTAATTGCATGGATCTCCACACTCTTTTTAGTCGGATCCTTTTGATGCTACTCTCTAGTGGTTTTACTTTTAAAGGTAAAGTCATTTAAGTATTAGGTAAACAATTTTAGCCACCTATTTAGTTTTACACAATACTTAGCAATCTGTTTAATTTACAGTAATTGAGGTTTCAAAGTCACGACTCTACAACTTCAAGCGGACCCCCAAAAGTATTAAAGCATCAC
Source organism: Atalantia buxifolia (assembly GCA_030444775.1). Lineage (NCBI taxonomy): Eukaryota > Viridiplantae > Streptophyta > Magnoliopsida > Sapindales > Rutaceae > Atalantia > Atalantia buxifolia. Next base: position 16,241,245 of record CM059838.1, read on the forward strand.
GGATGAAGTGCTTACCTAGTGTAATTGGTGAATAAGTTATTGCTAATCACTATGCCATTCGATTACTGCTTTTATTTAGGTTCTTGCTAACCCTTTCCATCCTACATTAATTTTAACTCAAATTTATGCAATTTTATAGTTTCTTGCTTTTACAGTTTTTACGGCTTAAAAAGAGAAATTCTTAAGAATTTTCAACTGCAAATGTTGTAATTTATTTTTTTAAATTACGTCTTGAACTCTCTTAGAAATCGTTTTCAGTGATTACTTTCTACATAAAGGGCGAAGTAGTGTTGTTTTAGTTTAGTATTGTATTATAGAGTTGCTAGCTGGTTCAAATTTAAATAGAATTGAATTTTCTCAAAAGAAAAAGGCTTTAAAATCTCAATACTCTTACATATAATTCATGAATTAGAAGTTTGCTGATATTATTTTATTTTATTTTTTTTAATCTAATGCTACCCAATTTCCTCTTTATTCATATGAGCAAAATTTAAATTTCAGTCTTCTAATTTTTAGCTCAAGAGATTTTATCAACTCAACTAATTAGCACCCACAAATCTACTTATATTCCTTGGAATTAATTTTAGAAATCATTTTATTGCTGTGGTCACAATTTTTTTTTCCCGCTATCATACTTGCATTATTTGCCATGAAATCAACTTTAATTGTGCCATGTGCCGGATTTCGAAACCTACATATTAACATACGTCACCCTGATGATAGTTTGAGTTTAAAGAAATTGGTTACTTTATTTATTAATTTTATACTATTTTTAATCAATTTACTATTTTCAACGACTTAGATGTAATTAGGATAAAGCACCGACACATTTATTATATAATGAGATATGCCTGCAATGATTAATATGACTATGCAGACACTTTCATAATGAGCAAGTTTAATTAATTTATTTTGGATAATTATGTAATAAAAAAGTAAACCGGCCGATTTTTAGCTGAAATACATTTGACCAAAGTGAGACCTTTTCTCTGGTCAACGGCATCTTTGAAAATATGGTTTTTAAAGCCAACTGAGACGGCATAGCATGTGAGCAAGCTATTTTCAAGCAGAGCCATGCATGGCCAAAAAGATCAAGCAAAGCAAACGAAATTTCAAAACCACATGCTTTATTAGGAAACCTCTTAAATTAAAAGTGAGCCCCAAAGCTTACTTGTACCAAAAGGGCAAATTAAGTGACAGAGGGTGACTTTTGAAGTTTTTGAAAGGTTCATTTTTCACTTCACGATAGTAATATTATAATATTAAATATATATATATATATATATATATATATATTCTTATTTCACATTTTTTGCGAAAAAATTCCTTATATATAGAATTCGGACTAATGCCCATAACATAATTCAACCCACCATTAGATTTGTATTTCAATGATAACAGAAGTTGATCTTTTTTATTATACTCTATTATACGACTTGCTATATCAAATTTTCATTGATATATGAAAACTATAAGATGGTACCGATTAAAAGTTGAAAACTATAGGAGAGAAACTGTGATCAATTTCCTTATTGTTTATTTGCAAATTGATTTTATTGTTGAATACATTACTCTACCCTATCTTCGTTATTGATCGAATGAACTGATCATGTTTGTTTCGAAAAAAAAGATTATGATAACAAAAAGAGAATTATGTTTTCATTTTTTTCAATTCTTCATCCATATAAATTTAGTTCGAGACTTTTGTTTTCATTACTAGAAATAAACAATTACGTTGTCTTACTTTTATAGCTTGGTCTTAGCTTATACATGTTAGGATTAGTGTTAATTATTACTTAAGCAACTTTAAAGAAATGATTTTGTTTGTGAATGATAAAAGCCTGTCCTAAGCATTAATTAACAAGAACATGACCTTAATTCATTTGGTCAAAAGAAATTTAAGGAATTATAATGATGAAAGATTTTGTCGTTTCGATACTTGACCACACAGCTCAGGCTCATGCAAGCAACACTTAAAGAACTTTGATCGATGAAGATTATTATTATTATTATTTTTAATTCAAGATCCAACAGAAACATTGAAACTCTTTGATAATACAGGTACAAAATCCCCTCCATTTCTTTAGCACAGCAAAAACCAAATAAGTTAATTTAGGAAATGCCAAAAAAACCAAACCAAAAGACTATATCCGCATGGCCAGAGGTCAACATTTGGGAAGATCAGACGGTGGAGGAGGCAGCTTCTGATTTGGAAGCTCTCCATCAAGAACAATCCAAGCCATCCTTAAGCCCCAGCTCAAGTGCACATCAAAATGGCAATGCATAAACCAAACACCTGCGTCACTCACACATATATATGGTATTAAAATGTCACCTATATGTAAAAAAAAAACAATGCTGAATAAAAAAAGTCATGAACTAGACCGCACCAGACACCAGTCTGTAGAGGGCATTTCTATACAAGTTTAATATTTTAGACCCTCAAAATTTTTTTTTTATGATACAGCCCCTATAAGTTTTCACTTTCTACGTTACGGCCCTTATTGAATCAAAATCTACCCATCGTTATTAGTACTTACATGTTAGCAAAAGAATTAAAGTGTGCGAAGTAAACTTTGTGTATGCAAAGCGATACTAACCAGGATTATCTGCTAGAAAACGAATTGCAACCCAACCGCCAGATGGCACGCCAACGGTGTTCCTTTCAACAGGATCAATGAGGTTGAATTTTGCAGGGTCATTTTTTGGATCAAAGTTACCAAATCCTTGGCCTACAACGTAAACATTGTAGCCATGGAGATGAAGAGGGTGGCTTTCGGCGCCTAAAATGGTAGTGTCCTGCAGCACAAGCTCAACACTTGTGTTAAATGGTATCACTAGAGCCTTAGTTCCATTTGACACAAATGTGTTATTTGGTGGAGTCCCTGTATAATTGAATGGATGAAGAGGAAATTGTGGGAAATCGGTTGTGTAAACGCCTTTAGATTTGGCAAAGAAGTAGGATTGGAGTAGTGCAGTTGATGGGAGAGCAAAGGAAACGTTGTTCACAGCAGCTGCAAATTTTGTGCCATTAGGTCCTTGACACGTTTGATTTTTTGGGCACGGGTTGGTTCCGAGACTTACCGTGAAGAAAAATCTTTTGTCAACAGTTTGAGGAACATTAGCCGGGAATTGAGCATTAGCCAAGCTTCTAAATTTGCTACTAAAATTGGCGACAAAATTTGTAGCATTAATAGCAGGAAGAGATGGCTTGAAAAGGGTACGATTTCTAAAGGAATTATCTTGTGATGGGGTCCCATACTCGAGGATTGCAGCTACAGTTGAGTTATCAAATGTGCCCATGCCTGTGAAATATGGCCTAGCTAGCATGAAGAATGAAGCATTTAGGGGATTTGGATTGGTTTTCAGAAGCACATTTGTGGTCTGCCCTGGGGCTATCAGCAATATGTTGGTCTCAAATGGCTTAACATAAGTTGCATCGGCTTCAACAACAGTGAGCGTATGATTTGCAATGCTGAAAAATAACTCATCATTGAGTGCAGTATTGATCAAACGCAGCATATATGTCTTTCCAGGCTTCACTTTCAGCTTGTAGGTGTCTGCAGAGCACCATACAAAAAGTCATTAACAATGGTGCATGGTAGAGGCATACCCTGCCTGCAAGGCCAGGGTGTACAAAAAAAAAATTGGCGGGTACCTTTTGCGGAACAATTGTATGTTGGTCCCGGAAGCCCATTAAAGGTGTAGGCCTCTGAGACATTTGGGCCATTTCCGGTTTGTAAAGACTGATTGATAATTGCCTCAGGATCGGCATTAAACCATTCACCTGTTGTTATTATAATTTGCCAAATTTTTTATCATGTTAATTAGCAATTTAGCATGGAAAAAGCTCTCAATTAAATTAGAAGATGTGCAAGAAAAGTTACCGAGCATGATTGTGACTTCTTTATAGGGTTTGGCAAATGGGTAAGAAGCATTGTGCCTGGGGAAAATGATGAGAGGTCCGTAGACAGTTGCCCTAAGCCATTGGAAATGAGCGTGCCAAAGGAGAGTCCCTCTTTGGCCAACAACGGTGAAGTTGTACACATAGCTCTGCCCTGTCTGAATGGGACACTGTGTGATATAAGCTGGCCCATCTGCCCACCCGCTTTGGAGTTGTCGAATTCCATGCCTGCGCGTGCGTTCATATCATTTAAATTTAATTATTATATATGTATGTATTATTCTCCAAATCCATTGACTCTCTAATGACTTCCAGTAAATTAATTCAGAAGCAAATTAATCAATTGATTCTTACCAATGAATGCTGATATTATTTGGAGCATGGTTCACCACCTTAACAATTATACGGTCACCTTCTCTAGCAACTACACGAGGACCCGGGAACTTCCCGTTAACGGTCACCATGCTTTTCGTGTGCCACAATCTCGTGACATTTTTCAGTCTTATCTGCAAATTTTAATCCAAATTCATTAACATGCTAATTATGCTTTCAACAAATGAGCTCGAATTTTTAAGTAAAAGTATTATAACACACCAAGAAAAATATATGATAACACTAAAGGTGTATAGTTACGTACATTAAACTTGTAATGCCTTGTGACGCCTGTGTGCTTTGAAGTGGCCACGGCAACCTGAGGAAACACCCAAATGCAGCTCATCACAATAAGAAATGCCACAAGAATTGTTTGTGATAGAGGAACTGAAGTAGCCATAATGCTTGTGTTGTGCATCAACTGTCGCTAGCTAAGCTCGTCGAAAATTCAGAGAATGGATATGGATGAAGCTTAAGCTATGGCTTCTGCTTCGAGCCAGTGATCTGCAGTGTTTCAACAAAAACCAGTGAGTGTTGTTATATAGAGATATATGAAAGCGTCTATATGTTGGGCTGATTAGGTAAAAGCATGATTTAGGATTTTAAAAAAAATTAAAAAATTAAAAGAGTTTGATGAAGAAGAAAATTACCTACTGTTGGCCCATGTTCACTGTATATGAGTGTCATTAAAGATAATTAATAAATTTATCATCACTCCTCCACTTCCTTTATTAATCTCGAAAATGGTCAACTAAATCTTTTCCCCAAAACCCATTTGAAAACGTTTAAGGATAACATGTTAAAAGTAATAGAAATTCCCATAATTATGTAATTTAACCAGCAAAGAAACTGAATTACATTTATTCAACAAAAGCTATGCCAAACAATTCAACCGTTAAGACTTTATACTCAAGACAAAATCAAAATCTTTTACCTCTTCTCACAATTTCACCTATCAAACCCGTCGTTTTTTAGGTCAATTTTATGTCCATGCTAATCATTTTCAGGACTAGCACACTGGGGCATGTAGTTTTGGTTGGTGATAGCATCCATTTCAACCAAACAAAACCTTGAGAACCCTAAATACAGTAAGAGAAAGACATTTGACCCACCTTACTTTCAAGCAACAAAAAGAATGATAGAGATAATGAGTTTAATTTGTTTATTTGATTAGTTAGTTCTTAGCACTGTGATTAGTAAACAAAATGATAGTCTTGCAAAGAAGGATTAATTTTTAAGTTAATTTATATGAGAACCAGACTATATATTTATGAAGTTAATTACTTAACCATCAGTTTATCGATCATTGTATACTGATACTAATGAATTTGTAGTTACAACAACTACAATCCTTGTAGAGTACTCGAATTATCTCTAGACTTCTTCAATATAAAACTACAAGAATATCAATTAATCCATATGAATACTTACTTTAAAATACGAAGAAATATAGAAGAAAATGCACCTGTTACACATATGATGAGTTGACATAACAGGTGAAACACATTACAACGCTTAAGAAATTCATATGATGATGACTTTGAGAAGTAATTTTAAAAGTAGTCATGAAAGTTCCTGAAATGACCCAAATTAGGCACTCATTAATTAGATTTTAATGAAACTAGAATCATCATTAATGACAAGATTTTCTACCATCAATGGAAAAATTTAGTCCGAAAACTTTCAAAAAAATTCTTGAACTTGTGTTAATTCTCATTAATACGCTTGACAGAAAAATCTTTTGATTACCAAATAAGGATCATTTCCAGCTTGATGACACAAGTAAGCTCATTAATTAATTAATTAATTTTTTTGAATAACCATTAATTTATTATTTAAATACTTGGATATATAAGATCATGATGGCAATCAATCTTTTTTTGGATGCCTTCTATTGGAGGTAAAACAAGTTAGACAAACTTATTCTTACTTCTGTTTGTCAGATTGTAGTATTAATTATTACTTAATAATGAGAATGTATAACTAACTCTTAATCCAGTGTGAAGAAACATACGAGTCGTGTGAAATATTTTTAGAAGAACAAATTTTACAAAATTTTTAAATTTTCTTTTAAGATAAAAATCCGCTTATTTTTTAACTCTCCCGAACTTCTAAATACATACACCATTTCCTATATATAATTAAGAATTTATTCTTTTGATCTTTGCTTTTCTATTAACTACCAATCACATTCATAATTTATTTTTTTTATAAGATAAAAGCTCATAGGGGAACAACAAAATTTTCCTCAACATTCAACTACATTTTTGCAACCACTCAACAATTCATACAACTTTAAACAAAGACAAAGCCAACTAACCAAGCACCCCCGAGGGGGAGGGGAAGCAAAATAAAAAGAGATTAATCCCAAATCATAACAACTGCAATGACTCCAACTCCACTAAGCACAGCAAGAAACTTAAAGAAAGGAGTGTCAAAGTAACATTTATTTTGTGGCTTAAACCCTTTGGCAATGAGATGGTTGATGGCAACATATATGAAAACCCCACAAGCAAGTCCCATTGAAATTGCATAAATCCAATCAGCAACACGCCCTTGAGTTGTGGCGTCAATGGCAATGCCTATCCCCACACCAATTGGACTAGAAATCGCGAAGGCAAATGAATAAGCCGCAGTTAGCAAAAATGGCCTCTTCGGTATCATCCTCAGCAGTGCAATTCCCATTGCAATTGCTGCAAATATTTTGTGCAACGATATCGTCCATAGATTCCTCCAAGCCTCTCCCTTAGTAGCTGTAAGGGAAACAAAATTAAGATAGTCACCAGCGAGCCGTATGTAATGAGCTAACTTTGATTTTGCTATTTATTTAGCTCTGTGTACGTACCTGAAACTCCAACGGCAATGCCTTCGAAAACTGAGTGGAAACACAGGGCGAGAATGAGAAGAATGGTGTCTCCAATGGAACTTGTCCTGAAGAAAACTGGATTAACATCGGTTCCCGCTTCTTCACTTTTCTCTTCTTCAACATCCACTCTAGCTTCTTTTTTGCTGCCCTGCTTTATAACAAAATTGATTATGCAATCACCGAACATGGTTAAAAGATAACCCGCGGATGCTAGCATGAATGCAAAAGGGTAACTTTTGGATGTTAAATCTTTGAAAGTTTCATTGGAATCACTCAAGAAATGCATCATCGACGTCCCAAGAAAAACCCCGCCAGCAAATTGGGTTCCGAGGAGAAGGAAGCTCTCGTTCCATCGATAAAAGTAAGGCGAAACGCCACCAGCAAAAGTGCTTACTAGGAGAATGATCAGGCACCATATCTTCACCAAGATTAAGCCCTTAGCATGCAATTCTGCATGGTTTTGATCACCACCATCACTATCGTGATCATTGTCGTTGTCGTCGTGTCCACCGTGAGCTTTGATCAAGGAGAATTGGATGAAGAAGAGGATAATTGACAGAGTGGTTGACTTGAGAGAAGTCGTTGAAGCCATGAATTGATGGGTTCTGATTTGGTAAGGCCTCTTCCTCTCTTCTGGGCTGGATTAGTTATGTTAGTTGATTCATAAAATAAAAATGGGGAGATTTGTCTGGCTGTTGTAGTACAGTTTTGACTTTGTGATGTTGTACTACACACGGGTTAAATATAGGGTGGCAAATAACTGAGTATCTAAGGCGTAGTACAAAGCCGAACATAGAAAGCTTTGCAGATGCCATACCAGTTTGTAATTTGTAAATCCTCCGCTAAATTTTGTAAGCACACAAGGTTTCCTACTTTAGAAAGAAAATATTATTACTAAACAAATTAAATTGAGGAACTTACACTACATTACACAATTGGCAGCAATCCTAGGAAATAGCTGTAGATTGAAAATATTGCTGTTCTATTTGTTTCAATTGGAAAATCGAAAAAAAAAATGAAAGAATATTTCAAACCATATTTAGTAATACAAAATTCATTCCATAAGTGTGGAAATCAAGTATGCAACAGACATCAGGAAATATTTTTTAAATTTGGGGAAAATAAAGTTTGTCCAAAAATTCAGATGGTGATGTCATTATTCCACTGGTATTTGGTGCTTGCCCACGAAATTACGTTGCCAAGAGAATGATGAATTGAATGACGAAGATAACGACGACGATGGTTGATAACATCACCGATGGAGAAAACGAAGCCCTTTAAACATAATTATTCAATCAATACAACTCATCTGATCTTTTTCTTTTCCGCCTTTTTTCTATGCTCTATCTGAGGACGTTCTGTTAATTATTATATTATGTTTACCAACACATTCTTCCACATATGATGTAGATCCAATAATGTCAACTGAGTTGTTTTTATAAAATTAGTATCAACTTGGGGACCTTCCTTAAAAAATGCAAAATACAATCTGAAAACAATCGTGGCACTAACCTGTAGTAGGCTTCACCGGAGAAGCGATATGCTAAACTATCGAAAAAAAAAATTTTGAGCTTCCTCATCACCGCATAAATCAAGCTGATGCAATCACAGATTTAAGGCGACCATTAGGCCAGATTATATGGCGGCACCAAATAGAGATTTGGTTCTCTCTCATCAAAGTTTAATCCAGGATAAATTCCGAACATTAAGTTTTTATATACACGACATACAGATCATATAGCTCTGTGCAATTTAGATAGATATATACTCTATTTCATACACAGATCTTGTTTACTCACTGAAGTCATCAAACCATGTCCGAGCTGTCTGATTCACTTTCCCTGTTTTCTTGCCATCCAGACCCCATCCTGAATTTGCACACTGGACATGTGCCTCGCTGCCGTAACCACGGATCGATGCAGTTGGCATGGAACTGCAGAAGAAAACAGGTCTTAGCAGTCACCATACATTGTACAAGTAATGGCATTTACATCAATGTAAAGACCATTAAAACCCAACATTAAGTAAATACAATGTTCAAAATAACATGGCCATGATTCTTGCAAAGAATGAGCTGGTCCTTCATGTCCCTAGGATTGCTTGTTAAATAGCAACAACAACAGAGGATGGAGGATAAACCTGATGTAAACATGGAAGGCTTCGAACAAGCTCCCCACACTTAACTTGCTCCAAGCAAATAGTGCATGTCAGTTCATCTTCTGAAGACTTGGTGGAGCCATCTGCCTTTTTGGACTCTTGCTTTGACTGCTTGAAAAAGGAAAGGACAGAAATTAACAATTATTAAGAAAAGAGTATGCAGAAGCTTATTAAAGAGGAACAGATGTGAAATCCACTAAATGCAATAGGTTGTATAGGAATTCATAAAAAATTTACATGAGATTCTCATAAACCACGTTCATTTCTGTTAACATGCAAAATGGTAACACTCCAACTCGTACGTGCTTAGAGACATCCCCTTGTATGTTCAGCTTTTAACAAATTCTGATGATTATGTCATACATCAAAACCTAGCATCATTAACTATGCAATTACACTAGATAATAAATAAATACCTCAGCTGTGGCTGCAGAAGATGATGGCTGCCGTATTGAAGAGCCAACACTGTAGCAGAAACAACATTATGTTAATAATTTCCATGATCCAGTGGGATTACAGATAACTTTATACATGATTTTCTCAGCGGAACCAAGAATGAAGATTATATGTAGAGACTTCAGAAAACCTAATTCAAAAGAAAAACTGAAATTTTACACAACACAAGAGATACATCATGACTCACCTCTCGGGAGCAGGACCAGGAACCTTATATTTGTGTACAGGTAAGGAATTTATCTCTTCCTCACTCATTGAAGGGGCTGTGGAAGTATTATCGGAGTCCAGTGCTCTTAGAGTATCATAATCTACAGAATGAGAAGAAAGATAATCTTCAAAATGCACACACAAACAACAATAATCTCAATTAGAACCACAAAATCAAGTTTTGGTTTGGTCCTTTGGACATTTGCAACTGGTCAGAAAGGTCATTACTCAGAGCTGGTCTTGCAAAAGCAGAGTCCAGAGAGTGTCCTTTGGAAATGGTCCTATCCTTTAGCATTCTGAACAAAATGGCTACTCTCAACACTTTAAGATAATCATACCTAATTCATCAAATTCCCTATCAAGAAGTGCAAGCTGAAGCCTTAGCCCTTGTAACCGTCCTCTGGTTGCAAAAGCAATTGATGGTGGCACATGCAATCGCAATTCAGTATGACTAAGCAAGCCACTGGCTGCAGCAGCATGAGCTCTAGCCTGGGCTTGAAGTTGTTGACAAGTTGCATACATCCTCAGGCTTGTGGCAATCAAAAAGACACCAACAACTAGCCAGAGCTGCATGCACAGATACACATAATAACCCTCGATGGTTATGCGTTTCAGAAACACTATCATGCCTACACTGACTGCTCAGAGTACGTACCAGAAAGTTTGGTGACATCTGGTGAGAGTTTAAGATCATGAACAGCAAAAGAACTGCACAAAAAACAGGAAAATTTTGAATTAGATGCACTCTAATGACATGAAAAGCGACAAAATCAAAAGTACAGAAGAAGAAACATTACCTATTACAAGAAATGCCAATGAGTTGACATTAACTGGTCGAGTTGCATGGATACGCTGATAGGGAAAGGAAGAAAAATAAGCACAATGAGAGACAAGGCCACCCATTCCACAATCTAAACACATAAATCTGAGATACAGCACAAATGTATACAACCACACACGAACTTACCACTGCAGGTTGCTCAGCAATAAATCCTGGAAATCCACTTTCAATATCTCCTCTTGTCCCTCGGAAAACAAAACTCATGATTGGAAAAATTGAAACACTCCGATAGTATACAGGAAACTTCGAATTTATCACGGATTGGGTAGGCCTTCAACACAACAAATCCTGCAATATTCCAAATGGACATAAATGTGACTGAAAACCAAGTTCCACTGTAATCAAGCTCAGATAGCCAGAACATCATATGTATGATTGAATTGAATTATGAAGTATTCAAGAATCACTAAGGTTTAAGAAAGCCAAAAATTAAAAAAAAAAAATCTTGATCTTGCAGATGCAACTGTAGCACATGATCTGTAAATCAGTAGAATAAGAATAAGCAGCGATCCACAAACAGAAAATTTCAGACGTTTATTATGCAATAAAGAACCCTTAACTAAAATTTTCATAAATTACAAGTAAAACCTTCAAAGTCTTCAATCAGTCATATGGTCAGGAGATGAACTCAATGTCTGCCAAGGATTCACACAACTGGCTGGCGGCAAATCAGTTGTCTTAGTTTAAACATAATTTTACAAATATTGATTGCATTGAAGCATTGTTTAATAGCAATTTTCATGATGTGTAATGTGAACATTGCATATAAACAGATAACTACAAGGCGTAACACAAACAATCTCAGTAAACACCAAAAGACACACGGCATTTGAGCATTTGTGATGAAGACCACCAATTCTCTTTAGTGTCACCTAAGATCAACAAATCAACTAAGGTAAAATGTAATAATCTAGATTTAGTGGCAATTTGCAAATAAAAATTTGTCTTTAAAGTGAATAGCCGCCCATGCTTCATAATGCTAAGATTGAATCATACAGAAGAGCAACATCTACCCACGAGGAGAGCTACAACTAAGAATAAAATTCATAATCAATTATCAGAATGATCATAGAAGCAAATAACACTCTGCCAGTGCTATTTAGAGTTTGAAAATCATGTCTGCAATATGTTCAGTCACAGCTTAAAAGGAAGAGTTTCCACACAAAATGAGATGACTAGAGGCATTGGATAAATATCAAACATTAGCAGATACACCTAGGCCCCAGCATGATAAATTTATGTGCCAAAAATACATGAATGAATTCCAAAATGAAAAGTTAATATAATAAAAGTGTTGATTGGCATCTCAGCTCAAATAAAAGCACTGGCTTTCAAGAGTTACAACTATATAAAACATATTTTTAACAACACAAGTCAACTCTGCCCACAAGTTCTAGTAACACGGACAATAACTACTACCAAACCCAGTTCATAGCTCCTTGCTCACAAATCTGAATTAAAAAGGAAAACTGATACACACACGCATATTAAACAGTCAACATGAATCTGAATATATCTAGAAGTAACCATATGAAATCGAAGTATGATCCACATGCCTTCCAATCTTAAAAAATAAAAATAAAAATGTTAAGGCTGACTGTTTCTGCAAAGTCAAATTATGAATTCCATCAATGTGCATGACTAGACAACCATTTGACCCACCAAAAAATCCAAACCAAGCATCATATAATAATACATATCACCTCCATCAAGCAACATGATGTCCATTCAAACTGCAATTTCAAAGCCACCGCGGAAAGAATTAGTCATGGCCTTAGAACTTATTATAATCGATTAGGATTCAATGCTGAGCTGAGTTTTTGCTGAGTACTGAATCAATGGTTATAATTATTTTAAAATTTTATTTTATTTTTTTATTTATCTTATCTAACAACCTTTGATTGGTGCTCCGCAAAAGCTCAACTCAACACTGAATGTTTATTGTATTATAATACATCTAACTAACCAAGAAATGAACAAGTTATATATATATATATATATATATATACACACACACACACACACACATGTACACGTTTGTGATCTGAAACCGCAATATATCTAATCCAAGGATCAAAGACATGTTGTGATTGAAACCTCTAATCTTCATAATATCATCAAAATTACGTCTATTTAAATAATTTCCTGACCTACAAAGTTCGTTTACGTGATTAACTGAGCTGAGCAGTTAATTAACGCCTAACTCACGCATGCAAAGACAATAATGTGCGACGAACACGATAATACGAAGAAGAAAGCGATCCAATTAAAAGGATAACAGAACTAACCTACATTTTACATGATTAAAATAAAACTGAATTTCAATTTAACCAAAAAAAAAGGTTTAAAGTAAAATCATGAGAAGTTTCAGGCATTTCATCGCAATTTCCGGACGTGAGAAATGGAGAACACTTACAATTGTGATCAGAGTAAAGGCAAAGGCGGAGAGTGAGATTCAATCGCAATTCGCAGGCGGATCTGATTGTTCCGTTGAAATAGTGCTGCTCCCTTTGTCCAAAACCACAATGCGGGTAGTCGTTGGGACTTGAAAGAATGGGAGTGAATCCTTTTGATGAATCGAGAGGGCTCTAGAGTCTGCCACGTCGACTTACTTTCAGTGGAAGTGCTGCCACGATTTGAGGATTTGTGGACAAGAAGGACCAAGGCAAGCAATGAATTTCTCTTGATTTTTTTTAGATTTTATGTCACTGGTATTTTATTTTTAATATATAATTGAGATTTAGTTATTTTTATTTTTTAATTTATTAATCATTATTTACTTTGATAAAATTTGTTAAAAGAAGATAAGTTTAAGAGAAGATCCTGATTAATAATGAATTTCAATGTCCACCTTAACTTGAATAATTAAAGTAAAATTGATTAAATTTTTAATAATAAATTTAGTGAAGCTTATCTTAAAAACTATCTGATTTTAAAATTTATCATTCTACTACACATTAAAATAATACTGAGGTCTTGTTTAAGATTGAAATTAGATAATTATAACTTTAAAATTAAGAAAATTATTATTGTACTACTTTTCTTTTATTTTGTGTTCATCAAACCATCACATAATTTTAACATGTTATTTACGCCACCTTTCTTTTTAAGTTTGTATCAATTAGCCACTTTTTCATTAATATTGTTAAATAAAAGACCATTTTATTTTATAAAAACTTTGAAAATAAAAAAATTATAATTATAAAAATACCTCTAAATTTAAATTTAATAAAGATATAAATCCCAAAATTAGAATTTTCATTTTTAATAAAAAATTATACTTATAAAAAATTTCAAAAATTTGGGATTTAATAAGAATCCCCTAAATTATTAAAATTTTGGGATTTATTTTTTAATAATAAATTTAGTTATTTTAATAAAATTTTGTAAAATTATACATTTTTAATAAAAATAATTATTAAAATGTTTCAAAATCTAAATTTTATAAAAATAACTAAGCACCTCTATTTTGAATTTATTTGTTTTAAATTTAGGGGTATTTTTATAATTATAATTTTTTATTTTTCAAAACTTTTATAAGATAAAATAGCCTTTTAACTTATTTAGGGATAAAATTATCATTTTGTTTAAATTATTTAATGGTGTTAGTATAAAAGTGACTAATTAATATAAATTTAAAAAGAAAAATGGTGTAAGAAATATATTAGTATTTTGTGATGATTAAATAAACATAAAACAAAAAAAGGTGGTACCATGATAATTTCTTTAAAATTATAATATTAAATTATTTGAATAAACACAAGCAGCTATACTTTAGAAATTAAATTGAATTGATTTTACATTTATATGTTAAAAAATTTATTATATCTTTATTAATTTTATTAAAATTATATTTATTTCAAAAAAATTTCCACAAAAATTGTAATTTTTAAGTTTTAATACCTTAATATTAAATAAAATTTCAATCGTCCCATCAACCCAACCTCATGAAGTAGTAAAAGAATGGCAGAGAAGATTCTCTCATAATACAAATACTGAAACACTCTCACTAATCTTACCGCAGCCCCAACGAAAAATTCAAAATCTCAAAATTAAAGAGAAGCCGACCACCATCTCAACTCAAATATAATGGTGATTAATTATTGTTCTCAAGTTGATGATTAAGAACGTTATTTAAAAATCAATCATCCACTCGAAAGTCTCCAACATTTAACACATGCCATAAACAGCAAACGCTAAGAGGGCATTTCTCAAAATCATGAGAGAGAGAGAGAGAGAGAGAGAGGGAGAGAGGGAGAGAGAGAGAGAGAGAGAGAGAGAGATTACTTCCATTTGTCCGCATGATTGATCAATCATATTACTACTTAGTGTGTAAAATAATAATAATGATCCGTTTATTATTTATTTTGTTGTCGGCAATTATTTTATATATGTATCCGAAACAAGGTGCGAGGTAATGGTATTTCTGAAATTTCTCTAAAACACGGCCCCGCCCTGCTGGCGGCCACGTGTACGCGGACAAAAGTGTGAGCACCTGTTAAGTCGGTGCAAATGACAAAAATTTGCTTGCGTTTTCGGCGCAAATGAGGACAAACCTGTTATTTTCTTATTTACTAATTTATATAAATTAAATCTTCTAATCGAGAGTTGGCCTAAATAAAAAATCTTAATTCGTTTATGGTACGTTTCCCGCACTGATTAACTTTGCTTGAATCCCGTCAAGTTAAAATATATTCCCTTGTTTTTTGTTTTTAACCTCTAAGTGGAATTTATTAATAAGATACTATCTCATGTGCCATTGCTTCTCTCATTCTCATCCGGCACTAGAGGTAGAATCTTTCTATAATCCGAGCAAATACCCGGCTAGCCCATATTTTAATTCAATTCTTGCAACTGCCCATCATCCGGTCGTAATATCACAGCTGTATCCCGGATTTTGACAAGATTATTAATTAGTCAACTTTTTGAATGAGCCAAGCCCAGCCACCTCACCAAATATTTAATATCTGAATGAATTTTGAAAAAATTAATGCCAGCAATTTTTTTTTTTATAGGGATACCAAAATACGTATAAGCCAGAAATATGTAGAATCATTGTGTGTGGAGTATAAATCAATCACATACACTATATACATAATACATGTTTAAGTTGCCGGATATGCAGATCACTGAAAAGAAACAAGTAAGAGTTGGATGTTAACCAAGATACTATCTTCATACGAAAAATGAAAAATTTAAGCTTTACAAGCGCATGCCCCCATCCAGCTCCTTAATCTTTCTAATAAATTTTCAAATTAGTGGCTGTCTTCAACCCTACAACTTTGCCTTTCGGAGAACCACCAAACTGATGAAACTGCAAGATCACTTGTATATGTATATACAAAAATGAAATAATATATAATTAAAAATATGTGACTCCTCGATTAAAAATCATCCCGGAATTAAATTTTCAAACGATACTTGTACGATCAGACTGTTGAACATGATGAGTTTGATAATGAGAAGAACGTGAACTGTTACCCCTAAACCTCCTGAAAATGGATCCAAATCCACGAAAAACCCTAAAAAATCCACCAACCCTTCTTTGAGAGAAAACCCTGCTACTGCTAGTTTGATTATCCATATTATCAGCAAACTCAATCGATAACCCTCTCTCAGAAGCTCCGCCCACCACTCTGCGGCCCTCATATCTTCCCACTGCAAACCCACCTCCCGGCAGCCACCAAATAGATAGCGCCATCGACGATTCTTCTGCGGCTGCGGCTGCGGCTGCTGGTAGCTCTTGCCTGCAAACCGGGCACGAGTTTCGCATTTTGAGCCACGGGAGAATACAATCTTCATGGTATATATGCTTGCACGGCAGCTCTCTCGCCTCGTTTCCAAGCTCAAACGCCTCTTTACATACCGCACAGTAACACTCTGAACTTACGTGGCCTGACGAAATCTCTATGCTTGGCATCGACTCGATCGAAGCTTTTGATGCCGGCAGATTCTCCGGCCGGGATAGCGCCGTTAGATCAATCTGAGACAGTTGATGAAGCAACAGATGAAATCCTGAATCCATCAAGAACCCTAACACTCTTTCTGGTATCGGTCTTAGAGTTGACTCTGACCCCTGACCGTCCTCATAATACAGATCAAAGCTGCTACCGCTACTGTTTTCTTCATTACTGTTGCCGCGTAGGACGATGACCGGGTTGAAGAAATCAACCTGTTGGTTGCGGGAGTTTCGCCGGCGGCGGCTTCTTCGCTGGATACTCAAGGTTGTTCTTTGACCGGAATCTTGACCGAACATGACGGCTGTCGGAAACGGACGGCTGATGTGGTCATGCGATGATGATTGTGTTTGTGTGGTGGTGATCACTTCTGTCTCGATTTGTTCTATGAAGCCACCGTGGCAGTGCGGGCAAGTGGTGTCGCCGTTGAATTGGGATATGGAGCTGACGATGCGGAGGCACCTGTAGCACCAAAACGACTCCGTCGTCGTCGGCAATGATGACATTTGTTAATTAACCGAAGACTTTTTCTTGTTTAAGATTGTGAGAGATTTTTCAAGAAAGAAGCAAAGGGAAAAAGACTCTTTTATACGGGTGCCAGTTTAGCCGAGGGGGAAAAGTAATGTAGGCCGATCGTTCACTACGTGGCGATGTTTTATTGGTTTCTAATATATCTACGATGCCGCGTAGACACGTTGACCGTAAGGAACGCTACAGGTAATAGCTACGAACTTACCTGGATGGTGACACCTGGCAACGTGAAGATGCTTAGCGAGGCAAGCTGTTTTATCGTCCAGTGCCGCGGAAGGGCCTACATTTTCAAGAACCATGAATTTCCATTGACAATCCCTAAACATTATTGGAATTTACAAAAGCCCAAAATTTCTGTAAATTTACGAAATTCATTCACTCACCTTTTTTTTCTTTTTCTCTTTTTTTTTTTTACTTTAATAGACAAAAATTAAAAAAGATACAGTAAGAACAATTCAATAATGCTACTTTAGTAAAACACATGAAAAGACTAAAATATTTTAAGTAGTTATAAATCAATTATAATTAGTAGAGAATTGTTTAATCTTTTCATGTATTTTGTCAAAGATTTATAACATTATTTTTTTTTCTTCAAAACAGCATTATTCAATTCAAATTTTTGCTGTCTTATTGAGATTTAAATCAATTATAAAGATTTAAATTTTTGTAAATTTTCCAAACTTTATTGCTGTCTTATTGAGTTATATATCTTGTAAATTTACGTAAATTGAAGGATTGTTAATCAAATACGTCATTCATTTATCAAGTTTAGTAAAATATTAATGATATTGCGATGTCAGGATGGTGCCGTGTATTTGTGATTTCGCGATATTCGGACTATTGTCAACATTCATTGTGATTTGTTTTTTCAGTTTTATGTATGGTCAAAATTGATGATCAATTATTGATTCTGAAAATTAGTTTGACGATGAGGCTGAAGGAAGCACATCCAGCTATTAGGTTACGTGTCTCCCTTCGCACAAGTCACAAATTAAAGGGTAAATTTTACTTAATTCCCAAATAGAATGATAATTTTTTAATTATCTTTTAAAAGTGTGAAAACTCAATTCATTTTTTATTTTTAGTCAAAAGTTTTAGATAAATGAGAGGAGCATAATGATTTTTTTCTTAACAATAGTCAAAGTAAATTAATGTATTTTATATTTTTTATTTTGAGGAATAAATTGAAGTTTACCCAAAATTAAAATAAAAACACACACAAAAGACACACTATATATATATATATATATATATATATATATATATATATATATATATATATATTAATGGAATATATTTTATCATGTAATATAATAAAATTTAGGTTTTTCATGTAAAATACATATATTGACTAGAAAACTCAACATGTGTGTCCAATGGTGGACCCAAACACTTAAATTAGGAGAGTTTAGTTCAAAAAATTTTAATTGAATTTGAGGGACTCGATGTCTTTTTACCATGCACTTAAAAACATTTAAAGTCTCAAAATTTTAAATTATGTTATTTTAAAAATTTAAATAATAATAATAATAATAATATATTTTAAATGATGGGCTGTTTTTTCT
This sequence comes from Atalantia buxifolia, assembly GCA_030444775.1. NCBI lineage: Eukaryota > Viridiplantae > Streptophyta > Magnoliopsida > Sapindales > Rutaceae > Atalantia > Atalantia buxifolia. The sequence goes on from CM059838.1 coordinate 16,260,101, forward strand.
TAATGTAATTTATATAAATACAAAATAATGTGGCTCTCAAGAATCACTAAATAGCACTCCTATCACTAAGCTACAAGTATTTTGTTTTGTAGAAAATGTGGTTACTCTTTTTTTTTAAAAAAAAAAATTGTTTTAGAAGGACTTAGGGTATGCTCGGAAGAAATAATAATGGCCGAAGTCCGCTTGTGTATGTTGTTTTCTCAATTCAATCTTATATTCGGATTCCAAAAATACGCATCGCACATCAAAAAAGTAACGGCAAAAGGGGAAAGACAGCAAACGCATCTTCTACTTCCCCATCGATCTCCCTGACCCATTTAGCAGATGCTACTTTTGCCACAAAGCCGAGTTACTGTAACTGCAAGGCCATAAACCCGGGGGGTGGGGGTAAAAAAACAGTGTTGACTTCTTGTTGTTTCGCAAATGTGTTTCTGATCCGCACGTCAAAAAGGAAAATTTGGTACCCACTCATTATTGTCTCCCGGCATCGCGATGACTCTTTAAAGTTTTTGTTCTTCTGGACGCACGCGTTAAAAGTAGAACTTATTTGCTGCAACTTCGTCTACTTGATAATCTATTACATCTACATTTTAATGTTTCTTTTGGGCCAAATCTCTTCACTTTTGTCTCTCTCTCTCTCTCTCTCTTTCCATGTCTCTTTATAAATATCTCCAAATTGTTTTTTTTTTTTCCTTTTTAACAAATCAAAAAGGTTAGAGAACAAGTCAAATGACTATGATGCCGATGTATAAAATTCTGCCAGTTATACAATTATTTTGAGGGCTTAGCATCTGTAAACGTACAACTCTCTTTGTATAGTAAATGAAAAATGGGTAGCACACGAACTGATTTTTAATATAAATATACTTAAAGCGAGCACTGCTCTGAATTACATCGTTAACGTAAAACATCAAGACTTGGTAGGATTGCACTGTTGATGATCAATTGTGGATCAATATTTGATTAAATTACCATAAAATTGACCTCCCTCAGAATGTTATAAATGGCCAAACGAACCAGGGATGACGGGATTATTATATTTTTACAGGAACAGTAACCAGAGAGAGAATTTTTGAAAAAGATCAAAAACAAAAAAGTGATGTGACGAGGAATTTGAATTGATTCTTCGCCAGTTCCAGCCATAATTGTCATGCAGGCCTTAATTCTTTTTGCCCCGCTCCCTCGACACTTTTTACTGAGAAAAAAGGGGTGGCTTTCAAAATCTCACAAAATAGCTTATAGCTTCATACATTCCCGTGACTAGCACAAAACAGGAGGAAACTGAGATCTACGAACATTAAATTGATATGGTAATGGTACCGTTCCGAGTCAATTCCCTTCCTGGACCACCGTATGATGATTTTGTGAGAGATATAATTGAAATATTGGATGCATCGTTGGGTCCAACGATTGTTTTTGGTCTTTGTCCTAACTATGGAAATATACACCGAATAATAATTATATGATTTTTTTTTCAAAGTTTAAGAAAATACGGCCTCCCTTTTGAAAATAAGAGAAAAACAATAATGGCAGAGCAAGAATGGTGTGCTGATGAGCGCATACGAGATCGAGTTCACAATTCACGGGATAGACATTGTAGTTGTGATGATAATAAAGACAAAAGGCTCTTTATATTATTAATTAGTGCAATAATGTCACACACCCATCTTCAAATTCAATAATATTAAAATATACGTATTGTTATTTTTAACCTTAAAATTTTAAACCCCCCACACCAAAAAAAAAAAACTACACAATTAATGTTTTGCTTTGGTATCAATAGAGTAATGAGGCGTGATAAAACCTACAATATTGATTCTAAATGATAAATGCCAAAAGTATTAAAGGTGAAAGTCACAATTTTCTATATTGATTCTATATTTGGTTACTTGTAATTTTCATTGATACGTGTAACCCAATTAATAAGTCGAGGAATCTAATAGAATTCATTGTGTTTTACGGAAGAGAGCTTTAAGATGGTTATGAGCAGCGAGGCCAAAAAGAAGCTTGCCGTGAACAAAAACGCAAAGACCACGGACAATAAGAATAGTATAAAAATTGCAAAAAGACATCTCTCAATCTCTTTCCAAAAAAAATTATAACATTATTTATTTCAGTTAAAATAAGGATAAATACTTACTTAATCTTTATATTTTAGTTTAAGTGTTCCTTTGGTTGCCCTTGGCCTGGTGGTTGGGTTGTTATCCTCAGCGGTTCAAGCCCCCACAATATTATTGTGGGGGCTAAACATTTATAAGTTCTTCTCCCTTACGAAATGCGAGGGGAGTAGGGATATTCCTCATTTGTGAGGATTATTTATTTAGGTATGTACTTCATAGAATTTAATGTAATAATATAAGTCCCAATTTGTATATCTAAATGTAAATATCAGTATAATGTCGTTATAATAACAGTTGTAAATATCTGTGCAATGTAATAATCTGGTGCGTAACCAGTATTAAAAAAAAGTATTCATTTGGTTCTTATATTTTAAAAAGTTCCTCAAGAAACTTCTATTGTTAAATATATTACTCTCATGCCTTTACTTTTTCATTACATTTACAGTAATAACCTTATAATAATATTCTTGGGATATTAATTGATTTATCTATATAAGAATTAATTAGCAAGTTAACCTTGAAAGTAAAGTGAAAATAAATTAAATTTATTACTATTTTACTTTTAGAATTAATTCAGTAAATTAGTTTTTATAAATAATTACTAGCAAGATTATAATTGCAATGTATTAAACATTGCTAGTATTAATTTATTTTAAATAATTAAAAGATTTTTGTAAGGGTATGCAAGGTATCAGTTCATTCATACTAATAATTATTTGCAATTTGCTAATAAATAATTGAGTGTTAATTTGTTAATTAATGTTTGGGTGTTACATGGTCGATAGGATATGAATCGGCTTCTACCCTATGACCGAGGTTCCTTTTCTTAATTAGTCGGCTCGGCTCAGGGCTACTCTCCTCATCACCACTTTCTTCTTCAGGACTTTCAACCCCATTAGAACCGTGACTCTCACCAAAGCTCAATGTCTGCCCACCACTATCCCCACTGGGTTCGTGGCCAGAAGGTGATAGGGTAATTTCTAACGATGGGTATCTTAGTGTATCCTTACCGAGAGAAAGGCTTACATCACTAGAGGGAACCTGAGGACCAGAAGGGGTTTCTCTCAATAAATGGAGATACAAATCTATTTCCTCATCACTCTTAGCCTCAATTAATTTCCTTTTTCTCTTCGACATGGAAAATTCTCAAGCAAAAGTAACGAGTCTAAGTACCTGAGTGTGAAAGAACAATATAAAACCAACGCAACAACAATTAGAAATGGGGTTAGAAGGCGATACCTGAGATAGTTTAGCGCTGGCAATGTCACTATGGCGGCGAAAATGGTAGAGGAAGGAGAATCTCCGGTGTAGGGATGACGTCTGACACTAGAGTAAGAGTAATTTCTTGGTAGGGAGTAGAAGAATAGATTTGGTAAAAACCCTTTATTTATGGATTTTTATGTAGGATAGAGGAAAAAGTGTTTGAGTGACGCGGGTGTCAGTTCAATCCACGGGTCTCGGGGGCAGATAAAACGTCATTTCAAAATTTAAAAGCAAGGTGTGGATAATGCCACGTCATCGACATTTAAAATGACGATGACAAAAAGTCAGATCGGCCGTGTATGTGGAGACATTGGTATCCGGTGTAAATATTTACCCCGATTGGAGGTTATCTAAGCAAAAAGCACCACCTTAACTCTATTATAATAAAGCTATAGCTGGGTAACTAAATCCAAGCACAACCGGATTCAGCTCCTAATTTTTAGTCTTGGCTCATTTCACTCGCAACACTAGAAACTGGGGGACTGATGTTTTGGTGTTAAAAAAGCACTAGTCGGACAGGTCTCCATTTCCTGGCCAGGGACGAGTCTTCTCGACTAAATAGTAATGAGCAGATTCCTGGTGGAAGTATTCTCTGTGGTACACTTGGTGACCGACTAAAGACCTATCGCTCAAAAAGAAGGCACGATCTTACGTTAACGTGACAGTTTCGCCATGCCCCGAACTGCTCGGGGAAGCACAACAACCCACATTTGGTTTTTGAGGACCATGAGGACCCATGATCGCCCGAGTATGATGAGCGTGGGAAATGTGTTGGAGATAAGGAATGATTGCCTATAAAAACTGGGAAAAGATAAAAAAAAATGGGAGATATAAAAAAATAGAATAGGGAAACTCTGTCAATTTGATTATATATTTTAACTTCATAAAAACTTCTAAAACACCTTTCTTCTATCCTGTAATTATTAGCTTGCACGAATCTAAAAATGTAATGTTTTTCCTAAAACCCCACGTATTGACTTAAGCATCAAAGGATTCTCACCGGAAAAACTATCGGTGCCTCTGATTTGTTTCTGTGAGCGTAGGTTACGAAGGAAGAAGGAGGCTGACTTGAATCTTTGAGTTTGTGTAATTGGGGAAGGTGTCAGAAGTGTAGTGTTTCAGTCAGAGTTAGTGTAATCGTTGGTGAGTCAACCTAGTCAGATAAAAGACGACCAGATTCCAGCATCAACAATTAACTTTTTCTATAGATTAATTAATCAATGTCTCTAAAATTGTAGTAAAGGTATTATTGTAAAAGACAAAAAAAAAGAATAAAAATGTCACATATTCAATAATAAGGGTTTCATGAGACATATTTTAAAATATAAGAACTAAACAAATATTTAACATAAAAAATATAGGGATTATTCCAACATTTACTCTTAAAAGAAGATATACAAGTCTCTTTCGAAATGCTATTAATTAGAAGGAAGCGTGCTTTACGTCTTTTTGAGTATCGTAGACACTTCATTGTTGATCATATGCTACCAAACCATAGGTAAAATTTGTTTTCAATGAGAATAGACACACACAAACAGAGGGGAAAATTTATTGACAACATGATATTTGTTTAATTGATATACCATAATTATAATAAATAATTGTTATATTTGTTATTTTAAAAATAATTTTATCGCATTGATTTAAAACATTAAGGAAACCCAAATATTTAAGTTTCCCATTCTTTTTTTTGAATACTGATTAAATATCAGATTGCTGTATTACACAGAAATATTTACAACAACTGCTATAAGCAGATATTACATACACTGATAATTACAATCAGATATACATTCTTGGGATTTACATTATTACATTAAATCCTATGAAGTACATGCTTAAGACAAATAACCCTGCACATGGGGGAGATGTCCTTACTACACTTACATTTTGAAAGGAAGAAAGATTTTTTAAATATGCAGCCCCCACAATACTTTTGTGGGGGTTTGAACTGCTACCCTCACAAGCCCACCACTTCGATCAAGCCGAAATGGCTAAATTTTCCATTCTTACATTAGGGTTCAAGAGAATTTTCAGCATTCAACTCCCAAATTAAATAGGGTTAACGCACGCGATTGGTTCAAATCAAAACGAAGCCCTTACGTGAATCATTAACGTGTAATGAGCATAAAGCCAATTTCTTCAAATTGTATAAAGCATGCCCCACATATAAGTGCAAGAGCAAGTGTTATTTCAGCATTTAACACAAAAAAATGTGTTTCCTATTCTTGTACTATAATTTATAAGGTGTAAACAAACCTAATCGACTTAGATATCGTCACTCTCTCTTTTTTTTTTTTTTTAATTCGTAACAATCGACATATGTTATGACGTGGAGTTCATTAATTTTCATTTATCTACTTCTTAAAAAATGAGATGTACTATTATATATATATATATATATATATATATATATATATATATATATATATATATATATATATATATATATATATATATATATACACTCTCACTAATTTTCGAAAATATTATCCATTCTAGTTATATTTGAGCACTCTTAACAGTGTTGAGGGGCTCGGCAGAGTGTGTGCATGCTGTAAAAGATAAGATTTTCACTCCAATATTATTACTAGCCATTTTAACAATTTTGTGTTTGAAGATCTTACTGGGGGTCTTTTTCACGTTGCTTTATGTGGAATTGATATTTCTTCAAGTGATGTAATCTGTTGACTCCAAACTTTGCATCAATAAATATATTTACATAAAGGACATTTAAAATCTTAGCTAATAAATGAGATGGGTCGGCTCACTATATTTATATAAAATAAAGTGTTGTCAACACCTAACTACTGAACATTTTCAAAGTAATTAATACCCTATGCAGATAAATACCACAATTTCGCGTAGAAAAAGTTAAATTAATTGTGAATTATACCTAATAATACAATTCCTATGCACCAATTAATTGATTATAATTTTAAATTTAGATTATTTGGAGTTGGAGGTAGGTTTAGTCTGTCACCATCAAATTCACCTTACATCGAGATATTACAAAATTTTCTATAACTCCTATATGACGAAACTCATTCGTGTCATTATAGATTCACTAAACTAAGAGCCAAGCATTTGAGAAAATAAGTACTTGAAAATTACTGTTAATAATGGTATATTATTGTACAATTTATTTTATTCGATTCATATTTCCAAAATTAAGTGAAATTGCACTTAACTAATTTTAAGAAAATTTAAATAAATTTTAAAATATGGAAAGTTCTTATTACTTTTGCCAAACATCAGGGGTTTGGTTCATTTTCTAGACCAAAAAAAAAAATTGACCAAAAAAAATTAAAATTTCCTTCTTTTGCTAATTATACAAAACACAATACGTTGCAATGTTGCATGCCTTTATTTGCATTGTCTTCATGCAGAATCTCGCTGCCTCCATAACTTGACACAGGCAAAAAGAAAGTCAATATTTCTATTTTACTAGCTAAAAATAAATTAAACAGCTTGTCATTATCATGACTGAATCGAAAATCCTCAAAAAATGTAAAAAAAAAAAAATTGAATTTTGACCTTAACTAGACTTCATTAATAGAAACAGTAAACACATAATGAACTGAAAGTTTAAATAACTTAATTTACTCTTAAATGAGTTATAATGTTGCTTCCAACGAATTTTGCTCGTATTTAAAGCAAAACTAACTAAAATGAAGTATTATTTTTTTACAAAACAAACTAATATCTTAAATATACCCTTTTGTTTTTTTTTTTTGTTTTAAACAATAATGAATTGGGTATTTTTAGAAATAAAAGAAGTGAAAAAAAAAACAAAAAGCAAAAACACGAAGTACTCTTTGGAAGAAAATCTAAGAAGTGGGGGAAAAAAAATCTAGAGGGTAGTTAAGTGCATTTACACTGTACTTCAAATTTTCAATTTTCACCTAAAGGGCATCGAATCTAAAGAGCTGAGGTGTCAGTTACAGATTCCTGTTTTAAGAACACGAGGAAATTAAAGCATCATTATCTCTGGAAAAAGAAAAAGGAAAAGGAAAATTTATCTAACGTCAGTTGGTTATTTTTCGGTCAATCAAACCTAATTCTTAGGACACTATATATATTGCAACTATAAAAAGTGTTTTTCACAATTTCAAAAAAAAAAAAAAAACATATAATAATAATAACAATTGTTTTTACTATCACTGTATTTAATCCCCATCTGCAATTCTCTAACAAAACCCTAAGGGTTCTTGTAAGAACCAATCGCCGCCAGTTTAATCTCGTTGTTTCTCTATCTTGTTCTTTTAAGCTTACCCTGGTCACTTTATTTTTTTTCGGTATTCTTGCAACCGTTTTTGTAACATGATGCATATAATTGTCTCCTTTAATTTATGAAATCATTTTAAGAGGAAGATAATCCATGTTTTGATATTAGTTTGTTGCTTGATCATCTGGGTTTTGTGTTTTATATTGATATTATTAGCTTAGGTGGTTGAAGTTTTGATTTTTGTTGGCTTAAAGTTGAGTTTTTTTGGGGGTTGGACATATGGGGTTTAGGTGGTATGTGATTAAAAGTTTTGATTTTGACAATGTTTTGAGTTTTATGGCTTGATTAGCGCATCTGGGTGGTTATTATTTTTGAGTTTTGTTAGGAGGGTTATGATCAATTAGGGTTTTTGGAGAATGTTATCTGAATTGGGAAGGAGGCCAATGATAGGGAACAACGAGGGTTCGTTTGGTGATGATTTTGAGAAGGAAATAGGTATGTTGCTGCGTGAACAGCGTCGGCAAGAGGCTGATGATTGTGAGCGTGAGCTTAACTTGTATAGGAGTGGCTCAGCGCCACCAACTGTTGAGGGGTCGTTGAGTGCAGTTGGTGGGTTATTTGGTGCTGCTGATAGCAACATAGCTCTCTCAGAGCTGTCTAGGGCTAAAGCTGGGAATAATAATGGTTTTTTATCTGAGGAGGAGCTTAGGTCTGATCCAGCTTATCTTTCGTACTATTACTCGAATGTGAATCTGAACCCCAGGCTTCCACCTCCTTTACTTTCGAAGGAAGATTGGAGGTTTGCACAGAGATTGAGAGGAGAGAGTTCAATGTTAGGTGAGTTGGACGATAGGCGGAAAGTGAATGGAGGAGCTGGTAATAGTGGTAGTGGCGGCAACAGGTCCTTATTTTCAATGCCACCAGGGTTTGATACAAGGAAACAGGAGAGTGAGAGTGCGCAGGACAAACTTCGTAGCCCAGCAGATTGGGGAGGTGATGGACTCATTGGCTTGTCGGGGATAGGACTGGGGAGCAAACAGAAGAGCCTTGCTGAAATCTTCCAGGTGTTGCTTTGATTGACCTTGCTTTCACCGCGTCTTTAATTATTGAGCTTGTCTGTTACGTATTTGTTTTGTTGCGATATATGGTTTTTCTGTTGATAATTTGTTGAGTTATCTCTGGCTGCTTTTTTTTTTCTGTTGCAGCAGTTATTTCTCCCTGTTGGGTTTTGACATGTAAAATGTTGTATATGATTGAATTTCAACATTTGTACAGTAGTAAATCTGTTTTCAAATTGAAAGCTGGCTATATGCCGTCTGTCTTTAAGGGTTGCGATTGTGTTTTTCTTTCCCATTTGGTGAACTTTGACATATTAATTCATTGAAGCGCGACATGTTATTAATTCCCCCTTGCAGGAAATTCCTTATTTTCATGTAATCTAGCTTCATGACAAGTGTCATGTTTTGCTTTCTTTTAGTTTGTACTTTCTTTCTTCTGATCCACCTTGGTTTCCATCTCTTATGGTCATAAATATAGTTTGTATAGCACTAGATCATATCCATTTTTAGGGATTTTACCACTAAATGATGTGTTTGTACTCAAGAATCAAAGTCATACTGTATTAGTGAGGCAAGCGCATGAATTACTTGGAGTTGGAACCTTGAGTACGGAATCCAGTTATATATTTGCCCATTATGCTTGGTATTTGGGTTTAACTTGTGAAGTGCAGTCATTTTATCCTTTTTTTTTCTATCTCTTATCTGAAGCTTACAACTAGCAGTTAGGTGTTCCCATTAAATAACAATTAACTTTAATCCACGCTCTTATACTATGTTATAGCTTTGTATATTTTATTTCCTTATAGGAATCCTTATAGGAAAACCGACAAAAATTTGTTTGACGTGCTTCCTCATGCACACTATGAGTTTTGGAATTTTTATTAAAGTTTCATAATGATTTTTCAAAATGTTTTGCAGAGGATAGCTAGTGAAATTCAGAAAGGCATATCATCAATCTGCTTCTGCTTTGGACTTCCTTCTAAATTGTTGATGGGAATTATAACAATATAAATACATTGCAGATTGATTGTACGGAGTGCGAGAATGGACTATTGAACAGTGTGCCAAGTATTTTTTAAAATCTGATATTATTTTCCATTATTCTCTTTGATAATAACAAGCATATAACATGCTATCTGAAAATTATCACTGGTCTAATTTTTTTGTTTTACATTGGTTATGATATTGCAACTTGTCTATTTTCGTTAGTGATTGGTTGATGAATTGTTACGTAATAGCTCATTCTGGTTTTTGATTGATCTTTTTTGGTATAGTTTTTTAAATGCTGAATTGCTGTTTAATATCTATGCAGGATGACTTGGGAAGAGCAACTCCTGTTACAGGAAATCCTTCTCGTCCAGCTAGCCGTAATGCTTTCGATGAAAGCATTGAGTCCATTAGTTCGGTTGAAGCTGAACTGGCTAATTTGAGGCATGACTTGAAATCTGGTGCAAATGTTCAAGGCACATCTGCTGTCCAGACCATTGGTCCACCTTCATCGTATACATATGCAGCTGCCCTAGGTTCTTCCTTGTCTAGAAGTACCACACCTGATCCTCAACTTGTTGCTAGAGCTCCTAGTCCTTGTCCAACGGCTATTGGAAGTGGAAGAGTTGGAGCCTCTGAAAAGAGAGGCATGATTAGTTCAAATTCATTTTCTGGTGTCTCGTCTGGAATAAATGAGTCTGCAGATCTTGTAGCTGCTTTGTCAGGCATGACCTTGTCAACAAATGGTGTACTGAATGAAGATAATCAACTACCGTCACAGATTGAACAAGATATTGAAAATCATCAAAATTATTTGCATGGCATGCAAGGTGGTCAGAGTCACATCAAGCAAAATAAATACATGAAAAAGTCTGATTCCGGGAATTTGCAAATGCCTCCTGGTCATCAATCAGCGAAAATGTCTTATTCTGACCTGGCAAAGAGCAATGGAGGTGGGTTGGACCTGAATAACGCATCCTTGTTAACTGATAGGCGTGTCGAATTACAAAAACCTGCTGTTCCTACTAGCAACCCATACTTGAAAGGATCTCCTACATCCACTCTTAATGGGGGAGGTGGCTTGAATTCTCAGTATCAGAATGTGGATAATTTGCCTAACTATGGTCTGGGTGGTTATGCCCTGAGTCCATCTATGGCCTCTGTCATGGCTGGCCAACTTGGCGCTGGTAATCTGCCGCCATTGTATGAAAATGTTGCTGCAGCATCAGCTATGGCAGTCCCTGGAATGGACTCAAGAGTGCTCGGAGGAGGCTTTGCTTCTGGACAGAATCTATCAGCTGCGTCTGAATCACATAATCGAGCTGGAAGTCAAATGGGAGGGAGTGCTCTTCAGTTCCCTTTTGTTGATCCAGTGTATCTACAGTACTTGAGGACATCTGAGTATGCAGCACAACTTGCTGCTCTGAATGATCCCTCGGTGGATAGAAACTTCCTTGGCAATTCATACACAAATCTACTTGAGCTCCAGAAAGCTTATCTCGGAGTTCTTCTTTCACCTCAGAAATCTCAGTATGGTGGTCCGTTAGGCAGTAAATCTAGTGGTTCTAATCATCATGGTTATTGTGGAACTCCTGGATTTGGCCTAGGCATGTCCTATCCTGGAAGTCCTCTGGCAAATCCTGTAATTCCAAACTCCCCAGTTGGACCTGGTAGTCCTATCAGACACAATGATCCAAACTTGCGTTTTGCTGGGATGAGGAACTTAGCTGGGGGTGTCATGGGACCTTGGCATTTGGATGCTACCATGGATGAGAGCTTTGGATCCTCTTTGCTGGAAGAGTTTAAGAGCAACAAAACAAAGTGTTTTGAACTTTCTGAAATTGCTGGTCATGTTGTTGAGTTTAGGTATGCAATGCTCCTAGGTCATCTGATGCTCCATTTTTCTGCCGTCCTAAATTGATTTCTGCCTTTGTACGTTGTGTGTGAACAGTGCGGATCAGTATGGTAGTCGATTCATTCAACAAAAACTTGAAACAGCCACAACAGAAGAGAAAAACACGGTTTATCAAGAAATCATGCCCCAAGCTCTCGCTTTGATGACTGATGTATTTGGTAATTATGTCATTCAGAAGGTACCTGTACTTGTGCTTTGTTGAGTATTAATCTTGTTGGTTCTCTGTTCAATTCGTTCAATTTTGCGTAATAAATATCTCTGTCTGTTCAGTTTTTTGAGCATGGACTTGCATCTCAACGAAGAGAATTGGCAAACAAGCTCTTTGGTCATGTTTTAACCCTTAGCCTTCAAATGTATGGCTGTCGCGTGATCCAGAAGGTACCATTAGTTGAAACTGCATTTATTTATTTATTTTTAAACTTTATACTTTCATTTCATGTGATTCCTTACCTTCTCATATGCGTGTTTGCTGCACTGCCTTGAGTTTATACGAAAGCAAGTTCTATCAAAGAGTTAATGCATATTGAATAACTATTGTTGTGTTTTTACTGAAGGTTTTAACAGTTATATGCTTTGTCCAACCACACAGGCCATTGAAGTTGTTGATCTTGATCAGAAGATTAAAATGGTTGAAGAGCTCGATGGTCATGTGATGCGCTGTGTACGTGACCAAAATGGAAATCATGTCATTCAGAAGTGTATTGAATGTGTTCCTGAGGAGAATATTCAATTTATTGTCACAACATTCTTCAACCAAGTCGTTACCCTTTCCACCCATCCTTATGGGTGTCGTGTGATACAGGTTCAGAGATTGTTTCTTGCTTAATTGTTTTACTTTCTGTACTGCCCTTTTTTTTTTGTGTGTTGGGGGGTTGTGGGTTGTGAGGAATTTCAGAATTGTTTCTATTTTATATTGTTTTTGCTTTTTGTCTGGCAGAGAATACTTGAGCACTGCAAGGACTCCAAAACACAGAGTAAGGTTATGGATGAAATTTTAGGATCTGTTAGCATGTTGGCACAGGATCAGTATGGCAATTACGTGGTCCAGGTTTGTTAACTTTACTGGAAACTTTCAGTGTGAAATCTTATACTATGTTCTCATACAAATTATAGTTTCTTCTTGTGTTATTTAGTGTTTGGGAATTCTTTGTTTTTTGTACAATATTGAGTACTTGAATTGATTCCTGGAACCCATTTAACAGCATGTTCTGGAGCATGGAAAGCCTCATGAGCGTTCTATTATAATTGAGGAATTAGCTGGAAAGATAGTTCAAATGAGTCAGCAGAAGTTTGCCTCCAATGTTGTGGAGAAGTGTTTAACTTTTGGGGGCCCTAATGAACGTCAGTTGCTGGTGGACGAGATGCTTGGCTCTACAGATGAAAATGAGCCTCTTCAGGTGTCAAATTTCTGACCTTCTAACAGGATTCTTATGAATTTATTAATTTGATAAAAGCAATAGGTTATTTCTCATTCTCTTTTAAACTCTTGTAACATAAATGAGCCACAATGTTCTATTGCTGGTTTCCACTGAAAGGTTAGATGAAACTTCTCGTTAAGTTTTAAGTTGCATAATGTCTTGTGTTCAATCAATCTATAGTATTTAACTCTTCTTCTGACTTGAAAGCTTTGATTAGAAGGTAGTAATGCTTTCATATTAGTTGATCAGGTATCTGCTTCTTAAGTATTTGGAAAGAGGACTTCTGAGTTTAAATCATGTCCTGCGTTTAATGTTTTCTTCAGCTAGCTATTTCCTCACATCTTTGATGAAAGGAAAACTTAAAAAGTCAACTTTTGGTATTATTGTGCTCCTATTTCCTGATTTCTTAGTTATTTCCATACTGTTTGATGTTGTTTAATTTTTTCTTAAAGGCAATGATGAAAGATCAGTTTGCAAACTACGTTGTACAAAAAGTTTTGGAGACTTGTGAGGACCAACAACGCGAGCTGATTCTTTCACGAATTAAAGTTCATTTGAACGCTTTAAAGAAGTACACGTATGGGAAGCATATCGTTGCACGTGTAGAGAAACTTGTTGCTGCTGGGGGTACTTATTCTTTCCCTCATAATTACTAATGTATGAGCTCACTAAATCACCACCACCTTGGCCTGATAACCTAACACATACATTATGCACCCTGGATGCCATAAGACCCCCTTTTTAATACTAAATAAATAAATAAATGTTCATTTCCATAAAGATCCTGATAACCTAACGCGTACATTAAGCACTCTGGATGCCATAAGACCCCTTTTAAAAACTAAATAAATAAATAAATAAATGTTCATTTCCATAAAGATCCGGGAGTGCTGGGTTGCCTGCCTTTGGGAAGATTTCATATGAGAGTACAATGTTGATGTTGAATCGTTCCATCTATGAAAAGCCAACTAACTTGTGGATTATTAATCCATTTGCAGAACGCAGAATTGCTGCTCAGTCTCCACACCCTGCTTAGGTGGCATAGGAAAGAAAGTTGTCTGTACAGCTAACTGAGGCTAGTGTGAGCTTCCTCTTTTTCTCTTTCTTTCTCCTGGTATTTAGAGCAATGACTCTACCTATCTCTTCTGTGATGGGTACGAGGGGATCAAAAATAAAGTTGTTGGTTGTACTTGGAAAGTGTACATTCTGTAGTTTACGGTTTATACGTAGAGTCGAGCAAGCTGGGGTTCAGATGTTGAGTACACCTGATGCCCATTCGGAGGAGATAAAAAATGAAATGAAAGACTACTTAGGTTTTTAAGGGTGTAAAAAAAAGACTAAATGTTGAGGTAGTTAATATCATTCCGTGACTGTACAAAATGTTGCCAAAGTTGAGAGCTGTTGATGTTTTAGCTGAGGCTAGATTTTTTTTTCTTAACGTTTTTTGACTTTTTCTTTTCCCTGAAAAGAATAATTTTCTCTTAAGGTCAAATTGTTAATTTCTTAGCTCTTGAATCTTGATTTCAATTGCATGTTGCTGCGGTTCGTCTCAAGCATTTATGTTGATCACATTCTATTTTGTTTAAGAAATGGCTATTATTTGTACTTGAACAAGAAAGAGATCATAACATAAAAAGGGTTCTTCTTTAGCAAATTCAAAGATAAAAATCATCGTTTTTCAATTGAACTGGTAAAATTGATTCAGCTAGAGGCTTTTACCGGTTACTCTTTTTGAGTCCCTTTTAATGCTGAATCATTAAGACCCTTAGATTTAGAAAGCAGATTCATACACTCCTACCCTACAATAATGTTAATTCCTGAAACAAAATAGCAATAGTAACCAAACAATCTGGCAAGGTTAAGAAGAGAACCTGCAACCTCTCAAGCAACTGAAAATTCATGGAACTTCACGCGTTTGTGGCATGAAAATAGCCTTTACACCACTTATTGTTACTTTGTTTTAACTCTTAAATTCGAACTCCAAATAACAACAATATAGCCACACATTGACAGAATAACCCGATATATAATTTGTCCATTGCGCTTCATTAATTCTTGTTGCTTAAAAAGAATCGCTACCATGGAGAGCAATCGCAAATCAAATTTTGAAAATATACCTTCTCATTTCTAACTCGCATCCGCATCACATTCCCAAAACTGTCTCTGAGAATAATTTGAAGTGACCAATTGCTTTAACACAACACTAGTCTAGCAAACGTAGCTTACATGGAGAAACCGCAAAAGCAATCAATCGTCGTCGTCATCAATCTTTTGTCCAAATCCTCTTGGCCCAGGCCTTGGTTTTGCCTTAACCTTCTTCTTCTTCTTCGTAGCTGCCTCTTCTTTCTCAAACTTCTCCCTCTCCCTCTTCTGCAAGAAATCTGTCACTCCTATGTAAACTACCTACAAATGCAAAACAAACCCCAAAATTAGTAGTGCCAACCCCACATCCCAAAGTGACAACTTTTTTTGCATTACTGTATGAAGGCAATTCATTTGCAAATTTGCTTACGGAAAAGAACCAAATAAATTAAAAAAAAAAAAAATTTACCCCAATAGTGAGAATAGACAATGCAATGAAAGCAGCAAAGAGGAGAACTGAGATGACGCTGGATAAACTCTCATCACCAGTGGAAGAGACTATCTCCTGAGACGTCTCAAGGGGAGTGGATTCTGTGGGCAAAACTTCTCCTGAAGTAGCATTGCTTCTCCAAATTTTGCTTCTCTTTTGAGCAATTCCACGACATGGGTTGTGAAAATGGATGGCTTTTGCTGCTAACTCTGTGTGTGAACAGTAGATAGTTGAACAAGATACTATGCATCTATGAAAATGCCGGCTCGGTTTGGGGTTCAAAATGGAAGTGATTATTGGTGGCCGAAATAGAGATATTGACGAGGAAGAAGCCATGATTCATTTGCTGCCACTACCTTAACACACAATAATCTCCCTCTCTCTCTCTCTCTCTCTCTCTCTCTCTCTGTTCCTCTGCTATCGTGGCGGCAGAAGCCTTCCTCAGTGGCAGTAGCTTTCAAGCTGCAGATAGGCGTCAAGGATATCTGCAACGTAATCTGAAATGGGATAGCAAATCATATAAGAGTCCCTCCACTTTTATGATTCTTTACGTACACACATAGTTTGTTTATTTATAATAAATAGATCCCTAACGTAAAGTAACTCTATTTTGCCTTTTTGGGATATGAATATTATACAATATGGTGATATTCTTACGACAAGAAATTTGCGAAATCTTACCTTGATAGCGCAATGTTATGTTTCAACTAAGACGTAGAGAGAAAATGAAACCTAGAATAAGCTAAATTTAAATTTAATTAATTGATAAAAATCCTTTTCGTAAATACATATGAAAGACTTGAATTCTTTATCTATAAATGTCAAAAGAGAAGTGATTAATAATATGACTAAAACATCTTTTGATGTACAGTAACAATATTATTATACTGTGATTGTCAAAACTCAACGCTAAAGAAGTATTTTTAATCATTTTAGTGGAAGTTAATTACTATTAAGGTCTTATTCGATATGATTTGACAAACTACATCCTTGTCATTGTTTAAGGATTAATTCAGTAATACTGTAAATTTTAAAATAATTATTATTAATTGTGTTGTAAAAATAACTAATTGTGAAAATATTTGGTAAAATTTACTTTTAAGAACATTGTGAGTATTAAAAGTAGCTGTACATATATAGTAGATCCTATTGTTAAATTATTGTAAGATTGTAAATGAATGAATTAAGTATAATGTTGAATATAAAATATTTTTATTGTGTACTTTATATATAACAATTAGTAACTAAAATAAATATTTTTATATTATTAATTTTATTTTGTTAACTCAATATACCTGCAAATAATAATAAACTCTTCAAAATTAATGACTTTATATCTTAATTAATAAGAATAATTTTAAATTTTTATAATGTATCTGAGAGTATATATGAAATCGTATGAAGTACAAAATTGATTCTCAAAATTAGATTTTAAAAAAATTATTTTTTCTCTGTTTTTGAAAGTCTGCTACAGAA
Source organism: Atalantia buxifolia (assembly GCA_030444775.1). Lineage (NCBI taxonomy): Eukaryota > Viridiplantae > Streptophyta > Magnoliopsida > Sapindales > Rutaceae > Atalantia > Atalantia buxifolia. The sequence goes on from CM059838.1 coordinate 16,277,138, forward strand.
TAAAACAATTTTATCAAAAGCAATTTCTAAAAAAAAATTTTTACAGAAGATTAAAATTAATTTTTAACTTTTTAATATGAAGTCTGAACCTTGTAAAAATAATTTCAAATGGACCAAAAACTGACGGCAAGCTTCGGTGGGTTAAGAAAGATTGGGCTTTGCTGCTGGATCTTAGGCCTGCGTAGCTGGTCGCCAGCAACATCAAACCACATGGCCGGTACGGTCGTGACTTCCTATATTAATCGTAGGAATGTTAGACAATTCTCTATGTTATTAAAACCCCTCGTAGTATTACAATAATGTTATACCATGTTTAGTAATAACTCCTCATTATATTTTTTGTGGTTAACTTATCTTTTAATGTAGTCAAACTCACATGAAATAAATTAAAAAAATATTAAGTACAGAAAAGATAAGAGAAATAAAAACGAAAATGGATGAGGATTGAGGAAGAGTGAGTGGGTAGCGAGAAGACTAATTTCTTTTGTCTCTCTCTCATCTCTCTCAACATTAAACACAACTCAAATTAACTCGGCTCTCAGTCGGGTTTATGTTGATTTGTGTGGAAAAATAAAAGTTCGCAAAAACTAAATTCCTTTGTATTAATTCCTTCGTTTCATCTCTCTCATGTGTATCGATGATTCATTCTCTCAAAGGCTCAGAAAAAAGCCCGCCGCAAACCACCCTCCTCCGCCGTTCTCCAGTGAGGAAGAGGCATCGGAACAAAACGATGTAGTTCCAGAGCACGAACCCGAATCGCCTTTGAAATACCACGAATCAAACGTAGAAGACGATTACTAGGAAAACACAGCTCCGTTTCCCAACACCTCTGATTTCATCATCAAGCCAATCGTCAGCGAAAGCCCAGAAGCGAACAAAACGCAGCTCCAAACGCTTAGCTCTGAGTGTGCCGAGTGGGTGTGGGTCTTCGTCCCGATAATAAGCTGGCTTTGGCGGATCCTTTCGTGGGCTATACAGGGCTGCAGCCCGTCTAAAAAAAAAAAAAATCGAATATGTTAGTTAATTTATAAATATGCCACCAACAATTAATTACAAGAGTGCCATTCAAAATAAAAAACACTTTACCTAATTCAGTTTTCCACCTTCTCTCCCTTTCATCGACAACAATATTAAAGCCAAGAATTAAAAAAGATCAGTGGTCCCCTTCACGATTCCCCCATCTTCATGATCTTCAAATTTCGTTGGCTTTATACTTTTTTTGTACTGGTATGCTTTGATTGTTTTCAGAACCTACATAAATTGCTTTCTGAACTTGTAAATTTTTTATTGGCTTTATGCCTTTTTGTACTGGTGATACTTTATTTTGATTCATTATTTTAAATTTCTTATTGACTTTTTATTTTTTGTAATTGATTTTGCTGATTTACTCGATAATTTGTTTTGATTCATTATTTTAAAAAGTATGTCCATATATTATAAATTAATGTTGTGGCTTGGGAGTTAATTGAATTTCTTATTAATAAAGTGCGACACAAAATTTGAGAGAAAATTAAAAATGTTAAATTTTGTATTCTTGTTGATGAAGTACTTAATGAATCTTACAAAGAGCAAATGACTATTATTTGAGATATATTGATTGTGATGGGTTTATTAGATAGCATTTCTTTGAAGTTGTGAATGTTGATGACACAAAAGCCTTAATTCTAAAAAATGAGATGTGTAATGTTCTTGCTCGGTACAATAATTTAATTAAAAATTTAAGAGATCAAGAGTATGATGGTGCTAATAATATGGCGGGAGAGTCAAATGGATTACAATCTTTATTTTTTTATGATTGTTCATATGTCTATTATGTACATTGCTTTGCTCATCTACTACAACTTGTATTAGTTGTAGTATCTAAAGAAGTGCATGAGGTATGGTTATTTTTTTCCAAGTTGAGCTCCATTGTCAACTTTGTTAATGCTTCTTTCAAACGTTATGCTGAGTTAAAAGCTAATAAAGAGAAAAAAAAATTATAGAATTGATAGTTTCAGAAGAGCTTGAGACTAGTATAGGTGCTAATCAAGTCCGAACTTTACAAAGGGTTGGAGATACTTGTTGGTGCTTACATTTTACTTCAGTTAATAGGTTTATTGAGATGTTTAATGCAACTCTTGAAGTTCTAAGAAAGATGACTAATGATGGACCTACTCGAGATATGCGTGGAGAAGCTAAAGGTGCGTATAGAGAGATGACATCCTTCGAGATTGTATTTATTTTGCTTTTGTTAGATAAAGTTCTTAGAATCTCTGATATTCTTTGCCGAGCACTACAAACAAAATATTTAGACTTCTTGAATGCTTTGAATTATGTCACAAGTATTAAAAGGCTTTTGCAAGAATTTCAAGATAATGGTTGGGGTGATTGTATTAGAAGTATGGTATCATTTTGTGGAAAGCATGACATTACTATGCCTGATATAAGGGTTTGTTATATGGAAGGTACAAGACGTTCTTATCAACAAAAAAATTACGTTACAGTTGAACATCATTATCACTTTAATATATTTAATGCTGTAATAAATTTTCAATTGACAGAGATAAATAGCAGGTTCCCAGAGCAAACTATGGAACTCCTTACTCTAAGCTCAGCTTTGGATCCAATCGATGTGTTTAAAATATTTGATACAGATTGTATTTGTTGTCTTGCTGAGAAAATTTATCCTCATGATTTCACTGCAAATGAGATTCTTGCTTTGAGACGAGAGTTGGAACATTATAAGTTTGATGCGCTTTCTCATCCACTTTTTCAAAAAGTTACTTCACTTTCTAAGGTATGTCGATGATTAATTGAAACAAAGAAGTCGCAACATTATTTCTTGATTGATAGACTAATTTGTCTAGTGCTGACTCTTCCAGTTTCTATAACCACAACAGAGCGTGCATTTTCAGTCATGAGCTTTATTAAGACATCACTTTGCAGTAAGATGAAAAATGAGTTTATTTTAGAATGTATAGTTGTCTATATTGAAAGAGAAACTGCAGATACTATTGATTTAGATTGTATATATAATTGATGAATTCCATTATTTGAAGCCACGAAAAGTATAACTTTAGTAGTGTTTTTTTAATTAAAATTTTATTTTCAACTTATTAGGTGTATTTTATTTTTTTTACTTATGAAATTTTATGTTCACTTTACAACATAATTTTTTTTTTATTTAGCCCAAGATACTTTAAAGTCTTGGATCCACCCTGAGCTTTGCCTAAACAAGGTAATAAAAGGAGGAGTAAAAAAACTAAGTTGGATTCTACAGCCAAAGCTAAAGAGAAAGTAAATAGCAAGATGGATACGAAATGATTGAGTGAGTTATTGAGACGGGAGATGTTGAAGCTGGGAATGGGAAATGGATTGGCGGCACTCGATGTTAAGATGAGAGTGATGGATGGTGAGAAATTGAATGAGATTGGGGACAACTAGAGTAAGTTGCTGCAGCACATTCTGACTTGCATTTTGCATATAAATACGCTTGAGTTGGTTCTAGGAATATAGACTAAGAGTGCGTTTGGGATTGAGTCTTTATGAACTTTTAAAAATTTCAAACTGCTGTGGAAAAAAAAAAAAACTGTGATTATGAAACAAACATTAATAATATATAGTAAATATAAATTTTAAATAATAATTTTGATAAAAATATTAAAGATATAATAGATTTTCTATTACACAAGTAAAAATTTATAGTAACATAGCTTCTAAACTACAACAAATTAATGTTTCTAAACACTTTAATCTTTAGAACTTTTTTTGCCTACAGCCGTCCAACCTCAATCCCAAACGCACCCTAAATTGGTTTTAGACAAATTGGAGTCATCTCAAAGTGTATGAACAAGGATGTATTGTCTTCTTATGGAATAACGAGAATTGTTGTAACTTTAAGATTTTTTATATTTAGAATTTTTTTTAAGTACTTATAAATTTTTTAAAATATAATTTAAATTACTCATTAAAAAAAATTAGTATAAGGGCAGCACTAAATATAATACAATTAAATTTTAATATAATACCAATATAATATAATATAATATAATATAATATAATATAATATAATATAATATAATATAATATAATACACCTATATTAAAATTATACAATACAATACAATATAATACCGGGTGTCAAATCCATTTTGCTCTTTTCTTTATATCAGACTATCATCAGTTTAATTAATGAACGTGAACTTTCTTGTTTCGTTGTCTGAAATAGACTTGTACCAACCAACCACTGGGCAAATTGTTTGAAGTGGCAGAAATCTTCCTTCACAAATGTGAGGAAAGAGGTTCGAACTCCCGCAGACGCATTGCAGGAGTTTAATTTAAATTTCATTTCTTGAAGTATTAGAGCTTGAGTGAAAATGGTCTTTCTCCTAAATGAGAGTTTGACGTCCCTCGAATATTTGAGAAGATTAAAAACATGGACAGTACTATATAAAATTTAATATAAATTAGTCCCAATAATTATTATATATATCAGTTATAGTCTCATATATATGAATTGTAATTTTAAATAATAATCTCATGTATTAAAAAAGAGAAAAAAGAAATAGACTTGTATTCCAGCTTCATTTGTCTCACGATACATACATACTCCATCGCAATGCCGGAGGATTGATCCTCGCAAACTGTTCCATCGAACGATTCTCACATCATCTTTGGGCAACCAACCACATTTGATTCTGCTGCCACAACTCGTCCACGTTTCAGCCTCCAGCTGTCCGCAGCATTCTCTTTTCTTATTGGTCCATCACCACAAGCCGAATATTGAATGTCATAAAGCTCAAAGGGCAAAGTCGGCGTTCGAAAGAAAATGAGAAAAGTTGACCGCACCAATTTACCCAGACACCCATCGAAGGTACGCCTAATACGTAACCAATAGGAAGGGTACTTTAGTAAATCAATGAAATCTCGCACGGTCGGTTCTACCGAATGAAGCGGTGGATTACTTAGGTGTTGAAATGTGATTGGGACGGACACAGGTGGCGATCTGCTTCAGCGAGTAGGAGCTATAGAAAGAGTGATATTGATATCTAAGGGAAAGATATTTAGAGGATCAAAAATATCTGGCTAAGTCGTCCACGTTGGCAGCAGGTACAAGATCGATCTGGAATCAGATATTGCACTTTTTCTCATCTCTTTTTGCCCTTTTCCTTTACTCCACCGAGAAAATTTCACTGTCGATTCCCCCCCGCCCCCTCTCCATTTTCTCTCCTCCGAATCTTCCGCTTAATTAATATCTCAGATCTTAGAAGAGAAAAATTATTTAATTTTGATTGAAAAAAAATGGGCGAAGAGGTGAGGATGACGGAGTATGAAGTTAACGATAAGGGATACTGTAACGGCGATGACGAGAGGATACCAGAGTGGGAGATGGGATTGCCTAATGGAACAGATCTAACGCCGTTATCACAGTCGTTAATTCCGCCTGAACTGGCTTCCGCTTTTAGCATCTTACCCATGCCTTGCCGAACGCACCTCGACGTGAACCGCGCGTCGCAGACGACGCTCTCCTCGATTCGTGGCAGCCACGCGCACTCGCTCTCATCGACGGACAATAACAATAGCAATAACTTAAAGACTTTAACGGAGAATCGCGACCCGATGGTTACCGAAACGGAAGAACAGGACCAAAACGGGTCCTTTGCGGACTCGAGGTCGAAGTCAAGGAGACCGGATTGTGTAGAGGAGGCGGATTCGGCGCCGAGGACGGACAATTCGAACGAGGATCCGTCGGCGAGGAGTCTGAAGCGGCCGCGTCTGGTGTGGACCCCGCAGCTGCATAAGCGATTCGTTGACGTGGTGGCGCATCTAGGGATTAAGAACGCTGTGCCGAAGACGATCATGCAACTGATGAACGTCGAGGGATTGACCCGCGAGAACGTCGCGAGCCACTTGCAAAAGTACCGCCTTTACTTGAAGCGGATGCAAGGGCTGTCGAACGACGACCCATCGTCGTCCGATCACCAGCTGTTCGCGTCAACGCCGGTGCCGCCCCAGTGTTTGCCTTACGAGAGCACCAACGGCGGGCCCCATGTAGGCCACGTCTGTAACAGTGACAATAATAACAATAATGGGAGTACTAATAATAACAATAACAATAATAATGGAAATAGTAATAACGGGAGCGGTAATAATGGACACGTGGGGATGGCGGTGTACGGAGCTCCCGCGGGGATGATGACGGCGCCGATGTATGGGATGATCAACCATCAAGGGTTTCATCATGGACACGGGTTTGACCCGAGTATGTACAATATGAATATGAACATGGGCATGGGTATGAATATGAATATGGGGATGAATAATATGATGCATCAGCAGAGAGACTGGCCTGTGAATAAGCACGGGTACGGGTACGGGCACGGGCAGGGGTCGGTTGTGTCATACCCGCATCATGTGGCACCTTCCAGTGATAAATGAAATTTCTGTTCAAGCCTTGGAAAAGGTTATTTTTATTTCTAATTATATGATTTTATGTAATGTATGTTATTTATTGCTCTGTAGTTTGAAATACATCATTTAAAAAAATTTGATCATGTATGCAAGTTTAATAATAGTAACTTCTAGGAGAATGGTCTTAAATTGGATTGCAGAATGGATTAAATGCCAAATTTGTGTCTACAGTTAGATTTGTTGGCACTAGCAAATTCATTTTGCTAGCCAAATTCAAGAATTAACAAATTAATGCTGTGTTTGCCAACTTTCTCTGATACTAGTTCATTTGTTATGATTGCATTGCATCCATTCTTACATGTACAGATGGTTTTGCTATGTGCTTTTAAGTGATTAGACTTGTGTTCTTGAATTTTCTAATAATGAACCTACAGGTTTGAAGCTTTCCTTTCATAGCAAGACATTAACACACGGTCACCAGGTTATCTGCGTCTTTCTTTCAGTTAATTGTTTATTGATTTTATCAGACTTGATATATTAGGCTGTAGTCGCAGGAGAATGCTTATTTATTTATTCTCTTTAATCCTTCAGGTTAAATTGCCTGAGCTTGAGCAACTTGTTTAGAACTTTTGGAAGTGGCGGGCTGGGTACTGAATTCACATGAACTATATTGACAACACTTCTAGTGTGTATTTCTAACATGATTTGGAGTAGGGTGTGGATCAGCAAAGCTTGCAGCATCCTCTGTCTTAGTAGATGTATTCTATTATTTGCCTGATTGCGGTGCAAGGTTCCTAGCATACCAGTTAAGGTCTACCTAGATGAAAACAAGTTATAAAGTGCATTCTTAACTTGTTCTTTCTTGATAAATGTCATTAACTTCTGTGTTTTTCAGCATGTAAAACTTCTTTTTGGGCATCAAACCTGAGTTCATAAAAGGTTTAAACAAACTAAAGCAAATTTTATAAGGTAGTCTACCATGCTGGGCATTGAATGCATCACCTTTTCATCACTTATCTCTTTTTAGATTTCTTCGTTCTTTTTCCATGCTATTGAAAGGAAGCCGATTATTTATTAAATTCTTTTTTATGTTGATTCTTTGGCCGACTGACATGTGGTTAGTGAAATGAAATATGAGATTCTTGTTATCAGGGTATATATTCGTGAGTTTACCGAGTTGTAACATGCATGAGTAAGTATCGTCTATGACAAAGTTCTGATCATATTCTTACATTCTTGTTAACTTTCATTAAGGAGGTTAATTTACAATTATTCTGGGCCACATTTCAGCAGCAGATTACTTCTTGCAATATGAGCTCTCAGCAACTTGTTATGAGTAGGTTTTAGCTAGCCGCTTTCTTATTAGTAGTAAGATGGCTTTGGAACCCTATGCAAGGTTTTCAATTGCATTGTTCCAGAGCAGAGTATGCCATTAGAATCTTTGACATAATATATGAAAATTTGAGGAAAGATGCATGAAAATCCCACTTCAATTTGATGCTAATGCTAATTAGCCAATTAAGATGTGTCACTTTGGGGAAGATGTGTCACTTTGGGGAAATTGAAGTCTGCAACAATTTTGTCTGATCCCTAAATTCTTCTACAGCCTAAGGCCTTTGAATGCTAGTAAAATTTATCTTGTTTCTGCTGTGGTTTGAATTAACCTTGACTTAGAAACATCTCTCTTGGGTGATGGAACTTATTGCATTATTGTCAGTTCTGATGTTTTTGTATGTTTGCCTCTCCAGTTGTAAGATCCAGACGGTTGCCAAGCACAGTTGTGTCAGATTTTTAAAAGAACTTTTTAGTTAGTTGTTTAGTACTTTATTTGTCTTTTTGAGCAAATTTGTAATATTTATAGTTGATGAGAAGGGGAAGAGCAAGTGGTGTAGTACACATGTAGTTGAGGGATGCCAACCTAAGAGTTAATTGGTTGATGCCATTAGAATTTTTGTTTTCTTTCTTCAGTATCAGTCAGTGCTTTGATGCCAACATATGGCATGCGCATCCGACACCTTGTGAGGCCATCAAGAAAGAAAAGCCAGATGCGCGCTCAGACTTAACTTTTTTCTTTGGTGACGTTTTAGAGTACCTAGACAACGGAGCTTTCTTTATGGCTGCAAATGGTCAAAAATGGTTGATGAACGAATCGGCGGTTCCTGATGACTTTTAATAAATGAAAAAAGTGCTGGCTGGATGACGTTGAACTAAAAGAAAAGATTCTTTATCCATTCCAAACAAAAAAAAAAAATTATACAAATATTAAGTCACGATTAATATAATTTATATTTAGTTATAAAAATTACATAAATTATGTAAGTTCTCTTTTTATAACTGGATATAAATTAGATTAAGTGTAAGTTCTCTTTTTTAATAAAAACAGTAAAATTTCACGTCAAGCTATTATTTTAATAATCTTTTTTCTAAAGGTGATTGAAAGAGGAAATGGCTTTTCGGCTGTTGGGTGGGTTATTTTTACTCTTTAAAAATTTATTTATTTAATAAAAATAATAAAAAAATTATTTAAAAAAATTTAAATATAAATAAGTGAATATTATTTTAATTAAATAAATAATTTTTTTTAAAAATAAATAATAATTAAAGTATTTTGTTTTTTAATAAAAAATAATAAAATATAAATTAAAGAATTAGAAAGTAATTTTATAAAATTAAAGAGAAATAATTATTTTTATTTAAAAAATTTTAAATAAAATATTTTTTTAAAATTTTAAATACTGATATATCTTTTTAAACAAATAATAAAATTTTATTTTAAAGAGTTTTTTTTTTTTTTTTATATGCTCCCGGTTAATATCATTGCGGGACTGGGCGGGCGGCTACTGAAGGAGAAACCTCTCTCTCTCTTTCTCTCTCTCTCCCTCTTCTTTTTTTGGGTGCAAAGCAAATTTGAAATTTCATTGACAAATCCAATAAGATTAATTTATACAACACACTACTGCAATAGCTTTAAGTAGTCAAAGCTGTCACCTACTCATCGATGACCAGGGAGAAAGAAGATTTCACACTAACTTCGATCTCTATCAGAAAATCTCCGCAGTTCTTTTACATCTCTCTGCCTGTCATGGTTGGTTCTTTCGAATGCTATCGTGAGGCTCGTTGAAATCGATCTTACAATCAATCAATCTATCTAAATCTTGGTGGAAAAGTAGGCATTTCGTTGTGTAAACCTAAAGAAAATGGCCATTGGCTAGAGAACGAGAAGTCGTGAAATTCATCGGGGTAAATAATAGAACTGGTGATCAGCAGACTACATGGACCTGCCAACTTCCTCATAACTTTGGTGGCGCTGCAATCTAAGCTCTTGTTAACAACTGTTGAAATTTACCAGCAACATAGGCCTTCTTTATCTGCTGTGGTTCCGTGAGGTGACTGTTATAACTTTTTCAGCAATGCGAACTGGAACAAAGACGGAGACAAGCCAAGGGCAGCAAAGCTGATCACCCGTGAATCTCTCTGTTTTGGATAATACTAATAGACTCTGTAAAAAGCTCTTTGCATATCATGCAGCCTCTATCCAACTGCACCCAGGAAATTTTCTCAATTTTCTTTTCTTCATCATCTTTTTCAGCCTTGTAACCTTGCTCCACCTCCCAGCATTGGCATATAAATCCGTTAACAACATATTATTAGCTGCACTCCCAGGTTCAAGCTCTGACAAATGCTTAGCTGCTATTTCGGCAAGTTCTATATTCCCATGATTCTTACATGCTCCTAATAATGCTCCCCATACAAATAGATCGGGCTCAGTCGACATTGTTTTGATCATTTCATGTGCCTCAGTAAGTCTTCCAGCTCTACCAAGAAGATCCACCATGCATGCATAATGCTCTGTTCTTGGCATAATTTTGTATTTTTCTTGCATCATGTTGAATAGCCTTTGTCCTAGTTCAACCAATCCAGCATGACAACAAGCAGTGAGAACCGCTGTGAAACTCAGGTGATCAAGCTTCTTTCTCTCTTCCATCTCATTAAAGAGCTCAATCGCTTCATCGCAATACCCATGGTTCGCACATCCAAAAATCATTGAGTTCCAAGTAACCGTGTTCCTCTCGGACATCTTATCAAACAAGGTTCTTGCTTCAGATATAAAACCACACTTCGCATACATGTCAACAAGCGCACTCCTCACGTGCAAATCACCTTCCACCCTTATCACAATAGCACACCCATGAATCTCCTTGCCATGCCTAATGTTTGCCGCACTTGCACAAGCAGGCAGGATACTACTAATTGTTGCCGAAGTTGGACAAAACCCTTGACTCAACATCTCCTTAAATGTATCAAATGCCTCGTCATTACAAAAATTGTGCACCAGCCCGGATATAACGGAGGTCCAAGATACAACATCAGGCTCAACCCCATTAGCACGCATCAACTGAAAAAGCTTAGAAACCATCACTTGGTCGCCACTTTTCGAAAACCCCGCAATTAACGTATTCCAAGTAACCACATTAGGCTTCACTCTTGGTGTTCCAATTTCTTCCACCAAATTCAATGCTTCAGTCGCAAGTCCGCGTTGTACATACCCTGAAACCATAGCATTCATTGCCACTATATCTTTCTCAACCATCTCATCAAAAACTTTTTTGGCCTTCTCGACGCTCCCACATTTGGAGTACATATCAATCAATGAACTAACAACAAATGCATCAGTTCCAAAAGAATGTTTTAACACCATGCTATGTACTTTCTCTCCAGTGCTCATATCAGACAAATGCCCACATGCTTTTAACACACTGGGAATGACAAATATGTTTTGCTTCAGGCCTTGAATATGCATTTCATGAAATACACTTACTGCTTCCTGATGATAGCCACGTCGTGCACAGGCCCCAGTGAGGGCAATCCAACGATGGATATTTGTTTTAGGAATTTCATCAAACAACATACGAGCATGGTGTATGTTTTGACACTCCGTGTAGAAAGTTATGAGCTTGGAGGCTATTTGGGTCAAACAAGCTAAGCCGCTGACGATCAGTTGTGCATGGAGGATTTTACCAGATTGCAACGCTCGATCACGAATGTAGATTTCGATCCGTTCACTGTAAGCCGTGGGTGATAAATGGAATGAACGGCTGATGATGGGCATTTTATAATGGGCCTTGATAAATATGCCGTTGATGAGAGGTTTTCTAGCATCTGAAGCTGACTTTGAGGAAGAAAGCACCAGTCGCGTTCCACTCAAAAGAGCAAAGGATATACGACGTATAGAATAGAAGTCGTTCATAGAGAGAGTGAACCGGAACGGTTTGTCTCGTATAGGAAATAGACGTGACCGATAGATCATATTTTGTGAAATAAACTATACGACAAGTCATACATAATCGTTAACCATGACTGACAAGTTGCATAATTTAGATAACCCAATAAAAGCCTTCTTAATTAGCTTGTTTCACAGCGTCTTGTAGAGAGTTACAGAAAATGCCAACTGGGATTGGGTCCTGGTTTTGATATCAAAGCAGAATGAGTTTGATTGCTTTTGTTTATTATGAATTATTATCTTAGAATGCAGTACAACGCCTCATATAGTTACAGGAATTTTCCACATCATACTCTTGGCAAAATTTGAAAAATTGTTGGTTCAGCGGCCAACTGTGAGGATTGAATCCATGGTAGACATTGTGGCAGAACTATTTCCGGAAAACGCATCATTACTTGCAGAGAATGGAGCAATAAGAGTGCTATCAGGTGGTATATCTGGCAATGTAGCATCACCATCCAGATACTGCATCACTTGCCTCATGTTAGGCCTAGCTTCTGGCTTCGGGTGTGAACAAAACAGGCCAAGTTTCAGAACCAACTCCATTTGCTTTTCTTCATAAATGCCCTCCAGTCTTGAATCACTGGCATCAAGAATAGCTCCTTCCTTCCAGCAATCACTGACCCAATCAACCAAATTTACCATTTCCATTGATCCTTGTTGCTCGATAGGCCTCCTTCCACTAGCCACCTCAAGCATAAAAACCCCAAATGCGTATACATCTGTGCTAGTACTTGCCTTCCCAGTTCTCATCAGCTCTGGAGCCATATACCCAAAAGTTCCTACCAGCTTAGTAGTTTGTGGAATGGTGTCGTGATCATATAACCTGGCAAGGCCAAAATCTCCTAGCTTTCCATTTAAATCAGCATCTAAAAGAACATTTGCTGGTTTTATGTCTCTATGCAGAACAACTTGTTCCCAGTCTTCATGGAGGTAAAGGAGGCCAGAAGCTACTCCTCTGATAATTCGAAACCGCTGATACCAATTAACGCTGGGTTTTATGTTGGTATGCAAGATTTTGTCGAGGCTCCCATTAGGCATATAATCATAGACCAATAAAAATTCTCCCTTTCGCCTGCAATAGCCACGGAGTTTCACCAAGTTTCTATGCCTTAGCCTTCCCATGCTTACAAGCTCAGCTACAAATTCCTTCATCCCTTGTTTCGAATCATGAGAAACTTTTTTGACAGCGATTTCCACATTAGAAACAAGAACTCCCCTATAAACCTTTCCGAAACCTCCTTTTCCAATAACATCTTTGTCTTTGAATCCTTTAGTTGCTTTATAGAGATTCTTATATGTGAACCTTTGGGGACCGTATTCTTTTTCCCAGTCCTCGTACACTTCTTCATATCTTTTGTTCCTCACAATGTAGACAGCTGCACCTATGGTTGTCAGCACAACTAATATGGCTATAAGTGAAACAGAAATTACCAGTTTTAGTTGTGGTTTGTCATTTGCTTTTGCGCGTGATCGAGGAAGATGGGGAAGTCGAGGAAGAGATGAAATATCAAGGTTTAGTGCTGGCCCACTTCTGTTGAAGCTCCATCCGAGAACGTAATGGCTACTTTTAAGGCTGCCAGTTGATGCAGAGAAACCAACATACATAGTTTCCAAAAGAATGTGAGAAAGATTTATTGCTTTTGACAAGAGAGGCTTGGTTGGCTTCGGGATTGACATTGGAGCTAATGTTACATTGAGCAACTTTTCAGCTCCATCATAGTTTATCCATATTTGAATTGGATCTCCACTTATGAGCTCCAATGTTTTGTTCATCCCTTCTTTATCAGAAAAGTAAGCTGCTGGAGCAGATTCAAGAGATATCAGGCTGTTGACATCGATTCCCACATGGTTATCATCTATATCATCAAAATCAAAATTTTGAACAGTATCAAGCTCAATTGCCAATATATGGTTTGTAGACTGACCATTGTTTGAAGCATTGAAGAGTCCCAAGTATTCACTTGGAGAAGTTTCTGCTTTTCTGAGGTCCTTAGACGGCGAGATAACAAAAGCCATGCCCTGCCCACTAAAGGAAAGCAGTTCTGGAACAATGGCAAATACAAAGTTGGAGGAAAATGATAGCGATTCAGAGGAAGATGTGTTGAATTTTATTGGGAATCCGTAGAAAGCATGGCCTTCTTGTTGCGAGTTGACAGTGTTAGTTAGCTGCAATAGACCATTGCTATGCACTGACGCGAGTCCATCTCTTTGCAGTTGAGGATGTTCATTGAACCCGTGATAAATGAACTGGTTTACATCTTGGGCCAAGGCCGAGAAAATGAAGGATACGCATAAAAGCACACAAAAGTAAAACGATCTTGGAGCTGCACTCATTTGAGGAAATGAAATTTTGCTAAACTGGAGATACTCTTTGTTGCTGAAACTTGAAGACTGTAATATCTAGTTTCGGAGTTACTGTAGTCACATTGAATATGAGAAAGAGTCAAAGAGTTTTTTATTCAAAAAAGATGAGGATACTCTGAATTTATGTCTCAGTGTGAGTTGACTATTCAAGATGATAGAGCGGAAGCTGAAAACTGTCAAATCATTTTAGGCGCCATATTCTTGACATTACTTTGAATAATTGAACGCAGGGTTGCATCCTAACATCTGAGTAAATCCCAGATTTGAAAAATGCCAGCAAGACAGTAATATTAAATTGCAATAAGCATTGAAATATTTGCTAGTAGAATCACCTGTCAGGGTCACCCAACTTGCTTTCGCTGTTACCCTCAAGACATTTTGAGCTTTTGTGGCTTGCAGCGTTGATTTTTGTGGTTTGCAGCGTTGATTTTTGTGCCAGTCAAAACATATAAGTCACCATTTCTCATTTTTTCCGCCTGCCTTAAAGGAAATGCTAAGTTCTATCCTGTCCTCAAACGATAGCTTTTTATGTGTATTTAGAATTGAGGTTCATCACTTATAACTTATATTATTAAAATATTTAATAAATATTAATAGTTATAATTTAAAAATAGGTATATTGATATAATTTTTTATTTATATGATAAAAAATTTATTATATTTTTAATAATTTAATTAAAATTATTATTTAAAATTTATATTTACTTTATATTATTAACTTTTATTTTATAATTATAATTTTTTTTACAGAAACTATAATTTAAAAACTGTAACACCTCAATTCTAAATAAGTGCTTAGTATATTTCAATAGAAGTATAATGCTAGGATGAGTTGGAGTGTACGGTAAGCTATAATTGGTACTATTTTAAATTTTAAAAAAAAAAGATGAAAACCATGCAGCCGACGATCATTGAATTGAGGGGATTGTACAGTGTCAGGCTCTACTGTCAAGATGAGGTTCGTAGATGTTAGGAAATTGAGATTCCTCTAAGATCACTTTAAGTAATTTGTCAAGTAACAAATCAATAAAAAAAATTAAATTGAGAATAATATCAATCTCACAACACAAGATTTACGTGGAAAACTTTAAATTTGGAGAAAAACTACGGCTGTTGACAAAAAGACAACCAGAAAAGAATACTCACTATGTGAAAAATTATTACAACCACACTTTTAAAAATAATTTTATCTAACACAAACCCCAAATACACCTAAAACTCTCAATTTAAGAGTAATTATATTTAACTCTCAAATTTTCTTTAAATACAAGAGAAAATGAAATCTTTGAAATGATGAAACTTATAAAAGGTTCCCTATTTATAATCAAACGAATAACACTGTTCAAACCGCATCACTATTCATGTTGCGTTACCATTCAAGCCGAGTGATCAAACCGTTTTACTGTTCACAACGTGGTCAAACCTTATTTTTAACAATTCTCCCACTTGGAAATTAGATTGAGAACCAATTAATCTCTACACCATTCTTACTGTCTTCACCTTTGTTATAATTCTCAACATAGAAAATTATCATACTCCACCATAAAGAGTATACCACTTATAATTTATTATCAATTTTTAGAATTTTACATCGGTACATGTCAAAATATCATGTTGAAATTTATGGTGAAACTTCCATGTTGGCTTTTCTAAAAGTTCGTCAGCCGCCGACATAAATTTCACCACACATCCTGCATCAATGCCAACCATACCTTGTGCGTAAATCTTGTAGACCCGCTAGCATTAAGACATCCTCTTTCATGGCACTAGCGGCATATCATAGAGATGTGATCATCATTTATTTTACAAGGGACTATCGTCTCCCACAATGATGAGAGACTTACTACAAACAATGCTATCAGTATCTGATCTAGAGCCACTTGCTGATCCTGTTCCATTTCTCCTATGACAGTCTTTTTTTAAGTACCCCGCTTATCCGTACCCCGATTGTCCGTACCCCCAGCAGGCTCCTTTCTTCTTAGATTTATCTTTCTTCTAATTCTCTACAACTGCCAAAACCGAGACATCTGTAATTTATTTACTTTCACCACTCAGTCTTCTTTCTTCTAAGAGTAAAGTATTAGTAACTTCTTCAAGATCTACTGTCTCCTTATCGTGCATTAAAGTATGTAACAGATGTTTGTAGGAAGTTGGAAGTGACCACAAAAACCTAAGCGCCTTATCCTCATCTTCAATTTTAACTCCAATAGCTTCTAGTTCTAACACAATACCATTGAGAACACTAAGGTGATCAGAAATTTTTGTACCTTCAACCATTCGCAGTGTGTGAAATCGCTCCTTCAGGTACAATCGATTTGAGATACTATTCGTCTAATACAACTTTTCTAGCCTCTCTCAAAGCTCTTTCGCTGTAAGAATATTTCCTACATTTACAAGAACATTCTTTGCTAGACATAGTTGTATGGCACTTACAACTTTATCATCCAACTCTTTCTAATCTTCATCACTTATACCAGCTTTTCCAAAGCCACTACTAAAAACAGGGGATGGCTTCCCCTTCAATGCCTTGTGTAACTCAGATTGAATCAACACATCCTTGACTTGAATTTGCTACAAGCTAAAATTAATTTTCCCATCAAATTTTTCTATTTCAAATTTCACCAAACTTGAAAATTTCAATCCTGAAATATTTGCTTTGCAGATCAGCCTTTGCTCTTCACCAAGGAATATTTGGATTGGCTTCCACTGCTTCACGTGAATAGTACTATATACGTGAACAATATCATATACATGAATAATACCGTATACTTGAACAATACCCCGAAACCAAAGCTTCAATCAATGGCTCTGATACCACTATTAAGAAATTGAGATTCCTCTCAAGATTACTCCAAGCAATTTGTCAAGCAACAAATCAATAGAAAAATTAAATTGAGAATAATATCAATCCCACAACTCAATATTTACGTGGAAAACTCCAAACCCAGAGAAAAACAACATCCGTTGTCAAAATGATAACCAGAGAAAAATACTCACTATATGAAAAATTATTACAACCACATTCTCAGAAATAATTTTCTCTCACCCAAATCTCAAATATACCCAAAACTCCCAATTTAAAAGTAATTATATTCAACTCTCAAATTCTCCCAAAATATAAGAGGAAATGGATTCTTTGGGATGATAAAACTTATGAAAAGCTCTTCTATTTATAAATAAATGGATAGCATTGTTCAAACCGCGTTACTGTTTATGTCGCGTGGTCAAACCGTGTTACTGTTCACCATATGGTCAAATCCTATTTTTAATAATAGAGTAGCCACTGTTTGAGTCCCAAATAATCAGCTTCGATAACCATTCGTGGCCACCAGAACTGGTAATATTTGGATTAATGGAAAATGAGGCTTGGCAAATCTAAAACCATCGACAAGGAATGTTGTTTCAATTTATTTAATTATTTAGGCTAAAAAATGAAATTCAATTCTAGCTGGTTAACAAATGGATAAGCATGCCCAGCAGACTCTGTGCAATAGCCAAAACATTTATTGAAACCAAAACAATGGATGAGTGCATCAGAACACCATATAATTACCAGTAATGTCCACATGCGCAACTACCAAACCTGTGCGTAATGTGAAGTGCAAAACAATTGAACGTGCAAGCCATTCACTCATTCTCAACAAATTATGGAATTGCCATTCTTGCAAAAGTTAGCAATTCTGTTGGTCACAGTATAGCTTTCTTCTTCTCACCATCCAAGAAGTTTAAAGCTACTGCAGCTGCATACTTGGGAATCTTCTGTATGACATGTATAAAAACCATGTGGGAATAGGAATTGATATGAATCTGCTCCACTCCAGCAGCGTATTTTTCTGATACTGTAATGCTTTGGATAGAATTACTGGAAAAGAGGAGCTATTGTGGATTTCGATAGCCCTTTACTTGAAACAACAAATTGAAACAATTGACATGGACCGCTGAGCTGATGGTACACTTTTGATGCTTTGTCACTAGCACTACACTACTGCAAAGAACATGATAAATCAACTGTTTCTGTTGCTGTAAATGTGTTTGATTTTCTTTCAAGTCTCTGTGTCTTCAACTCGATGTATCAAATAAGAAAAAAAAAAAAAACCAAATAGTCATACCCGACAATATTTTTTCTCCAAGACTTCAAGTGCAAGACAAGTGCATCAATTTTAAAAAATCTCGATTTACAAGAAACAAAGAAACAGAACTATTTCCAAAGCACAATTATATTGTTGATTTATCGGCCAAATGCGAGGATTGAATCAATGGTGGACCTGGCCTGAGCGCAACCATTTCTTGTCGATGATATAGCACTGTCAGAAGCTTCAATAGCTGCTGTGATTGGACGATTATAATGCCTTCAAGTAGTATATCGGGCATCATAACTTCACCATCAAGGTATTGCATCACCTGCCTTGTGCTTGGCCTGGTTGCTGAGACCACCTCCAATTGTTCCTCTGCACATAGATCTCCCCTTCGCGGATCACTAGTATATATAATAGCCCACCTTTGCCAGTAATCTGTTACCCAATCAATTAAGCTTACCTTTCAGGCTCTCTAGCCTCCTCCCACAGGACACCTCAAGCATCAGAATCCCAAGTGCATATGCATCTGTGCTAGTACTTGGTTTTCCAATTCTCATAAGCTCTGGAGCCATATAACCTACAGTTCCTACCACCTTTATTGTCTGCGGAGAGGCTCCTTGATCATATAACCAAGCCATGCCAAAATCTCCCAACTTCCCATTTAGCTCATTGTCTAAAAGAACATTAGCCGGTTTTATATCTCTGTGAAGAAAAACTTGTTCCCAGTCTTCGGGCAAGTAAAGAAAGCCACAAGCTACTCCTCTGAGAATCCAAAATCTAATTTAGCTCATTGTCTAAAAGAACATTAGCTGGTTTTATATCCCTGTCAAAATCTCTGAAACCAATTGAGGCTTGGATGATTCCCATGGCTGTGCAAAATTTTATCAAGGCTTCCATTACGCATATAATCATACATTAAGAGAAGTTCTCCCCTGAATAGTCCCACGTATGCACCGGCATCAACTTCACTGAAGTCCATAGACGGCAAGATGCCAATGGCCGTGCCATTAGCAGCCATATCTGATAATGTTGGAACAATTGAAAATTCAAAATTGGTGAAAAATGAGAAAGACTCTGGTGAAGATGTGTTGAATTTTAATGGGAATGGTAAAAGCATGGTCAGTTTGTATCATGGAAATGCTACTTAGCTCCAATAGCATTTCCATTTTGGTGGATATATGCAGATCCATCAAGATAGAGTTGGCTTTGAGGAAACTGATTGTAAATGAACCGGTCTTCATCTAGAGTCAAGGCCAAAGGAATCAAGATTACATGCGAAAGTATACAAAGATTGAGGAATCTAAATGTGAATCCGTTGATGAAAATTGAATAGCCTACTTTACACAGAGAGGTTTCCTTGAATTCGAGTCGCTCTTTTAGAATTAAAATTTAAGGTTACATATCATTTTCAATAATGTATATTTGCGTGAAACAAAAAGCGAATACTTTGTATATGTAGGTCAATTGATAATGAAAAATTGATTATCATCCTGCTGTTGCCTTGAAGTTTCAAGATACTATAGAAAAATTGGAAAACTTCATTGTTTTCGTGTCTTTTTCTCCTTCATACGCATATAGAAGTGATATGTTTCTCAAGTTTGGTAAATATTTTATGCTATAATCATTTTCATAAAATCCGGTCATGGTCAGAAAACTTTTTGGGACTCTGGAATTGAGCTTTCGTTGTTTACAGGATATTGACAAGCTAAAAATCCTACATCTCCATTGCCGGCATGGTTCTCAAAATTTGACTCAACTCTAAAGACATTTGTATGCTTTTCCGTGGTTTTGAAACCAAACGCCTATTATATGAATCTTTATTAGGGTTCTCTCGCATATATGCTCCATTTTTTACCATGCTGCTATGGATTTAAAATGTGAAATGAAAACACTAGATGTCAGATGAAAGTATATGGTTGTCTAGTAATTGCTCATTATTGTTACTTTTGATCACAATAATTGCCAATTTTCTTTTAATATATAAGTGTGAGTAATACAAGTTTTTCATCAACCATATGTGCATTAATAAATTAACTAAATTTCTAAAACAAAACTGTAAATATTTTTCAAACATTTAAACAGCTTTGTTTTGAAACAATTGTTTCGAACATCACTACCAACCGGAGCCTTAGACGAGTAATTTATATTTTTTCAGCTATACTTGGCCAATCTTGCTTTTTAAAGGTCATGTTTGATTGGCTTATCGAGTTCATGATCGCATGTTTCTTCTATTTGCAAGTGTTGGCAAATTTCAGATGGTCAATGCCGAATGATGCTGCAATTCTTTTTTTTTTTTCAAAAATAACAATTCTTGCCAATTAAGTCGTAGATAATGGGTAAGTTACTACTTATTCCTAGCAGATCATGCAGAACAAATAGTGATTCATGGAAAATGAATCTAAACAGGAGCCTAACTAATTAATTTGAGGTACATGGAGAGCCAGCAAGCAGCAACTGAACACTTTATCAAAAGAATTATATTACTACCAGTAATCTCCACATGAGCAAGAACCATTGTGAAAGTGATGGAAGCGATAATTATCGCGTAATATTATGTCTTTGTCAATAATTTTAGATATATTTTTCATAAAAGAATGGCAACCTATGCATACCCTAAGGTTCTTGAACACTCGAATTTGTTTTCCTGCTGGCAAGCTTATAAGGCCAAAACAAACTGCGAGTCTTTCACTGTGATATAAAACCATATCCTCCTTTTCATTGTCGGTATGTCCAATGTCTTCTATTTGTTGCATCAGTTGCTTCAATTTCTTGTATACTTTTGGCATTTCAGAGTGTGATTTATCCCGTGAAAAGAATCTGTAAATCTTGTTGTTTACTTCTATCCAGCTACACCCCGGTTCCTTTGAAATTTCCTTCATTTTCATCAACTTCCTTTGTTTCTCTGCATCAGCTCGTAGCCCAGCTTCAGCATACATATTTGAGAGTGTAACATAAACAGTTGCATCAGCTGGATCTAGTTCTAATATTTGCTTGCTGACAAATTCTGCCATTTTAAGGTTACTGTGGCACCGGCTAGCTGCAAGTAAAGGTCTCCATATTGAAGCAGTAGGTTTGATGGGTGAGTTATTTATGAAAATTAGTGCATTTTCTAGTTTCCCAGCTCTTCCCAGCAGGTCAACCATGCAACTATAGTGTGCCTCCTCTGGTAGGATATCATACTCTTTCACCATGGATTCAAATACTTTCTGGCCTTCCTGAATTAAGCCAGAGTGGCTACAGGCAGAAAGAACTGCTAGGAAAGTAGAATTGGTAGGCCTAATTCCTTCCACGCCCATCTTTTCAAACAGGACTACAGCCTTTCGTGCACGACCATTTTGCGAGTAAGCTTTGATCATCGAATTCCAAGATACCACATCTGCTGCCGTCAGCTGACTAAAAACCCTCTCTGCATCTTCCCAACTTCCACACTTATTATAAGCTTCTATCAATGAGCTTCCCACATGCATATTTGATTCAAACTTAGATTTCACAATCCGAGAATGTATCTGCTCACAAGTTGCAAGTGATGGCAAAAACGAACAAGCTTTCAAAACAGAGGAATAAGTAAACTCATCACATGCTGCGTCATTCCAGACCATTTGACTGAAAGCTTCTATAGCCTCCTCGGTTTTTTGGTTATGGAGAAACCCTGCTATTTGTGCATTCCATGAAACACTAGATGCCGATTTTCCCATCTCTCTGAGCTGCTTCTTTGCTTCCCATATTTCCCCAAGTCCTGAGTACATGTCCACAATGGCAGTTCTCACAAAATCACCTAAGGCCATTCCCCGTTTTATAACTTGAGCATGAAACATATAACCCGTATGAGAATTCTTCAAGCTTGTGCAAGATGCGAGAGCAACTGTAAAAGTGTATTCATTTGGATCAATATCATCCTCTGTCATCAAGCAGACCAATCTTAAAGCCTTCTCATAATCCCCATGCTGTTTAAATCCATTAATAATTGCTGTCCAAGATATCACATTCCTCTGCACAAGACCTTCAAACACAGATTCAGCATCCTTCATCATCCCACACTTAATATACATCGTCAAAAGTGCATTACTCACGACTGTTTTTGACAAATATTGCAACTTCATAGTTTGAGTGTGAAGTTGTTTCCCTTCGTCGATAGCTGAAAGACTGCTGCAAATTGCCAGCATTGTTGAGTATGTGTAATGGTTTGGCCTGACATCTATACCATCAAGCTTCAGAAAAAAACTAAAAGCTTGATCAAACAAGGCATTCTTGGCATACCCGGCTAACAAACAATTGCAAGAAGCAATATCAAGATAAGGCATTTGTTTAACCAATGCGACCATGCTTTTAATATCTCCACATTTAGCATACATATTGACAAGGCTGGTAGTCACAAACTGATCCCCACAAAAAGCAGTCTTTATAATCAGAGCATGGTATCTTCTTCCAAGTTCAAGACACCCTTCACGGCTACAATAGCTTAAAACCTTAATTACGAATTGCTTATCTAACAAAGTCTCCAACGAATAACAAGTAACTAGGACATTATTACTACACCCATCATCAATGAAACCATCTGGGGAACTATCATTTCTCCTCGAAAAACCATTTCTACTGATACCCTTTTCTTCAGTATTCATATATCCATTAAATATAAGGTCAGAAGTAGAAAGACCAGCTCGTTTGGGACTTTTATCAAACAGTTGACATGCAGAATAAGATGCAAATGGTTCCTTAACTTTAACCCTTTGTCGATGGTTACATTTTTTGGGTTTGACTTGTTCTACTCCAGGGTATGGAAAGGTAAAAGAAGAAGTGTTGATCAAACAAAGACTAGATGAATGATTAGCCATGGATATGATAGCCAAGCTATAGTGGACTCTAATGGGTGACTAGTTTGTGACATATGGGCCCAATCGAGTGAAGTGAAAGATTATGTGAAACACTCTTCTTATTGAATTATGTATTTACTATGTCAAAATGCAAGACCTTTCAACTTATTCGACTTCTTTATTTGATTCTGTTAAAATTCTCATAGATAATAAGTCTAGAACTCGAAAAATCGAGACTATATATGTGGAAATGTTATGCTGCCAAAATTTTAGCATAATTCAACAAATTTAATCCACAAACTACTAAATGTTTGTTGAGAGAGATACATCAATTTTTACTGAAAGTGTTGTGTCAAATTTGTTAAGTGGCGATTGCTTTCAGCGAACCCGTTAATCATATATCATGTTCACGTTACAAATTATAATCCTTAACTTTCCTTTTCCCAAAGGCCTCATTCATTCGTAACAGCTGTTAGGTTAATATGTATGTATCACAAAATTATATTACTTAAGTTTTTATCTTAAAATTTAAGTCATTAATCTCATACATCATTACTTAATAATGGATGAATTTGCATAATTAAATGTCACTTTGACTTTCAATTACATGAAATTAATAGCTCAAAATTTATGTCAAAATTTTAAATAAAAAATAGATCATTCTATATTTAAAATAATATATTATACGTCTATTATAAAATTTAGGATTTTATTTGAAGTATAGCTAAAAATTTGGAGGCATAGTCAGAAATAGAAAGATGGGAATTAGGAAAAAAGGATTCAATGACGAAAAGAATTGGGTGAAAGGTTGTGTAAGACATTGTAGATATTCACCTTATCTAGTACTAACTATATTATATATACATATCCGAAGTGTTTTACTGTTATTATGAATAATTTCTCACCGTTCTGATTATGGCCATATGTCTGATATGATCGTGATCGGACTTCCTCCATACAATATGACAGCAATACGAGTAAAAAAAAAACAGAAAAATGAAAAAAAGTGCGACCTAAATAACTAATGCTAAACCAAATGAAAAAAGCTACACGAGGAAGCTAACCTAAATTGTAGTTTAACACGTATCAATCTCAAAGCTCAAATTAATTAACATAAAGCCCAAGCGTATGCAAACAAACATAGATAATAACATGCCATGGAATAACTACTCACACTCACTTTCATCTCTTCTCAAAATCTCCTCGTTTTCGCTTTTAGGATCAGCGTAACTTCACAATTACAATAACCAGTTGCAAATTTAGCAATGGTGATGATGAATTTGGGTCACAATGTTTTATAAAATTCAAGACAAAGAGGAGAAATAATTTTAGTACCCTTTTTGATGATGGCAAGTCGCAGGGAGTTTCTTTATGCAAATCTCTATCGGCAACCGCAGACGATATAAAAAGAGCCTGTCGGGAACTTGCATTGAAATATCACCCTGATGTCAATAAAAGAGGTATTTTGTGAATTAAAGCTCTTGACTGTAATTATTTACACATTCATAGTTTGATGTCTAAATTTATTTGACCGTCTTGTTTTAACTGTTGGTTTTTGAATCAAAATTTCACGACTTTGCAGTGGGTTTACGGGCAAGCTCTCAAATGAATTTGTAATTTAATTTGTGCATGTAATTTTTGCCTGGTTAATAGTTCACTAGTAAATTCTAATTGTTTTAATTTGGAGAAAATATAATTTCTAGTTTGTGCATTTGATTTTTTTTATGTAATCTTGTGTAATGACTTCAAATGCGTCCCCAATTTTAAGGTTTAACATGCATACTTATAAGCATTTTAATTAAGCTCTCTCTTTGGAAATTGAATTATATATAGATCGTGACGAAGGTTTACTCAATACCAATTGTATGCCTGTTTGTTTGTTTTTGTTTTTTTTGTTTTTTGTTTTTTGGTTGTGGAATCACAAACTTTGTTGACTTTGTTTACAATTCGAAACATTGAGTTATTCCATTTTCGTATATTGTGAAATTTAATTATTTTAGGTCTTTCACAGTAACTTATTGCATCTTTCTTCACCACTCAATGGAAGTGCAGGCAAATGCACCCGATAAATTAATGAGGATTAAGCGATACCATACGTTGATGAATACCAAATCTCCGAGAAAATATAACTCTACTCTACTTGCCGAAGCTAAAATGGCTAAGACGAAGAATTTTACAATAACTTAAGGTGCGTTCGATATTGTTTTTAAATTTTATTTTCTGTTTTATAAAAGGAAATACTAAATAAATGTTCGGTATTGTTCTTAAAAATATTTTTAAAAATATAAAATTCATTCTACACTTTTAACAAAAGAAATTAATGCTTGGGCAATCCATATTTTGCTTGTAAGCTTCTTAGTTGCAACAAGTTAATTTGTAGGCTGTCTGCCTCCGCGTTCACCATCTATTAGTCTGTGAGCTTGACCTTTAATATCTCCCTGTTTGCAGCGAGAATTGGCTGACATACTAACATTCTAAGAAGGTTTTTTTTGCCAATGGAACTACGTACCCGACTGATTTTACCCTTTTTCTTTAAATCAATCCACTGAACACCATTCATTTATGCTTTATTATTTCTTAGATTTTTGTGATCGGAAGCATAAAGTTCATTTATGATCAAGTAAGTTATATATACTTGCGGAGTGACTGATTCCACTCATTGAATATAGTGTTCACAAAATTATGTCCATGCAAAGAGAAAGTTTTGTTTTCGTTATGTTATAGTATTCTGTAATGAATGATATATTTGTGACATATGGTAGATAGCGGTTTTTATAACCTTTTAAGATTGCTTCTAAAGCGCCGGGTCTCCATGGCCTTAATGGCTAGATTACCAATTTACCATCAAGTTATCAATTTGAACTTGTTAATGAGTGAGTGGTGATATTTTCATCCTCTCATTTCACCTCACTAGCCACTACTATTAATGTCATTAAAATTTTTAAAATGATCTTAATCTTTAAATATACTCTATCTAATCCCAATTTTATTCTCATTATGATTTTTATCCTTTTTTCATGCACTCGACCATATCAAAGTTAAAGAATCAACTTTCAAAAATAAAATATACACACATATATATGACAATCTATCTCTTTCTTATTAATATTAACATACAATAATACAATAATAATTAGATTATTATCACCACTCATACAGAAAAGATGACAATATATCGTTTACGATCGAGATCATTTTTAATATTGACTAACTATCATCAAAGACCCTTCCAATCATATCTATTTTTTACCACCAGAGGATTATGATATCAACAATATTGACAGGAAAATTTGGAGTGTTAGAGATAATTAAATAGATTACAAAAATTAAAGGGATGAAAACTTTTTTTTTTGGGGGGGTTGAGCTTTGAACTTACATCTTCGTCTTCTTCTATTGTGTGTAGCAAATTATTTTTATCTCTTATCACAATGGTTGAGTATATAATATTGAGTAGAGATTACTGTTAAGTGTTAGAGATTAAGTTGGTATTTTAAAATATTAATATCCGACGTTACTTAAACAAGTGAGTATAAGTTGGTTTATTTATAAAAATCAAATATAGTGTGGTAATAAAAGCCCATAAATAGGAGCTCAAGAGAGGAGCTCATTTTGCGAATCTATTAATTGCTGACTGACGCGCCCAGGGGGGGAGGGGGGAGGAGGGCGTGCTAGGAATTGTATCTATTTAAAGGATCGAATATATCACAATATGATTATCCAAAAACTTGCTCTCTGTCTTCCTTTCCTTCATTGCATGTGCAACATTGTGATAGTAATTACTGTATCTGTCCTGCTATTTTCCGCCCTAAAATTCCAACATTAAGAAGTTAAGAAAAGTTAGTATTTATGAAATTAGGTAGTCTAAATTAAATATTAATGGAAGTTAATTGTCATGGGTGTAACAAAAAAGTTATTTATCATTTTACGTAATCTCACAAAGGATAAGGTATTAGTATAAAAGTGATCAGTTGAGATCTAATGAGATAAAATGAGGAGGTTAAATATTACTA
The DNA here is from genome assembly GCA_030444775.1 of Atalantia buxifolia. Lineage (NCBI taxonomy): Eukaryota > Viridiplantae > Streptophyta > Magnoliopsida > Sapindales > Rutaceae > Atalantia > Atalantia buxifolia. The sequence goes on from CM059838.1 coordinate 16,304,072, forward strand.
ACCGTTGGTAATTGAAGAAGTTGTATATATTGCATCGCCTGCTATTTATAACCCCCACAAGTTCTTTTAAATTTTTAACAAACTATTCATTATCCATAACCATAACTCTATATTCGTTAGAGTTAATAAACATTACATTATAACGCGTCCTAAATTAAGACATAAGTTACTCTTGAAAAAATAAGGTACAAGTTTGTAATATACAAATAACATGTGAAATGCAAGTGCCCTTTTATTTGTATGTCTCTATCATGCTTCTTAGAGTGTTTTTTTTTTTTTTTAAATAAGAACTCCTGTATTTTATTAATGCACATGGGACTTTAACAATATTATGAATGAGATCTGTAATATTATAAAAGTTCTTCCCTCACTTTAGAAACTTTTATTTATTTATTTATTTATTTGAAACATTCTAACGTTACTTATTCTCAATGGGTGGCATTACTACGTAAAATCTGGAGTCTTATGAATAATAATTTGAAGCCGTTCATGTAGTCCGGTCCTTGATTATGGGCCGTAAGATGTGATCACGATCTTCTCGTCTCTCCGAAAATTTCAGGGCCAATTCTTAAAACGACACAGCACCAATGGTATCAAAAATTCAATCTCAAATCAAAAACAAGAAGAGCCTATAATCCCATGCGTACACAGACAACAGACCATGCCTTAACTAAAACTTAATCAAATTTTTACTTACGAATCTCACGAACATGCATGGATTGACTTATCTTTATACAACACCACACAACAACACGCTTGTCTGTCTCCCTCATCTCTTCGCAAAATCTTCTCTTTTTCACTTTCAGAATAAAAAAAACTTCACAGTAACAATACCCAGTTGCAGATTTAGCTATGGTGATGAATTTGATGTCCTCGTAGTTAGTCCGCAGCCTTTTAGAAATTTTAAGAAGAAGAGGAGAAGCAATTTTAGTACCCTTTTGAGGGCAAGTCGCAGAGAGTCCCCTTACGAGGTTTTGGGCGTGGCTCCATCTGCGACTGCTGATGAAATCAAAAGGGCTTATCGGAAACTTGCTTTGAAGTATCACCCTGACGTTAATAAAGAGGTATTTAGCCAATAAAGCTATTGTTTTCAATTCTTGGTTTATTTAGCTTAAATTTGGGAACTTTCTGAGTTTAGTAGTTAAGTTCTCAACTTTATGTACTTTTGTGTGTCTGCTGGTGCCTGGGTAGTTGAATTTTTGGTCGGTTTGTCTGTAAATTAGAGGGGAAAAAAGATAGTTTTTTTGTTGGATTTTTGGCAAAATCTGGGTCTTCAATCTCTTTGGCTTACTCATATTCTCTAGCAAATGTATTCTTTTGTGGATTCTCAATTTCCTGAGTCTGTGTACTATTGAATTGGCAAAAACTTATTTAAGATTTTGCTTATTCACGTTCTGCAAAAAGCGTTCAGTTTGGGGAGGACAAAAAAATTAATCACACAATCCCACTATTTACTTTATATGTACACCATCACAGAAACTGTAGTGGATAAATGTTGTGGTGAGTTTGTAGTTTTCGAAGAAAATATTAGTCTACAAGCTGAATGCATATGATGCCCAAGTGAGACTGTTGATTTAGGGTTTGCACTGTCCAATTTAAATGAGTGGGAATTAGGTCTTTTGCAGATAACTTCTGTCTTTCAAATTTTTGGAATACAGCCAAATGCGAAGGAGAAATTTATGAGGATTAAGCATGCATACAATACATTGCTGAATTCTGAGTCTCGGAGGAAATATGACTCTGGAAATCGCACATCAGATTTTTCCTACTCCACTGGCCCAAGCCAAAATGCGCAGGATGAAGAATTTTACGGATTTGGTAAAGACTTAACGAGTTTGTAGTCTGTCTACCTTTATGCTTAGCTATTGATTACTTTGTGAGCTTGCCCTTGAGCTATCTCCGCGTACATAGCGAGGAGACTGTATCTGGCTGGCATGCTGGCATTGTATTCAGGGCTTTAGTTGAAGTCAATCACTTTGCTAATGGACCTGTCAAGCTTCTCCCTACCATTGAATTGATTTTACTCCTTGATAGAATAACATTTTGTTTCTCTTACTTTGTTGTATCTACGGTACACCAAGAAATCCCAGTACAGAGAATGGAAATTATTTTATTAAGAAAGCCCTGCTACTCTGCTGCAGCACAGAATTTACATCTGGTTGTTTCAGGTGCTTATTTGTATACACCATTAGTACCATGGATTGCTTATTTCCCTTTCCACAGTTCCTTGCATATCCTCCAAATTGTCTTTCCTGACCTTTCTGGGTGAATGACCATCCAAATTCCTAAAGGCTAAGAGAAAGCATTTCTTTTTATTTTATTCTTCTGTCTACAAAACTTTTGAGGTTCATCAATTTATTTTCTTATGCTTGAACCAATTTATGCTGCAGGTAATTTTTTGAGGGATGTCCAAATAACAATAGGTAGAATTGCACCCTCTTTGAAACATCAGCATGGTCACAATGTTACCTTGCATAATTCCAATGTCTTGCCGGACTCTATTTTCATACACTCTTTATGCTGCACCCAGAATCTGTCTTCCCAGTGCTTCTAATTCTTAATGTGGTGTTGCAGAGGACTTTTTCAGAGATCTTCAAGAAGAATTCCAGAATTGGGAAGCAAGTGCCTCTTCGCAAGGGAAGCCAAAGAGTCTGTGGGAGGAATTGGCGGTATTTGATTTTTAATAAACTTACAATGAAGTATTTGAATTCTGATTGAAACTTGTAGCCTGTGGTGGACCAGCTCAAGAAACAGCCAGTCTTACTATTCAAATTTCCTCCTGACAGGAAATTGGCGAAGAATTTGTGGAATTCCTGGAAAAAGAGCTCAATATAACTGATCCAGAAACTGAAACAAATGAGGAGCCTAGACAAAGCAATCCTTTTAGCAGTTCTGCAACAGAGAACAGAGAAAGCCGCATGCGTAATGAAGCTGGTAAGGGTAGCAGCATTGAGGAGAGCATTGATGACATAGAAGCAACTCTTGCAAAGTTGAAGAAGGAATTGGGTTTGTAGATAGAAAGATAACTTTTGTAAGAACTATTGATTCTTTATTTCATTATATGGAATGGAGGATGAGGGCGTGTTAGAAAGATTTTAGATAAAAGGCATCGTCCACGAGTTGGGAATTGCTTGGCTCTACTAGTTGTAATTGTAAAAATCTGATGGTAATGCAGTTGAAAGCTAGTGGTTGCACAATTGCTACTAGCATGCAACATTTACTTGTGATATGGGACAATTGATTCTTTGATAATAGAGGGTTTAAAGCATCTTAATGAAATCAAGCTGTTTTTTCTGATCAGTGAGAACATATACATTATATATTAGCCTAGTAGTTTTAATCTGTTCTAATTTCTAAATTGAGTAGATTAATTCCTAAATTGTGTATTTTCCTGTCTTTGCTTTTAAATCTATTTGACCAGAAACTGCTTTTTCTTGCATGAATCAGATCAATCGGTTCTGCGTGACGAGTCATTCCAACACTTGCAGCTTCTAAAGTCTAAACGGTTTCTATGAGCTTTTACGTTTCCATCTTAAGATTGTGCAAATCAAATCAATAGCCAATTAAATCAAACATGGGACGAGGGAAAATTCAAAACCCAAACAAGAAAAGAAGCCGAAGATGTCTAAACTCATGCGATGCCAAAAATTTAACCGGTTTGGCAGAGATTACGCATAAAAAAAAAAAAAAAAATACACTAGTGCAACATCCCAGCATCAGGCTTGTTCTTGTCTCTGACCTCAGGTAAACTTTGTGTATAAAGCACAAAATAATAAAAATTAAATTTGAAAGCAAGAAGTCTCTCAAATTAAAGCATGTAACCAAGTCCAAGCATCTCCGCAGACGAGCATGCTAACATTCTTTGAAAACCTGTTGGCCAGACTGTAAAAAGAAAAAATGTGAAGCCTAATTGCACTTCAATATCTCTCTCCAAATCTGAAGAATAAGGCACCGGTTCCAGTGTTATGATCAACAGCATACTCAGCTCGCACTAGCCCCAGCTTGGCACCAACACCATAAGATGAACCATGACCCATTCGCCTGTAGACCTCTGTCGGGTTCCCCTTGACATCCTTTGAACTTCCTAGATCATTGCCATGCTCAACAAAAGCATAAACATGCGTGTTTTTCACAGGAATCCGGATCTCAGCTCCTAGCTGCAGGTTACGTGCAGGAATTAAGTAAACCACATAAAAAAGTTTCTATTCAATCTGCAAACAGCTGCTTCAAGTAACGACTTGTGTCATTAAGGGTGTCTCCTCTCATAAAATTGAAAGAAAAAAACAAATAAGCAAATATTTAACCATATACAATAATTGTAACCAGCAATTCTCACCTCTAGAATGTTTCTAGCAGCACCTAACTCACCCATATTGTAACCCCTAACTGAATAGGGACCCCCAAGTGTAAACGCATCATAACTTGGTAGGTCTCCAACGCAACCTCCATAGTGGCCATGAAGTACTAGAACAGGAGGTGGTGGTTTATTAGCACCTTCTTCAACTTGCTTCAATTGGAAAAATCGCGTCAACGTCAATTGATGGCGATTAAAGAACGGAAACTTGCTGCCAACACCAAGGCCTTGGTCCACCTACAGTTGGTATATATAATCATGCACACTTCCAAATAATCATGAAAATCACAAAAAACAATAACTGCACTGTATTCCAGTAGGGTGGGGGAGAAATACTCCTTTGAATTATCAATCCAAATCCAATAGCTCAAAAAAAGCAAACTTAATTTCCTGTCAATTCATTCAATATTTCCTTTTTCCGAGGATAAATTACGCCATAAACACCAAAATCTTGCTTGGGTATACAACATCCATCAAAAACATCAAGTAGCTAAACTACAGAGCCAAAAAATTGACCTTTAGCATTTTAAACTTTATAAAGAACGGCCATGAGTTCTTGGATCTATCAAAAATCAAAACCCATCACAGAGCAACATACAAGTCCAGATTCTAAGCTTTCAGGGTCACTTGGACCCTGGAGAGTGACAAAAAAAAAATGTTGATACTTCCAAAGGAAATTTCAAAGCCTTCCCAGACTAGAGTATTGGCACATATGGGGCACTAAAATTTATAAAATCAATAATAAGGATCAGATTATGACAAACATGGACCTACCTGAAATACATTCCTCTCACCAACTATAGCTCCATTAACAAACTTGGTGTTGTCACGGGTGATGTTTCCCTGTAGAAATGCCATTCGGTCAATTCCAGTACCACTGAGGGTGGTTGGAGGTCCATCTGCACTAATTCCTCCACTTGGCAACACTCTTTGACCATGTGGAGATATGTGGCTGCTTTCATCACGTGTTGTTATCTCTTCCATAACAAGACCATATGTGAATTTGCTTTGACGGGTGAAATTCTGCTCAGCATATATAAATCAGAGTAGACAGAGGAATCATTCTAATTTTCAAACTGAAAAGGGACTTAATGAGAATGCAGGCCAATCAGGACAACTGGATATTACCTCTGTGATATTAGCCTTTAGTCCAGCTCGATCAACCCAGATAGCAGGGACTTCATCCACTCCTGGGCCACCAGTGAAGACTGGACTTAGTTTCCGACTGTTGAAGCAGCTGGCACGGAAAGTCCGGTTACGGGGATTATAAACACCATCCAAGTATGGATGCACATACTCCAGCTTAAAAGCCAGATCATCCTGAAGACAAGATTTTCGGGGTCATTTATGCTGTGATAGTGAATATTTCTAGAACAAATTAAAGGAAAACAACAAGAATATATAGGGAAAGTGACCTGAGGATTTAAGAAGTTGCTGGTGGTCACTGAACCAAGAATGGATCTATTCAAGCCTTGGAGATTCCGGTGTTCAAAAGAAACAGTTCCACCAGGCTGAAGTGAAGCCTGAGCGGAAAACATGAATAAAAACAACACTTGACTCATAACATAGCCTCTGACAATGTGATTCTCTAATATAAAATTCAAACAGAATGTTTGGAAATATAGTCTCATATACTTACAAACGTGGGCCGCCCACCACGTCCAGGAACAAGACTCCACTCGGCACTGACTTCAGCTGATTTTTGATCAAGCTCTTTAAGCTTGATCTCGACAATGATTCCTCCCTCATTCTTCTCATCAGGGCGTGGGTTCACCTCAATATTTGAGAATAAAGATAACGAGTTTATATTTCTCAAAGCTTGTTTCCCAGCTTCTATGTTAAACACATTGCCTTGTCGAAGCTGTAAGCAAAAATTAACCATCAGATGAACAGACATAAAACCAATCAATCACCCATTACACTTTAGTAACTATAGTCTAAAAGATATAAATTCACAAAAAAGCTCAATTCAAATGCTGGAAGCATGCATATATAATAAAGCCAATAATCCAATTATTTCGAAATAAGGGACAGATATAATGCATCATTTATTAAAAAAAAAAAGTCTAAAACTAAACACACACATTAATAATAAATGCTCTGACAGAAGCATGAAATTAAAAACTATATTCAGCAACGGTCACCCATCAATCAGTCATAATCTAATGTAAACCCGCTCTGCCATTTCAGAGTCTAAAAGTGTACTTCATTCTCTGTCATGCTGTCTAATAGGTGACTAAAACTATATCATTCAAGTCAAGTAACATTTCCCCCACTTTCAATCATCCAATGATGCAACCACAGCATCAACCAGCAAATGTGATGAAACCAAACAAATACAGAGAATCCAAAACTGAGCAAAAATCCATTTAAACTTCACCTGTTTAGGCAACTCCCTCTTGACAACAGCCAGCTGTGTGTTCCCTTCAACAACATTGCCAAGCTTATCCTGAAACTGCACCACCAGCTGCGTAATATCCCCTTCCACAACCTCACAAACTACCTCTCTCGTATTCAAATTCCCAAAATTCACAACTTGTGCGCATGCATACCCTTCATCATGGTACCACTTCTGCACTCTATCCCTTATCCTCTGCAACAACCTCGCACTCACCTTCCCGTGGTCCTTCAACATCTGTAAAATTTCTTTGTGAACGGACTGTGGCAACAAACAAGGCCTAGCCTTGTCTATTCTCCTCTTATAATCCTTCTCTTGGCTCTTATAATACTCCAACTTCTCCTTCTCCGTCATATCGGCGTCCATCTCAATGGGTTTCGACTGCTGCATCAATCCCACATTGATGCACCGGATCCTCTCAGCAGACTGCCACGTGCTCTCAAGAAACGAAATTGTCAAACCCAAAGTCCCATCAGGCTTCGTTTTGGCATCCATATCAACTTTCTCAAACATCCCACAAGTGGCCAAAGTTTCAAGCTCCTTCAAAAGCTGGGTCCTCGTGTAAACCCCACCAGGACGCAAAGAAACCATTTCAAAAAACGAGTCTTCAGTGCCCACAGTAGCCCCACGTTGCCGATCAAAGAACAGAATCTCGGAGAGCTTATACTTTTTAAACCCACTCAATTTGCTCAGCTGCACCGCAATATTCGCCGGCAGGCCATGAGCATCCCAGTCCTGGGATTCATTATCTTCATCCGCAATCGCCAACTCCGTACCAAAGAACTTCCTCCAGAACCCGCCGCCGCCGAACCCATCACCACCACCGCCTCCGCCGCCGCCTCCTCCAAAACCATCACCACCGCTGCCGCCGCCGATGACGGGAGTGAGGCGGATGAAGATAGTGGCGCTGGCGACGGAAGCGACGGCGAGGGGCTTGGTGAGGGATTTGAGGATGTGTTGTTTATTGCGCTTGCTGTTAGGGTTTTGAAGGGAGGAGGGGCGAGAAGGGTTTAGGGGATTGCTGTTGTTGCATTGTATAGAGGTGGAGCTAGCGCGCGGATTAACGGAAGAGGGAGAGCGCGTGGATGAGAATTTGCGACGGGAGAATGAGGAAGGAGTGGTAGTGGAAGGGAGGAGATTGGTGGGAGCGGCGAAAGAGGGCATGGTGAGATAGAAGAAGAAGCAGCAGCAGCAGCACAAAGGATTAAGAAAAAGCTGTTGAAGAAGATGAAATATTTTAATACGGGCCGGGGGTTTTCCCGTTTCAGTTTGGGCTTTTGTGAGGTTTAAGAGATGGTGCGAGCCCGAGTTGGAGCCATGGGTGCACCCGAGGCTTTGGGATTGGTTTGGGCGCGGGTTACAAGGCGTGATGGATTGTGATTGTTTTATTTGCTACTAATTAACAGATCTTTTTGGGTTCCTTAAGTTGCGATTATTGTATCTTACGTCATAATTGAAATATATAAAAACAAATCACATCCAGAAAAACAATAATCATAATTTGTTTCAGGGGGCATATCAGTCAATTACATAAATCATATGCGCGATTGGCTCAAATATTTGTAGGCAAGCGTGCATACCTATTTTAGGTTCACCCTCGCGCGGGGGAGAACAAGACTCAAGTGTCTAACAAATGTGTTTCCTACAAGTTTCATAGCCTACGTAAATCCGTCGAGATTCCGTTATAACAAGAGTACTTGCGCCAAGGAAGCAGCTATTTCATTAACATTCCTTTAAACGATGCAGAAATCATACCCCACTCCCATCTTTGTAGTCCGTCTTGCCTCTTTACATGAATGAACGGCATTCCTTGTACGTTTCATGCTCTTCAGAAAACACGAAGAAAACAAGTGGTTGTGTTAGTTTCTGCTCTCTTTAAAATGCTAAACATTAAAATGGATTATCAATTTCCTTCATTGATGGGAGCCGTGGAAGCTTTCTCTACTTCTTTTTCTTTTTTCAACCGGATGATTACAAAATACAAATGATGGATGCTATTTGCTGGCCTATTTATAATGAAAGTGCACCGCTTGGTGAAGCGGTTTTCACAAAGATGGCTGCTTAACCTTCTAACATCAGTCTTATAGTTGGAAGTATGTGCTGGCTTTTACAATTTGCATCATTTATTTAGAGCATCATTTCCAGGAGTTCTCGCTCAATGTCGTACCAGTTGTCGTTCACGTTTTCCTACCTTAAATGACTAAACGTTTACGTCTACAAGTACCGTGCGTACCATCTTGTTCGTTCATGTTTGTTTTGCTGCGAATGCCTTCTGCGTTTGCATGCCTTCGTGGCAATACAAAGTAGAAAACTTCGTAAGAAAATGGTGGTACAATGAGCCCCCACTTTCCTATTTCTCGCTTGCCGTGTGCCCATCACCTGTTTTCTCGCGCTGTAACGACCATTTGCCGTCATGTCGGCAGTGACCCAGCAGACGATTTTGTCTGCTTCAGTTCCAATGCTAACGCATCGAATGAAGATAGTATAAACCTCGTCGCTTAGTTGCATCAACAAAATGGGTCCCTACAAAATCCTTACTTTCTCAACAAAATCATTTCTTTTTGTGCAAAATCGGCTTTGCATGATGTGGGAATTCAAGTGTTTCACTTCAAATTCTTATATATGCACTGCTCTTGTTCATATGAATGGTAAATGCAGCGAAATTTAAGTTCTCAGAAATTGTTTGATGAATTACCTCACAGAAATGTAGGTACATGGAATTCGTTGATTTCTGGTTATTTACATGTCAGGCTCCCTGAAATTGCGGTTTCACTGTTTATAAAAATGTTGAAACCGGGAATAGTGCCTACAGTCTTTAGTGTTTCAGCACTTTTGGTGGCTTGCTCACAATTGGATGATGAAGCGATTGGGGCTCAGGTTCATGGTCTGAGTCTGAAACAGGGATTTCGCTACAATGTCGTGATTGAGACGGGATTGATTGATATGTACTCAAAATGTTGTAATGTTGAAGACTCCAAACGGGTTTTTGATCAAATGGAAGAAAAAAATGTTATTACTTGGGCTTCCATGGTTACTGGGTATGCACAAAATGAACAGCCTGATGATGCGATGATTTTATTTAAAGAAATGCTACGTTTCCGCCTGAAATCCAATTATGTAGCTTATAACAGTTTGCGGAGTTCATTTTCTGGTTTGGAATATTTGGGTTGTTGCAAGCAAGTTCATTGTCGGGCAGTTCATGAAGGCCTTCTGGATAATGTGTATATGGTGGTCACACTTCGAAACAGGCTTGTTTTTATGTATGCAATCTGTGGTGCTATCAATGATGCTAGGAAGGTGTTCTTGTCAATGGATGAGCGTGATTTGGTCTCATGGAATTCACTATTATCACGGAGTGCGCATCATGGGTATGACAGGGAGGCTGTTCAATTGTTTGAACAAGTGCGAAGGACTGAGATCAAACCAGATGGTACCACATTTCTTGTTGTGTTATCAGCTTGTTGTCATGCTGGATTTATTGATAAAGGTCTTCAATATTTTTATTTGATGAGAAATGATGCTTCACTCGAACCCCCTAGCGTAGAGCATTACGGTGCCGTTGTAGGTCTTTTAGGTAGAGCCGGCTTTTTAAATGAAGCAGAGTCCTTTATCAATAGTATGTCCATAGATCCAGGACCATCAGTCTATCAAGCTTTCTTTAGTGCTTGTCAAGTCCATGGAAATAGAGAAATTGCTGCAAGTTCTGCGAAAAGGGTTTTGGATCTGTGGCCTAATGACCCTGCTATTTATGTGCTGCTCTCAAATGTGTCAAAAGCAGCGGGTTGTTGGGATGATGCCGGAGACATACGCACGCCGATGTATAATAGAGGAATTCGGAAGAAGCCTGGTTATAGTTGGGTTTGAATTAACACTGAGCAAATGATTTACATTTTTCCTGCAGTATAGAAGCATCTGACCTAAAATCTTCGAGTTTGTGACTTCATACGGCTGTCTGTTCAAAAATCCTGGGCTGGCAAAGAGATTTTAGAAACTGAATAATTGATCTTACTCTTTTCTGGGCTGATTAGCTAGGGTGGTAGAAAACATTTAAGATCAGTTAACGCCATATCTTCATCAGCTTGAAATTACAAATTTGTCAAAATCTGTAAAAATCTTAGATTATCCTCCGGTTACTTTTTCATGGTCTAATGGATGCAGTACTTACTCAAAATTTGCTTGTACAACTGACTGTTCTCTCTTTTTTTTTTGGAGAGGAATCTGTGTTTTCTGGCAATTTGGTATTTATTTTCTGAAGTAGATGGCTGGTTCTGAGGCTAGTAGTTAGTTTCGATCCTTGGCTGTGTTAATCTCAAATGGATTAAGCCATGGTAAGAATGATAGGTGCACAGTCAATGACCGGGTAACATGTGACTGTCACGTGCACTCGGGTCTGTAAGTCACTTGATGCAACTTTTAATTCCCTCAGATGTTGCCCTTACTCTGAATGAACTACGTCGAATTCTCTTGAATTTTGCTTTCACTCTGGATGAACTACAACAAACATAACGTCTTTTATATTTTTCATTTGAATGCCGTCAGAATTTTGAAAGCTCGAGTGCCTATAAATGTCCACTCTTAATGGCATTAGAGCAGAATTTTGGTTTCTATAATGTCAAATTGAATGTACTGTCGCAATCATCATCAAGCCGGTTTATCCAACTTTTATTTCCTTTTCTGATAACGTTAAAGAACTTCTCATCTTGGGCGGAATTTTTTCTTTGCCCATATTTGATTTCATCAATTATCAAATGTCCTTTTGCAAATTATTTCCTTATATATCTGATGGTAATTTAAGGAGTTGCGACCTCTGTACACTGTTATTTTTGTTTATTTTTGTTTTTATTTTTATTTTGTTTGAGGCTGAAAAATTGGAAAAGAAAATAGTTTTGGTCAAACAGACTATTATCTCAAGAGTCAAGATTAGAGGAAATTTCTTTCCCAAGTCTGGAAGAAGGAAAAGAATAGCCAAATGGATCGATGATACGAGCCTAGTCCAAGTTTGTTATTTTAGGGAAATAAAAATTAATGACTCGCAAATGGCAAGCAAATAAGGTTACCCAAATTCTATTGCCAAGTGTATAACTTAAGCCCACAAGCTGGCATCCAAGCAATTGTGTAGAACGCCATGCAGCAATTGTTACTGAATGTGAGAGAATCCCGGAAACTAGTGATGCATGTTAATTGTTCATTTCTCTTAAATTTCCCTTTCTTTGCTAATTGAACACAAATTGAGAGACAGGTTGGGAGAGAGATCCCAAGCAGCTGCAATGAAATCCCCTCAATATTCAAGATTTGGAATCGTGGCTCAACATGTCGTCCTGCAGAAACATGGCGACCATCCTAGAAGCCCAACAACTGCGGAACACCTTGCGGGAGGTAACAATCTCAGATACATAAGTATCCAATCATATTATAGAAATGTCCTTTTGCATCTCCTGTGGCTTTTATTCTAACAAGCTTAATGTGACTGTAGAGGCTTCAAAGTGGTCACCTCACAACTCTCCAACATCTCGGAGAGACCATGAACCAGAAGAAGATCACACCCCCCACAGGAAATCAGTTCTCTCCAAAGTGAAGGAGAAGGCGAGGAAATTGAGGCACAGTCTAAGTGGCAAGAAGAAGCACGCTGAGGAAGAAAACATGACGCCCACGTTTGGTGTTGCATTGGAAGATGAAGAAGATGAAGAGGAAGATGCTGAGTATCTAGGAGCCCCAAGTATACACACCTAGAGCCTTACAACGTTTAATTTATAACAGAGAAATGATTTCATTTGCCATTCAAAAGATCACTTGTGATTTTCTTTCCCTTTTCCTTGTGGAGCAAGGCAATTAGAAGTGCTCCCGCCCGTGCTTTTCATAGAGTTCTGCCTTTTAATCGAAGCTAATTCTGTTTTCAGTGTATGAATCAGAGCTTGCACCCGAGGGCTACAAGGAAAAGGCAAGGCTGCATCCAAGATTAATTCCTGTTATATCTGAGAAGCATGTTCTGTCAAGCAGCATCAAAGAAAATGAGAAGCCTCCTTCTCCAAACAAGACAGTAAATGGACACCAAAATGAGAATCCTGCGCCTTCAAACAAGACAGTAACTGTACAAGAAAATGAGAGGTCTCCTAATCCTCCTACTCCAAGCAAGGCGATGAGAGAAACAGTAACTGAGAAGCCTAATTCTCCAAACAAGACACTAAAGGAAACGGTGACTGAGAAGCTGGCTCCAGCATATGCCACTGTATCTGATGCAACCCATGCAATAGCTTCAAAGATTCAAGGCCTTACCGTATCAACCCCCACAGCTTCAGAGAGTTACAAGCAAGATAATCTAGCAACTCTCAAACAAGCTACTTCAGAAACTGACACAAAAACTAATCCCGAAACTGAAAAGCAGGGAAGTCCAACTGGACAAAAATGGGATAAAGGTGTTTCGGTAAAGGAGTATATAAAGCACAAGTTTGAGCCAGGGGAAGAAGACAGAGCACTATCTAAAGTGATAACCGATGTAATGAGCCCAAAGAGAAGTCCTCGCGAAGTGGGGGTTGTGGGGAAGATGAAAGAGGCTGTGACTTCTTTCCTTTGGCAAGAGGAGTCTCCCCAGTCTTCAGTGACGCAATCACCTACTAATGCACCTACAAATGCATCGACAAGCATTCCTGTCTCTACCAATGCTCATGAAGGTAAGCTTTTTTTCCCCACCCCGTCTTGAGCCCATTTTTTATTAAAGATACGACTGAATTTTCTTCTTAATGCTTATGCTGGATCAATTAACCTGTTCTGGGATCTTTTATTGTTGTAGTTTTTGAAGAAGCAAATGAGGGAAGAGTACTCCAAACAAATTGAAAGATAGATAGCTGACTAGGAAATAAGTTTCTTTTTCTAGTGCTAATTGTATAAGTTACACAGACACAGACACACACATATACAATTTTATTGGAAAAGGAAGAGGAAAGGAAGGTCATGTTTGGCTACAGTGCTTCGTATGTCGCACCAAGTTATCAATAATCTGCTTCTGCAGCTCTTTTGAGTTTCAGTTTTGCGCAAATTAATTAGACAAATGTACAATGTCTGCCTTATATCTAATCTGAATTTACATGTATTAAGTCATGCTCTTGACATTAAACTTTAACATTATGAATTTATGATGATGGCATAAGTATTTTTCACCAAATTGCACATTATTTTTCTATTGTCTTGCCTGAGCTTAATTCTATTTGGAATAATGTCTCGTGTCACTGTTTGGGTTTGCCTCAATCTACTTTTTCTAATTGGGCTTGCTGCACATGAAGGCGCCGTTTAGTATATATAATTAAATAATCATAAATCTCATACGAGCTCGAGAAGTGACCCCTTAATTTATCCTTAAAAAACCCTTTTCCAAATAAAGACATTTGTTAAAATTTCGAAAATAACCTTAAAATTTTTACCGCTTTATAAACCCCGACTAATAAACTATTATAACTAGAATCAATTTTGATCCTCGATTATCCCCATCATTGTTGCGAAATGATACTATTAGACCAAATTGCGAGAGGCTCAAAAGCCCACCAAAAAAAAAAAAAAAGCTTAATAAAATTTTCTACATAAAATGACCTAACTTTATATTTGGCCGAAGTACCTAGAATTCTCAACGTCTAAAGTCAAGGCACAACAAATTGCCTAAGAGCATGATTCAATAAAAAAGACCTATATTCATTCTTTACAAAAAAAATCTCAAAGAGCAAATTTTCGATAAAGCGCCAAACGCGTAATTATATGAAAGATGCGTTAAGTACTTCGAAAAAAATTTTCAGTAAAATATTAAGAGGGTGAATTTTCTACAAAGTACGAAAAGCATAATTTTACAAATAATGACTTAAATCCATTCATTATAGAAATTGACCTAGGTCTATTCTTTTAAAACATTGACTTAGGTTCTTAGAAAATACTTCTAAGCGAAATGTCCAAAAGACAAATTTTCAATTAAAGCGCCAAAAGCATAATTCTATAAAGAATTACTTAAGTTCATTGTTTACCCAAAAAAAAAGAAAAAAGAAAAAGGTACTTAGAAAATATTTCTAAGTGAGAAATGCTTAAAGGCAAGAACCAGCAAAATACCTAGGGGCACATAAATACATAAAAAAACACTCTTAATAAAGCGCCTAAGAGCAACATTCTATGGAATGAGCTTACATTTAAACATGCCTTCTATGAAATATGCCTACAAGCAAAAAATCCGCCTTTGGCATATTGAGTCTAGGATTCTAAATAGTAATCAAATAAAAAAAAAAAAAAGAAGCGGCTGGGCGAACTTTTGATTGTTGCTTTTTTATCTCATTAGTTATTGAATCATTTGCCTTTCACTTGATTGAGCAAACCACAAACCAATTTCATGGGTTAGTAAATATTCGAAGGAAAGTGCCAATTGGTAGACATATATCTACGAAATAAGCCTACGGGTCAAAAACTAATTTACGGAATGCATCTATAGTAAAGATATATTCCATGGAATGAGCCTATAAGCCCAAAAGTACATTCTACAAAATAAGGTTATAAGCCAAATATTCTACAGAATGTGTCTATGGATAAATAAATATTTATGGAATACGCCTGCAACTATAAATATATTCTATAAAATGAGCAGCGGGCCAACAAATATTCTTTGAAATGCACCTACAGGCAAACAAATATTCTATGAAATGAGCTTACAGACCAATAAATATTCTACAAAATGTACCTACAGGCAAATAAATATTTTATGGAATGAGTTTACACGCTAGTAAGCATTCTACAAAATGTGCCTAGGGGTGAGCAAATTCAGGTTTGTATCGCGTTCAAATCAACTCAATCGGATTTCATGTTAATTGAGTTGAGAAAAAAAATCATCCAAATAAAATTTGAACTTATAATTCGATCTAATCCGATCAGGGCTCAAAAATTCAGGTTAAGTTTAGATTGGACCAAATATGGGTGCTTTAATTTTTAAGCAAGATTAGAGATAATTTACTTTTAATTTTTATTACAAACAAAATCTAATTTAAAGGCAAGTATTTTTCAGTTTTATAGAATAATTTTATTAAAAGACATTTAGGATTTAGCAACCCTTTGAACTATTTTGACTCACCTTCAAGCCTTCAGCGCTAATAGATTTCATTTTTCCTTATTAATTTTTCAACAAACAAATAAAAATGAAATAAAATATACTAAAACTGTGTGGTAAACAGCAGCGAGGTAAGGTGCGATCAAAGCAAAGGCTGGCAAGCTACTGGCTTGGCGGTCTAACGTGATCATGGATCTACTGTGCTTAGTGGTAACTTTTGAGGTCAAGGTAAAGGCTAACAGATTGGTACGATGGATAATGGTGGTGCAATTTGCCGATTTGGTTTTGTAATGCCCAATGGCATGAGTGGTGAAATGTTGATCTACAGTTTTGATTTTAGAGTTTGGTCATGATAGTGGCTTCAGCTTATGGGTGGATGTAGGGATGGCCAATGGGCCGGGCGGCACGAGGCACAGCACGGGCACGACATAACATGAGCACATTTTGGTAAGGCACGTGGCACGGTACGCATGTGGGCTGTGCCAGGTCTAGAATTTTAGGCACGTGGGCCTTAAAAGCATAGTACAATTAGAGATGAGCCAAAGCACGACACTTGAAAGGAGCACTCGAAAGGGCATGTAATAAGTATACTTCATTGGTGGGCCAAGCACGCGGCCTGTGACCCATCAATAGCACGTAGTCAAAGTATATTAAAGTAAAAATTTTAATGAAAAATAAATATAAAATATCAAGATTTTACAAATATCTTGAAATTAAATTTTTAATATATTTTTTAGCATAGGCTTTTAAAAATTAATTTAAGTCCTCGTTTAAATAAATATTCTAATTTTTTTATGTTTATAATTTATTAAATGGATAAATAAATATCATGATTTTATAAATAAAAAATAAAAAATTTTACGACATTAATATTGCATTTATAAAATCATAACTTAATTAATACTTAATAGTTAATGGAGATATGTTTCATTTGTGAATGAAATATTTTTCATATTTATGCACAAGAAAATAAAATTATGAACAAAATATTTTTATGATAAATTAAAAATTACATTTTCATTCAATAGAGTTCAAGTACAATTATAATATTTGTAGTTCAAATAAAATTAGGTATAATTGTTATTCTAGGATTGTAATTTTATTTTTCATTAATCATTACTATTATCTATGAAATTATTATTATTATTATTATTATTATTATTATTATTATTATTATTATTATTATTATTATTATTATTATTATTATTATTAATAGGTTGGTGAGCTTAAAAAAGCACGCTGGACACGTGGTTTTTTTTGGACAAAAAAAAAATTGGTGGGCTTTTTTTGGACATGTACCGGGCCCTTAAACAAAAAGTGGGCACAGCACGGCACGACCCACCAAATTAGTGGGCTGGCCCGTGTGGGCCGATGTTGCCAGCACAACCCATTGGCCATCATTAGGTGGGTGTAGAGAAATTAGATTATGTGATTTTGTCATCTTTTGGTTGTAGTGGGTGGGGATATGGTGTTTTTTGTGTGTGTCTCTCTATATGTGTGTGTAGGCGTGGGACTTTGAGAGTGTGTGGGTGTATGTTTTGATTTTGATTTTTTTCTTTTTCAATATCAAATTAGATTGGGTCGATTTGATTTGATTTGAATACAATTTGATCGAATTGGCTAAAAATAATCTGATCAAGTTTTGTCCTTTAATTCGCATTTGATTTGAACTCAAAATATTTGGATCAAATTGGATTAGATCAGGTTGGATGCGGATGACATCTCGTTTCCATGTAATTCTGTCAAACGTCACGTCGTTTGTAAATAAAATGACAAACAACCAATCATCTTTAGCATGCCTGCAAATTAAAATTTAAAATATTGGATGTAATGTTGTTGAAATATAGATGACTCATCATGTTTGTAATGTTGTTGAAATATAGATGACTCATCATGTTTGAAGTGAAATTTTAGAATAGCCTTTTTTTGTTATATTAAAATAGAAAAGCATTGTCAATGGTGTGATCTTTTTTTTTTCAATTTTTTGCTAAATGCAAATTTTTTTAATTTTTTTGAAAAGTGAAATTTGGGCATATAGGCTACCTTTGATTTTATATTGGCTTAACTACTGATCTTTTGATTTTCAATTTCACGTGTGTTCTCTGTATTCGCATATATTAGCCAAGAGAGCATTTTCCTATACATGGCCCAAAATTTATATGTATATATACACAATAACTTATGTATATGTACTTAAGCGTAAATTTGAAATTAAATTCTTTCCCTTGCCTTTACCTAAATAGACAAATAACTTTCTTTTAATGTTGGAGAAAACAAACATGTAAAAAACATGTGAATAACATAAATATTTTATAATTTTACTTAGTTGTTGAAAAAACAAATGATCTCTTATATTCATTAAAATCATGTGAAATTCAATTTTCTAGATGATGTGTCATTGCTGAGCAATCCAAGCATATGGCAAGACATCTGCGCTCGGACGAGTCATATGATGAGTCTTTTTTTTTAGAACAGAAATGATGTATCATAAATAGTATGCTCTGGCGCATACTAAGTACGCATTGTCGTTTCTGAAAGGACCTAGGACGATATGTCATTTTTAAATGATTCATAAAGATTCAAGTCATTCGTTAATAAAATGACAAACGACCGGTCATCTTCAACATGCTTCAAATTAAAATTTAAAATATTAGATGTAATATCGTCAAAAAATAAATGACTCATCATTCTGAAGTGAAATTTTAAAATAGTTATTTTTTATTAAAGAAAGAGAGAAGAGCAATGTCGATGGTTTTTTTTTTTTTACAAAGTGCAAATTTTTAATTTTTTATTTTAAGTGTAATTTGGGGCAAATAAGTTACTTTTGATTTTTAGTTTGGCTTATCTAGTGATCTTTCGATTTTTTATTTTATGTGTGGTCTCTCTATCTGCATATATTAATATTATAAAAAAATATATTTCAAGTAAAATGCATTATATAGAGTACGTACAATTTTTACATTGTTGGGCTAAATTTAAAATGAGCCTAATGAGAGGTCGAGTGATCATTTTCCTATATAAGGTCCGGATTGTGTGTGTGTATGTGTGTGAATGACAAAATATATATTCATTAGGGGTGGGCATTGGATCGGATTCGGATAAATCCGATCCGATCCGATCCGATCTACTTAAATTCGGATCGGATTTGGATTCACAGTCAAATCCGATCGGATATGATTTGTGCAATCCGATCGGATTTGATTCGGATCGGATCGAATTCGGGTCAATCTGAATAATCTGATCGGATTGCACCGTTAGAAAAAAATTAAAACCTTAAAAGCAAAATACAAAAGCAGAATTGCGGTAGGAAAATGAAATAAAAATAGAACACTAAAACCTAATTCCTAAAACAAACCAACCGCGATGACCACAAAACAAACCAGATCCACCACCACACAAACCACACCCACACAACCACATGCCATCATCTGACAAGCACGGAAACCTAAATCGCTGGCAACACAAACCAAAAAAATCGAGACGTGTCTTCATTGACGTCTAGCTGCCATGACACCGAAGAGAGTCAATAAACAACCCAAACGATCCGAGCCGGTAGCCACATCTTGATCAATATTAACATCCATATGATCCCAACCGGCAATCGCACACCATCGAGGTTCCAATTCAATTTTTTTTTTGGTAATTACCAAATTTCTATAATGCGGCAGTTTGGCTTGAAATTGGAATTGTTTCATTTTATTTGTATTTGATTTTGTTATGTGGAGTTTGACTTGATTAACCAAAGTGTGAGGAAATAAGCTGCTGGCTCGTTGGACTCAAATGCAAGTTTTAAAGAAGTCTTGGGGTTTTGTGCAGATCGACTTCAGTTGGAGGGGTCTATTTGAAAGCTTTTATGCTGACGTGGTGAAGTTCGTTGAAAGTTCGTTACGGGTTTTTCCAGAAATATCAGTATAAGAAGCACATGTGTACAGCTCCTGATATCGTATCAATATCTTCTTCATTTCTTGTTCATTTTGCTAGCAATTTTGGTTCTTTGTGATCCTTGTAATCTCCTCGTGGATTTTAGCTTGTAAATTCGATTTGTTGTGATCAATAAGAGAGCAGTTTTTCCTTCATCAAGTGGTGTGCTTGAAACTGTGCTCTGTTTTGGTTCTTGTGTTTCTTTGGTTCTTGATTGATTTAATCTGGTTTATTTTTCCGAATCCGATTAGTCAAATTACCTCTGGAATTTCTTGTGTGAGATTTAGAAGTTATAACAACTGGTATCAGAGCCTTTGGTGGTTCAAGAATGTCTCTTCCAAAGCCTGATATTGAAAAATTCACCATTGGTGGTGATTTTTCACTTTGGAGGATGAAAATGAGGGCTCTCCTTGTTCATCAGGGCCTCGAATCAGCCTTGGAGGAAAGTGATCTTGAAGATGCTTCAAGTTCAGTCTCTGAAGAAAAGAAAAGACAGATACAGAACAAGGCACACAGTACCTTGATCTTGAGTCTTAGTGACTCAATTCTAAGGGAAATTTCTGAAGAGAAGACAGCTCTGGGTATCTGGAACAAAGTGGAAGCTCTATGTATGAAGAAATCTCTGGCACATCGATTGTTCTTGAAGAAAAGATTATACACTTTCTCTATGAAAGAAGGGGTCTCTATTCAAGAACATATCGACAACTTCAACAAGATCATTCTTGATCTTGAAGGAGTTGAAAACGTGAAAATCACTGATGAGGATAAAGCTTTCTTTCTACTGAGTTCACTGCCTAAAATCTATGAAGGGTTTGTGGACACCATGCTGTATGGGAGAACCACTCTAACCCTAGAAGATGTGAAAGCCTCGTTGAGCTCAAAGGAGATTCAGAAGAGTAATGGGCATGAAGTCAGTAATGGTGAAGGTTTAATTGCCAGAACAGACAAGAAAAACCAGAAGAAGAAGAACAAGAATCAAGCTAAAAAGGATGATGCTTCAGCAAAAGAAAAAATGAAGAAAAGAAAGTGTTTTTACTGCAGAAAGCAAGGGCACTACATCAGGGATTGTGCTGAGAAAAAGAAGGATGAAAAAGAAAGATCAGGGGATGCAGCAGTGGCCTCAGATGACTCATCTGATGATGGATATCATAGTGCTGATTTGTTGGTGGCCTCAAACAGCAACATTAAAGGTCAGTGGGTCCTTGACTCAGGCTGTTCTTTTCATTTGTGTCCCGATAAAAACCTTTTCCATACATATGAATCTGTGGATGGTGGTAGAGTGTTGATGGGTAACAACAATGTATGTAAGGTTGTTGGAATGGGGTCAGTCAAAATAGAAATGTTTGATGGGACTGTTAAAACTCTATGCAATGTAAGGCATGCACCTAGGCTAAAGAGAAACTTGATCTCTTTAGGCATGCTAGATAGTATGGGATATTGCTTCAAATCTGAAAATGGTGGTTTAACGATAATGAAGGGGACTGAGATGATAATGAAAGGAGTAAAGAAGAATGGCCTTTATGTGTTAGAAGGATCATCTGTGCCTGTGTCAGCTGCAATGCCTGCTGTCTCTAATGTCGATAGAACCATGTTATGGCATCTCAGACTTGGCCATATGAGTATTAGGGGAATGCAAGAGCTGAGTAAGCAAGGGTTGCTGTGTGGGGATAAAATAGATAAGTTAGACTTCTGTGAAAATTGCATCTTTGGCAAAGCTCACAGGTCCAAATTCCCAAAAGGCATGCATATATCTAAACAGCCATTAGATTATGTGCATGCTGATTTGTGGGGGCCTGCCCAAGTGCCATCTCTAAGTGGGGGAAGATATTTCATGTCAGTCATAGATGACTACTCCAGGAAAGTGTGGATTCACATACTGAAAACCAAAGACCAAGCCTTGGAAAAGTTCAAGATTTGGAAGACTTTGGTGGAAACTCAATCCGGATTTAAGATAAAATGCTTAAGGACAGACAATGGACTTGAATTCTGTAATAAAGAATTTGAGCAATGCTGCCAGGAATGGGGAATTAAAAGGCATAAAACAAATGAGATTCACCCTCAAAGAAAATGGCTTAAATTTGAGAGGATGAATAGAACACTTGTTGATAAGACAAGGTGTTTGTTGATTAACTCAAGACTTACCAGAAGTTTCTGGGCAGAAGCTGTCTCCACTGCAAGCTATCTTATAAATAGAAGTCCATCTGCTGCAATTGGCTTCAAAACTCCTGAAGAGCTCTGGTCTGGAAAACCTGGAAGTTATGAACATCTCAGGGTATTTGGATGCCCTGCTTATGTCCATGTAAGGCAAGGGAAGCTTGATGCAAGAGCTGTGAAAGGAGTGTTTGTTGGTTATCCGGATGGGGTCAAAGGCTACAGGTAGGGATGGCAAAAAAGCCC
Organism: Atalantia buxifolia; assembly: GCA_030444775.1. Classification (NCBI taxonomy): domain Eukaryota; kingdom Viridiplantae; phylum Streptophyta; class Magnoliopsida; order Sapindales; family Rutaceae; genus Atalantia; species Atalantia buxifolia. Next base: position 16,326,209 of record CM059838.1, read on the forward strand.
GACCCGATTTTTGGCCCGATTAGCCCGACCCGAATTTTGAGGGCTTTGGCCCGAATTTAAGGGTCAAAAATCGGGTAAAGGCTTTAAAAATAAAGACCCGATTAAATTAGGGTCAGGGTTAGGGCTTTATATGACCCGAACCGACCCGACCCTAACTACCATATGACAAATAATAAATAGACAAATAAAAAAATAAAATAACAATTAACAAATAACAAACGCATTACACAGTACACATTCAGTCACTCACAGTCTCAATTGCACAAAGCCACAAACGCAAAAACCCTAACGCGTAACGTCGTGGGGAAAGAGAAGCCTTCACCGCAGCCATCAAAGTCGTTGGCAGCTACTGCAACTCCTAGCCACCGCCGCCAATCCAGGCTGCAGCAGTACCGTCGCTGAGTGTGGCTCTAGCTAAAACTTGAAAGAGTTCCTCCGAACAAGGTACCTCCATCCATTCCCTGAAACTTGAAACTTGAAACTTGGTGTTGCTCAAGTATTTCTAGTATCTTAAATGCGAGTTCAACTAATCTATTGTACGAAGCTTCGACACTTCAGGAATTTCTTATAACACTTTAAACGCCTAAAAAAATTGTGTCTGAAACGAGGTGGGCGCGATTACTTGTTTAGTTAATTGCTAGGTTACGCGAACAATTTCTCCAAATATACTTTATGATTTTTGGTTGTTTTGTTTTTGTTTTGCCTATGTTTTTCTTTGTTTTTTTTTTTTTTTTTTTATTTTTTTTATTCTTTTGTTTTATTGTTGTTTTGTTGTTATTTGGTCATTATTTATTTGCAGTGACTATTTTTTTTGCATTCTTTCTTCTTTAGCTTTGTTTTTTGTTGTTTTGCTCTTTGTTTTGCTTTGCTTTTTGTTCTTTTTTTATTCTTGTTTTTTTTTTTCTTTTTTTTTTTTTTTTATTCTTGTTTTTCTTCTTTGTTTTGTTGTTATTTGGTCTTTGTTTATTTGCAGCAGACTATTTTGTTTTGGCATTCTTTCTTTTTTAGCTTTGTTTTGTTTGGCATTGTCATTCTTTTTTTTGTTGTTTTTTGGTTTGTTGTTTATTTCATTCTTTTTTTTTCAAAGATTCTTTATTCTTTATTTTTCCGCATTGCTTCTTTGTGTTTCTTTGTTGTTTTTCTTGAGATTTTTTTGCTTTTTTTGGTGCTTTTTTGCTATTGTTTTCTCCTGTTTTTCTGCTGTTTTGCTATTTTTCTTTTCTGTTTTATCATGTTTTAAGTTTATAAACTAACTTAGAATTGTTACACATTTAATTGAGGTTATAATGTCAAATTCGGAATTCAAAGCTGATACATCAAAATCAAATTTGCATCCGGATATTCAAGAGAATGAAGATGATGCCGTTCAAGCAGTCGAAAGGGTTGAAGAGGCATCCATTAATGATGAAGGTGTACAACAAAGTAGTAATAAAAGAAAGCGAGACCTAAGCGGGAACCTTCTCATGTTTGGGGAGACTTCTCAAAGATAAATATTAATGGTGAATGGAAAGCGAAATGTAGCCATTGTGGAGCTAAATTGGTAGCCTCTGGTAATAGCGGAACCTCTCATTTGGATAGACATTTGAGAAGATGTAAGGCAAAGCATGTTCCCAAAGTTGATGATAGTCTACAAAAAACTCTTAGTGTGACAAAGAAAGATGATGGAACAACTTGTGTTGAGACAAGAAAATTTGATCCGATTGTTGCTCGGCAAAAGATTGCAATATTGGTTGTAAAGCATGAGTTACCACTTAATTTTGTGGAGTATGACGCATTTAGGGATTTGATGTCTTATTCCAACCCATTGGTGAAGATGATGAGTAGGAACACTTTAAAGGGTGAGATCCTGAAATTGTATCAAGCTGAAAAAGCAAAAGCAATGGCTTTGTTGGAGAATAATGATAGTAGGGTGGCAATTACTACAGACCTGTGGACTGCTAGTAATCAAAAGAAGGGGTATATGGTTGTTACGGGACATTTTGTGGACAAGTCTTGGCGGTTGCAAAGTCGAATTTTAAGGTACTTTTCTTACTATTTGATATTATGTTTATTTGCTTTTACTTCAATTTACTTAATTGTAAAATTAATTTTTAGGACAAAATAATAGATTCATATATTTGATGTTAAGTTTATTAACTTTTACTTCAATTTAATTAATTCTGAAATTTATTTTTTTGAATAATGAATAGGTTCATATATTTGCCAGCCATCATACTCTTGAATTTCTTGTCAAGCATTTTTAAGTGCATGTTGGATTGGAATGTGGATAGAAATTTATCGGTTGTTACTTTAGACAATTGTTCTACCAATGATGCTATGGTTGGTAGGTTGATGGGATTAATTCCAGTTGATTCTATGTTAATGAGGGGAAATTATTTTCATATGAGGTGTGTAGCTCATATTTTAAACCTAATTGTGAAGGATGGGATGAAAGTGATTGAAGAGTGGATTAAAAAAATTAGGGACAGTGTGGCATATTGGATTGGCACACCAAAAAGAGTAGAAACTTTTGAGATGACTGCACGTCAATTACAAGTAAAGTGTGAGAAAAAGCTGGTGCTTGACTGTGTAACTAGATGGAATTCTACGTATGTTATGCTTGATGTTGCAGTGAAATATAAAAATGTCTTTTCTAGATTGCAACAAATGCGACAAACATTACGCTTCTTTGCCAACAGAGATGAGGAGTGGGAGGTTCTTTGAAAAGATGTTGGAATATTTGCTACCATTTTACTCGATGACGAGAAATGTTTTCAGGTACAAAATATCCCACATCTAATCTTTTTTTCCCAATGATATGTGAAATGAGGATTAATTTAGATCAATGGGAACTTTCTAATATGCTTGTGGTTAGACAAATGGCTGGCCAAATGATTCAAAAATTTGATAAATATTGGGCCCAAATACATGGGATTTTGGTGATGGCTGTTATTCTTGACCCGAGATTCAAGATGCAATTGGTTAATTATTATTTTCCACAACTTTATGGTGAGGGTGCTGCAAATGAGATTCAAAGAGTGCGCAATCTAAGTAATGATTTGGTTAAGTTTTATGAAGGTAATAATGCGAGTGTGAGTGACGAGATTGTTGGTGAGTCTTCTTCAGTGGATGTTCGCTCTGTTTTTAATATAGGTACTGGTGGTAAATTTTTTGATATAAATAAGTTTGAGGCATTTGCAAGCCAAAATAGTGAGATCACGGTACCAAAGTCTGACCTTGAGAGGTACTTAGAAGAGCCTTTAGTCAAATCCACTTCGGACTTTGATATTTTGAATTGGTGGAAGGTTAACCAAGGTAAATTTCCGATCTTGGCTGATAGCCAAGGATATATTGGCCATTCCCGTGACAACCGTTGCCTCTGAATCTGCATTTAGCACCGGAGGTAGAGTCTTGACTTCACATCGGAGTAGACTTCATCCTACAACATTGGAAGCGCTTATGTGTACCCAACATTGGTTATGGGCGAGCTCCAAAGGTATGAATACAAATAATATACAATATATTTAAATAGTTGGTTTAGTAATAATTTCATATACTTAAATTGTTTTTACACTTTTTTCTTTTTTTTATAGGTAAAATTCTTGAAAGTGAAATTGTTATTCTTGGAGAAGAATTTGTGAATGAAGAAGAATGTGGCCCATAAATTTTGGAGTAGTTTTTTTTTAATGTTGGGTTATGAATTGTAGCTTTTATTAAACCAATGAACTAATGAACTCATTGTTTAAATTGTGGACTTGTTGTATTGAGTTGTGTGTTTTTATTTTATTTGTTAAATTGATAAACTCTTTGGTTAGATTATGGAATTAAATTGTGTGTTAATTGATGAAATTTTTATTTATATTTGGTTATTTATATAATTTATGGTTAAGATGTTGAGTAGAGCAATTTTTATATTTATGTTTCTTTAAATAAGTTTCAAAGTTTTTTAAATTTTAACATATTAGGAGATTTAAATTTAAACTATTTAAATATCAAAAAATAAAAAAATTGGTAGGGCTAGGGCTTTTTCAGAGCCCGACCCTGACCCTTTTAGGGTCGGGTCTGACCCGACCCTAAGGTGAAACAATAGGGCTTTTGGTAGGGCTAGAGCCTTTTAATTGTGTTATAGGGTCGGGTTAAGGCTTGGCCTGACCCGACCCCGACCCGATAAATTGCCAACCCTAGCTACAGGGTCTGGTGTAAAGAAGCAAATAAATGTCTAATTAGCAGAGATGTTCAGTTCAATGAGGTGGCTATGATTAATAATCTTGATCAAGTCACTTCTGACACTGACAGTAGTGCAAATAAGACACAAACCAGTAAGGCCATTGATCAAAGTGAAAGGATTGAGGTGGAGTTGTCTAATTCCTATGAAGATGAAATACAATCAGAGGCTGTTGAAGCTGAGTCCCAAGATATAGAAGCAACAGAAGGTGAAGTACCACAAGCAACTGATCTGCAACATTATCAGTTAGCTAGGGACAGAGAAAGAAGGCATACCAGACCTCCTACAAGGTATGCATATGCAGATATAGTTGCATATGCATTGATGAGTGCAGAGGATGTTGCAATCGAAGAGCCTAACAGCTACAGAGAAGCAACCAATAGCAAGGACAGCAGAAACTGGATTAAAGCTATGAGGGAAGAGATGGACTCTTTGGAAAAGAATCAGACTTGGAGTTTGGTTCCTAATCCAGGGAATAGAAAAATTGTCAGCTGCAAGTGGATATTCAAGAAAAAGGAGGGCATTCCAGGTGTTGAGGACTCAAGATATAAGGCAAGACTAGTGGCAAGAGGATTCACACAAAGAGAGGGGATTGATTTTAATGAAATATTCTCACCAGTTGTGAAACACAGCTCAATAAGAATCCTGCTTGCTATGGTGGCTTTGTTTGATCTAGAGCTTGAACAGATGGATGTAAAGACTGCCTTCCTGCATGGCAATCTTGAAGAAAAGATACTAATGTCACAGCCTGAAGGTTTTGTAGAAAAAGGATATGAGGATTATGTGTGTCTACTACATAAATCTCTATATGGATTGAAACAGTCTCCTAGGCAGTGGTATAGGAGATTTGACCAGTTCATGATCTCAAATGGCTATCACAGGAGCAAATATGATAGTTGTGTCTATCATGAGGTTATAAATTCAGGTGGAGCTGTGTATCTTTTGTTGTATGTTGACGACATACTCATTGCTGGCAAAAATTCCAGTGATATCGAAAAGATCAAGAATCTGCTGAAGGGGGAATTTGAAATGAAAGATCTTGGCAGTGCCAAGAGAATTCTGGGTATAGACATTGTCAGAGATAGAGCTGCTGGTACTTTATTCCTAAGCCAATCGAGATATGTTAGCAAAGTGCTGGAAAGGTTTCGGATGATGGATTCAAAACCAGTAATGACACCACTGGGAGCTCAATTTAAACTCTCTGATGACATGTCCCCAACATCAGATGCTGAAAGGTCGCAGATGGCTGAAATACCATACTCACAGGCTGTAGGAAGCTTTATGTATGCAATGGTTTGTACCAGAGCAGACATAGCTTATGCAGTGAGCATTGTGAGCAGGTTTATGAGTAATCCTGGTAAGATCCATTGGGATGCTGTCAAATGGGTTATGAGGTATTTGAAGGGGACTTTAGATCATGGTCTGATGTATGGCAAATCCAAGCAAGAGGTCTGTGAAATCAGAGGTTATGTTGACTCTGATTTTGCAGGTGACTTGGATAGAAGAAAATCTATCTCTGGATATTTGTTCATGTTGGGTGACTGTCTTATAAGTTGGAAAGCTACTTTACAGCACATAGTAGCTTTGTCATCAACAGAGGCAGAATTTGTTGCTGCAACAGAAGCTGTGAAAGAATCAATGTGGTTAAAAGGACTACTAAATGAACTCTGGTTAAAGCAAAGAACAGTGCAGATTTTTTGTGACAATCAGAGTGCCATTCAACTCATCAAAAACCAGGTTTACCATGAGAGGACCAAGCACATTGATGTCAAGTTGCACTTTATCAGAGATGAGGTTGCAAAAGGGTCAGTTGCAGTAATCAAAATACATACAGATGTCAACCCCGGCGATATGTTAACAAAGTAAATCTTACCAATGACCAAATTTAAGTTTTGTGTAAGCTTAATTGGTGTTGACAGTAGCTCTAGCTCCTGATCTATGTGTCTTGAAGGTTTTTTATGTTACTTGAATTGAAATGATAAACTGAATCGAGTCTGCAAGGTGGAGAATGTGAGGAAATAAGCTGCTGGCTCGTTGGACTCAAATGCAAGTTTTAAAGAAGTCTTGGGGTTTTGTGCAGATCGACTTCAGTTGGAGGGGTCTATTTGAAAGCTTTTATGCTGACGTGGTGAAGTTCGTTGAAAGTTCGTTACGGGTTTTCCAGAAATATCAGTATAAGAAGCACATGTGTACAGCTCCTGATATCGGATCAATATCTTCTTCATTTCTTGTTCATTTTGCTAGCAATTTGGTTCTTTGTGATCCTTGTAATCTCCTCGTGGATTTTAGCTTGTAAATTCGATTTGTTGTGATCAATAAGAGAGCAGTTTTTCCTTCATCAAGTGGTGTGCTTGAAACTGTGCTCTGTTTTGATTCTTGTGTTTCTTTGGTTCTTGATTGATTTAATCTGGTTTATTTTTCCGAATCCGATTAGTCAAATTACCTCTGGAATTTCTTGTGTGAGATTTAGAAGTTATAACACAAAGCCTAACTCTTATTACGCATATTATGCCTTTAAGTTCGTGGGAGTTAATTATGGTGGTGATTGTTCTTGTTTTCTAGATTGTATTAATAAATATTTGTATCTTTGATAAGAAAGTCTGCTGTTATATTTACTCTCCTCTTTGTTAAATCAGATCTTGAGAAATTAGAGGACATTACTTGTATTTTCACTATTTGTAGATTTCATGAATTTTTTGTAAAAATTATCAAAATTGTCCTAAATCCAAATTCAATCCGAACCGATTCGAATTTGAGCTAATCCAAAATATTCACCCGACCCAAGTCCGATCTGAACTATTTTGGATTGGATTGGATCGGATTTAAATTCGGATTAGAATCTAATGGATTTTTTTTCAATTCGAATTATCTGAAATCCGATCGGATTCATCTGAATCCGAATCCGAAATTGCCCACCCTTAATATTCGTACTTAAGCATGAATTTAAAATTAAAGTCTTTCCCTTACTTTTACCCAAATATACAAATAAGTTATTTTTAGTGTTGGAGGAAATAAACAATTTTATTTAATTGTTGAAAAAACAAACAATCTCTTTCATACATTGAAATGACGTGGAATTTAACATTCTCAATGGCATGTTGTTGCCAAGCATCCTAAGCATACGGCAAGATGTCTACAAGTTGGTGATTCATATGACATGCCGTTTAACTCCAGAATAGAACGAAATATCCTAAAAAGTATGTGCCGACGCATTATATATACGCTTTGTCATTTGTGGAAGTGCATAAGATTATACTTCATTTGTGGATAATACTTTTGGATGTCAAGTCGTTTGTTGGTAAAATGACAAATGCCAATCATGTCTAAAGCAAAATTTCAAAATAGACATTTTTAGTTAAAGAAAAGTAGAAAAGCAATGTCGATGGTGTGGGTTTTTTCCCTAATTTTTTTTTGCAAAGTGCAAGTTTTTTAATTTTTTTAAAAGTGAAATTTGGAGCAAATGGACTTCTTTTAATTTTATTTATCTGTTTTGGCTTAGCTAGTGGTCTCTCTATCTGCATATATTAATATTATAAAAAAATAAATATTTTAAATAAAATATATTACAAACAACATGTATAATTTTTACAATATTGGGCTAAATTTAAAATGAGCCCAATAAGAGGCCAATAGCTCATTTTCCTATATAAGGCCTAAAGTGCATATATTTATAAACAACAAAGTATATATTTATACTTAAGCATGAATTTAAAATTATAGTCTTTCCCTTACTTTTACCCAAATATACCAATAACTTATTTTTAGTAGTAGAGAAAACAAACATGTAAAAATATATGAAAAATGAAAATATTTATAATTTCATTTAAATGTTGAAAAAACAAACCACCTCTTACATTAATTGAAATCATGTGAAATTCAACTTTCTGGATGACATGTCGTTGTTGAGTCTTCCCACTGGTTAGTGATATGACGCGTCGTTTTCTTTTAGAAAAGAAACAATGTGCCATAAATAGTAAACACCAGCTCATACTAAGTATGTTTTGGCAGTCGTGTTAGTGACACGGGTGACCGGTTGTTTTTGGATAGTTTTTGTGGACATCAAGTTGTTTGTTAATAAAACGACAAATGATCAGTTATCTTCAGCATACTTTCAAATTAAAATTTTAAAATATTAGATGTACTGTAGCTGAAAAATAGGTGACTCATCATGTCTGAAATGAAATTTGAAAAAAAAATTATTTTTTATTAAATAAAAATTTAAGCAATGTCAATAGTGTGGTTTTTTTCAATTTTTTTTTTTTGGCAAAGTGCAATTTTTTTGGTTTTTTTTCTTTTTAAGTACAATTCAAGGCAAATGAGTTACCATTGATTTTATTTTAGCTTAGCTAGTGATATTTTAATTTTCGATTTTACACAGGTCTCGCTATTTACATATATCAATATTATGAGAAAAAAAGGTACTTCAAATAAAACGTATTACACATATGACATGTATAATTTTTACATTATTGGACCAAATTTAGAATGAGTCCAATAGGAGGCCAAGAGATCATTTTCCTATATAAGGACCAAAGTGTGTGTGTGTGTGTGTATGTATAAACGAGAAAGTATATATTCATACTTAAGACCTAAATTGTGTATACATATTTCACCTGTGTCCGAAATATATGCATACCAGAATATTATATTTCATGTGGATGAATCACTTGATCTTTCTCTTTCTTTTACCCATATATACGAATAACTTACTTTCAGTGCTGGAGAAAACAAAGACGCACAAATATATGAATAATTGACACATTGTAGACAAATCATAAGTCTGTAAATATAAGTGGAATAATCTGCTAATTCTATTAATATCTCATTTATTCATACTTCAAATGATAAAAAAATCATAACGCATAGTTTTTAAAACCTCAAGTAGAAAACGAAACAGCCATGAAAAAAAAAATAAAGAAAGTCTAACACTGTTATGTTCTCCTATACTATATGGAAAAGCATCAAGTAAAAGAATTGAATCATTTCCTGTGGTATCTAAATTGTTATGATGTACAATCACACTGAATCATAAGTAAACTAAAGCTCTTCTTTAATTTTTGTATTAATTCTGGGATCTATCAACAAGGTAAGAATGAAACATCCAATGTTAATATTAAGTAGCTAGCCATCTAATTTTCTCGTTACCTAATATTATTGTCTTCTTGAACATTTAATTAAGCCTAAAGTACCATAACCACAAAATCAATTCGCTGCGGAAGTAAAACTAACCTTAAAGATTTTCCTAGACATACAACAAATAAACTAACATAGAAATTTATTTCCACTGATATACAGATTTTAACTAATAAACCAACACAACGGTTCATCTAATTGATACTCAACATTTAACAAATAGTTAACACAGGAGTTCATCTCCACTGATACACATCATTTATACAAACAAGCAAACACACAAGTTTTCAAACAATACACAAAAAACAAAAGTAGAGCTTCACATCAGACTTCTAGGGTTAAGCTTTTACTTGCTTTCCTCTAAAAAATGAAATTGACAAAGGGTGAGCTGTCATACTCAATAAGTAGAAACATGCTTAATAAACAGAATAATATTTTTGTTCAATATTTTCAAACATTTAGTTTAGCCTTAAGTTCAAAACAAACACATGAACCTTTGTATAAAAGCTTGTTGAGCATTGTTTTGCTTAAAATAAATTCAAACTAAATACTTCAAACTAAATTCAAATTCAAAAGACATGTATCATATAAAAACACATTGAAAAACATATAACAAGTCAAAACAAATTGGAACATATATCATGTCATGACTTATCATATAGGAGGCTTATGTCAAATACTATCATCTACACCCAATATGGCCTGGTATAAATCAAATTATATAATTTGTGCAACCGAATAAAATTTTACCAGTGTAAGGCACTCATTTCTCTCGATGACTCAGCCAAAATAGAACATATTATATCAGAAAATAATTATCGATATTGAACCAAAACATTTAAATTATATTCATAACATACAAATTGGAATATCACATAGTGACCTATACGTGACACTTCACAACATATTGGCTATTTGAGAGGTGGCCCCTCAACAACTCACACTCTTGAAATACAAGTTTTTAATTCAAACTTGTCTAAACTTGAGCAAAGATTATTTAAACCTAAAACATAATTTGAAAAACATTGGAAAAACAAAAGAGTTCGTTATGGATGGGTATGCTTACTTGAACCCAAAACAAATCTTAACCTTTCACTTACTAATCGAAAACATCACCAAACACATCCTAAAATTGAAACATATACTGATTTATTATTAAATTCATATAGAATAAATCTTAACCTTAAATGAAATCCTTATCACTAATGAATTACCAAAATTCTGCACAATACCAAAATATAATTCAAATGCTTATAGACCTTAAACAACTCTAATATTTTCCAGAATATTGTCCCCACATGGTTTTAGAATTTATTACTTAAGAGATTAAACGATCTAATTCTAGGACTGTAGTGAACTCAATCTCCAATTCTCAGTCTGCTAGTATTTGAGCCAAATTTCATAAAATGTTTGAAAGGCAAAATGAACTTCAAAATTCACAAACTTGATATTATATCAAAGGGACCTTGAGTCTGTAACGTAGCAAATGGGGAGCATCCACGCGTTGCAGGAGAGAGGAAAAGTTTTTGGAACTTAGCTGATACAAGGCCAGTTTGCACTGCGCTGTTATATACAGAGTCTGTAACGTAGCCTTGTCCTACATGAAAGTCAAGATGTCTAGCATGATGTTCCAAAATTTTAGAATTTTGTTCCTTGTATATATTCAGAGTTATGAATTTTCAAATGCTCAAAGGTCAATTATGTCAGAATCATTCTTTAGTAAATAAAGTGGATTTGTTGAGACGAAGCTACGGTGCCCTGGGTGCACGGTACCCCTTGTTTTTGGTAAATTACTGCAGTCCCTCTTATTTGCTGAAAAGTGAAAACATTAGAAGTTTTGAAATTTTAATATATAAGTCCAAAATATTTCTACTATTTACACTTAAGAGTATATTTCTATTATTTATATTTGAATACTAAACCATAATTGACGGCTATGAAATTTTTTAACATTATCATTTGGTCATATTATTATTGATAAATTAAAATTTAATTATATATTTAAATTATTTATTATTTATTACATAGATTTTATACTATTTCTAAAAATTGTTTAATATTATTGATAAATTAGTATATTTTATTATATATTTAAATTATTTATTACAGATTAAATTAATATTATATATTTTCAAAAAAAAAAAAATTTAAGTTATTGACCTTATACTGTCATTAATTTTAATAGTAAATCATATCAATTGATCAAAATATAAAATTTAAAAATTATCCAAAATTATTTGTCAAACTTTTGATTTTTCTTTTTGAAAAATAATAGAGATGTTAATGTTAAAAGCCAAATAGAATACATCCATGTCGTTGAAATAAGTTTTACTTTAGATCTAATGGGCAACTCATATATGGAAAAAATATGGGGTACCATGCACTAAGTGCAGAGTAGCTGAACTGTTCTTTTAAATCACACTAGTGCATAGACCAAAGAATCAATAGTAGGATATTTATTAATAAAAAAATCTACTTCTAAAATATGATGGTTTTAATTAAAATTATTTTATTAGGTTAGAGTTTATGAAAAGAAGAAAACAAAAATAGAGGATAGAGTTCATGGGTTCTAAACTGCTAATTAGGAGTAAAGAAATAATATAAATGAAATTCAGTTATCTTATACAAAGAAAATAATAATATCTAAATAAAAAAATATTTAATTAAAAATACCTTACGAATTATGCAACTTGTTCATTAATAATATTATTGGAAACATTTAATTTAGGCATATGCATATTCGTTATGGTCATATATTATTATTGTTAACAAATTAATATATTTTTATCATGTATTCTTTTTTAATTGACATATTCAAATAATTATTGTATATTAAATAGATATTATGTTAACAAAATATTTATTAAGGCGTGTTAATTTTTCGTATATTTTAAAATTTTTACATGAGATTATATTATTGTCCATACACTATACTCATGCTAATAGTCAAACTAGGTCAATAGATTAATTGTAAAAAAATTTGAAACAATCTGGACATAAATATCAACATTTAGAAACTTTTACCTTTTCTAATTTTTCAGAAAATATCAGGGATGACAATATTAATAACCATACAACCCATATGCACGGCTATGCAACTCTTTCTGTTAGATTTAATGGTTAAATCACAAAATGACAAAATAGGATACCATACACCAGTTGCAAAGTAGCAAGACCCCGAGACGAATTTAGTCAAACCAAAAGGTCACAAAAAATTATGAAAATTTACAGAGAGACTTGTCCATATATGATTATATGTATTTAGCTATATCCAAAATTTAGAATTTTATTCCTCAAATATTCAAAGTTATGAATTTTTAAATACCCAAAGGTCAGTTCTGTCAGGATGTTTCTTCAACAAACAATGCGGTTTCTCTCAGCAATTCAACAACCCAAAATGTTACAAAAAATTATGACAATTTACAGGGAGACTTTTCCATATGCACTTAACCATACCCAAAATTCAGAATTTTATCCTTCGTATAACCAAAGCTATAAAATTCCCATTACTTAAAGGTCAAGAATGACGGCAACCAGACACAGATTTTCTTTCAACTTCAATCAAATTCTAAGTCCCTTATTCAATACCAAAATCCACGAGAATTAAACTGATCGTAGTTTAGCATGTGATTAACAAATTTTTAAAAGTTCAAACCCAAAATACATCAATTATAAAAGAAATCAAATCAGCAAACAAACCATATCAAAAATTTCTTAGATATCCAAAACTATTGGAAGAATTCACTTACCGTAATCAATGAAAGTAGAAAATGCTTAAGCTTCTTAAGGGAATTTGAAGTATGAAAGTGAATGGCATATAATCTAGCAAAAAGAAAAGAAAAGGGGAAAAAAAAAAGATTTTAGTTTCATATAACAGGAAGTTAATGATGGTTACAGAACTGGGGGAAGTTGAGTACAAATCAGATAATGGGAGGTTACTAAACTTCCTTAATTAAATTTTAATTTCACACCTAAATAAAAATAACATAAATTGAATAAGATAAAAGTTACTTTTTAAAACTACATACAAGAATACAAAAATAAAATATGTGGGTATTACAAAGAAATTGTTCATACGTTGGACTTGAATTTGGTTACAGCCCGACTCTTCCTTTCAAAGTCAACTTGCTTACTAACAATCTGCTTGATTTATTTAGAGCAAGCAATCAAGCTTCTGATAATGTGATATCATTTATTTCACTATTTGAAAGTAGTTCTGCTCACGCCATTTCTACCATCGATTCCATCTCATTTGTAGATAGTTGGATCGTATACTTTTCGACGTTTCATTCATTGGCTGAGTACTTTATTCTATGTTTATCACTGAGAGAATCAAGTTGCTGAAGTCAAGCTGCTGAATAAACACATAAATTTGCATTTTTGTGTAGAGTTGTTATCCCTTACTTGATTATTAATTGACAAAGTGATTAAGGACCCATTTGAAATTATTTTTAGGAGGTTTAAAAGTAATTTTAGTGTTTAGTAAAAAAAAATCAAAATCACTTTTGTCAAAATCAGCTTCTCCTACACCTGATTTTGAAAAGCAGGAAAGGAGTAACTTTTAGATTTTGATTTTGAAAATCAATTTTATTCTTTAAAACAATTCCATAAATATCTTTAAAATTATTAGCTAAACCCAAAATTATCCGCATTCAAATTGGAAACAAATAAATATTTTAATAAATTTTTATTATAATTCATCAATATAAATTTATTAATATCAATTTGTTGGTCGAATTATTATTAAATTTGTCTCACTATATTATTAATTTAATTATCAATTGTTTTAAGATAAAAAAATAAAAAAGTAAAATCAATAGATTATAAATTTTATTTTTAGTAAAAATTATTATAATACACAATTAAAAATATTATATGTATATGTTTTTATATGTATAAGTAAATTTTATTTTATATTATGCATATTTTAGTCATTTATTTTCTCGTAGCAGTTTAACAGTAAAATTTACCAAACGTCCATAACTGCTTTCAAAACTTACAGTACTTCTAAAAATAAAATTTACGAAACACTTAACTGATTCTCTTCACAGTTGATTATTTATATAGCACAGCTAACAACAATTATTTTAAAAACTACAGCATTCCCAAACTGGCCCCAAAATGTGGTAAAATGTTTTCACCCCACTGTGTTAATAGAATCCATCTTTTATAGTTTTCAAAAGCTGCACACCAACAGAAGTTCTAAATTTGGATGAACGACTTCTTGATTATTTGTCATATTGCAATCATTTTCTAGTCCGGCAAGCAGAGATTCCATCTTCCACAGCAAAGTGACCAATGGTTGATGGCGCAAAAGCAAGAATATTTTAAGCTTAGAACCATTCAATATGACATGTTTCCATGATTTGAATATTATCATGCTTGTTGCTTCTGCAAACTGATATAGTGCAGTTTAATATCAAACCATATATTGCACATCTTATTACCTTATCTTTTTATTAAGGCGGCAGATAAACTCTGATAAAGTAGAAATAATTGCTGGAAAAACTAAAGAACTTTCAAGAGACAAGAAGCAGCTCCAACCAATGATCAGTTCCAAGAGTTGACTGAAAACTTGACACTAGCAGTAGCAGGTACAGGCTCAGTGTCTGGAAAAATGTTTTTGTTTTGATTTGAGTCACTTGACACTAGCAGTAGCAGGTACAGGCTCCTGTGAATGTTAGCCCTGATTCATGCGCAATGTTTGAGGATCTGAGTGTAACATTTTATGTGATCTTGATTTTGATTTCTTGGTTGCATTTAACAATTTTGGGAATCATTCAGCCGTTACAAGGGATCATACTATTTAATTTTTCATATAGTAGGTAAAGATTGGCATTTTTCTATTTTGGAATCTGTGTCACACAGAAGCTTCAACGGTCATCGAAAACAACAGCGAGTAGAATTACTTGAATAGATATATATTCAAGTAATACCAAGTTATAATCAACATCTTTGAAACCCCAAGCATATGACGGGCAAAAACCGGAATGTAAGAAAATGAACGTTTTATCAGTACTCGTATTTTATTTGACTAAGGGTGTGCAAGAACGTCATGCATAAGAATTGAACGCATCATCATACTTAAAAAAATTTGTAAATTTCCCTTCCTTCAATATGAAATTACTACTCAAATCACCAATATGGCCCCCAGGGATCTTTTGCAGATAATCCAAGTTAAGGGTCCACCTTACATTTTGTTTGAACGATGGATGAAGTATTGAGTATAAGACACTTACACCCCTAGAAAAGCCTTTAGTTTAAATTAATCCCACGTTCATGTGTGGTGTAACGACCATTTAACTTTTCCAAAATAATGAGATGACTATTAATAATCACATTGAGAACTGAATTGGAAATTGCATGTGGAATTCTCTTAGTCACAAGCTGACCCTTTCTTTCCAGAGCCAACTTGCCTGCACACTATCTTTCACAGAAATTCCTGAAGACGATATTTTTAACTTAAATTTGAGCACTTAGTCTTACCTTAATAGCATAAAAAGTAATGATCATGAGCTTGAAACAAGCAAGCAGGAAAAGCTCTCTCCTCAACAAAAACCAGACAACTATTCCTCCTTTCCTAAATGGCTGCAGCTCTTAGATCACTTTACTTCTGGAAATTTCTCCTTGTATCCTGCATTTCCGTGGCCTCTGCTCAAGATGAAAACCAGTTCATCTACCATGGCTTCAATGAATCCAAACTGCACCTGGAAGGCTTCGCGAACACCCAACCCAATGGACTATTGCAGATGAGCAACAATTCCCAACTTACAACAGGTCATGCCTTTTATCCATACCCACTCAACTTCAATACATCTTCTCCTCAATCTCTTTCATTTTCTACAAATTTTGTATTTGCCATGGTCCCAGTTAATACTGGTGGTCATGGCATAGCTTTCGTCTTCTCACCGTCTTTGGACTTCAGCCAAGCTCTTGCATCTGCATATTTGGGACTTCTCAATTCTACAAACAAAGGCCTGTCGACAAACCACATCATCGCAGTGGAGCTTGATACAGTACAGAGCGTTGAATTTAACGATTTAACTGGAACCCATGTAGGAATTGATGTTAACAGCTTGATATCAAATGATTCTGCTCCAGCAGCTTATTTTTCTGATGAAGGGTCTTACGTAAGCTTGGATCTACTAAGTGGAAATCCAATGGAGATTTGGATAGACTACAATGGAGAAGAAAAGTTGCTCAATGTAACACTAGCTCCAATCACAGTCTCAAAACCTAACAGGCCACTCTTGTCAACGCCCCTTGATCTTTCTCAAATTCTCTTGGACACTATGTATGTTGGTTTCTCTGCATCAACTGGCATACTTACGAGTAACCAATATATTTTAGGATGGAGCTTCAGCAGAAGTGGAGAAGCACAAAATCTGGATACATCTAAACTTCCTCCATCTCCTTCACTCAATTCATCCGTTTCATTTTCACCATTTGCTCCACCACCTGAGAAAGCAATGGAGAAAGGACGGGGTCCAATTATTATTGTTTTTCCTGTAGTAGCCGTGTTTGCAGTTGCACTGATAACAATCAGTGGAGCAATTTACACTGTGCAGAAGAAGAAATATGAAGAAGTATATGAAGACTGGGAAAGAGAATATGGTCCTCAAAGGTTCTCCTATAAGGATCTATACAAAGCAACTAAAGGTTTCAAGGAGCTTATCGGAAAAGGCGGTTTTGGGAAGGTTTACAAAGGCGTACTTTCAACTTCGGGCCTACCAATCGCGGTTAAGAAAATTTCACATGATTCGGAGCAAGGGATGAAGGAGTTTGTGTCTGAGATTGTAAGCATGGGAGGTCTAAGGCACAGGAACTTGGTGCAACTACACGGCTACTGCAGGCGAAAGCAAGAACTCTTGTTGGTTTATAATTATATGCACAATAAAAGCCTAGATACAATTTTACACAGCAGTACCAAACCAAACCTTAATTGGTTTCAACGATTTCGGATCCTCAGAGGGGTAGCTTCTGCCCTGCTTTACCTGCACGAAGAGGGGGAAAAAGTCGTGCTACATAGAGATATAAAGCCTGGAAATATTCTTTTAGATGCTCATCTGAATGGCAAGTTAGGAGATTTCGGCATGGCGAGGTTATATGATCACGGTAGCATTCCTTGTACCACCAACCTGGTAGGAACTCTAGGTTATATGGCTCCAGAGCTTCTCAGAAATGGAAAGGCAGATACTAGGACTGATGTATTCGCTTTTGGGGTTTGTATGCTTGAGCTGGCATGTGGAAGGAGACCTATAGAGGATGGAAACATAAACTTGGTTGATTGGGTTATTGACTGCTGGAAAAGAGGATCTATCCTCGATGTTACTGATCCGAGACTCGAGGGTCTTTATGTCGAGGAGCAAATGGAGTTGGTATTGAAATTAGGCTTGTTTTGTTCACACCCTAACCCAGCAGCCAGGCCTAACATGCGGCAGTTGATGCAGTATCTGGATAGTGATGCCAAGTTTCCAGATACTGCTCTTGATAGCTTCATGACCAGTGTTTCTACTGCTCATAATGAAGCTTCAGAAAACGTGACTTCATTTCTTGCACTGCTCGGAACCAGTTCTTCTTACACCATGTCAACCATTGATTCAATCCTTGTAGAAGGTCGTTGAACTTGAGCCCACATTTTTACACTCTTTTTGGCTAGTTCACTGAGAGAATTGCGTTGACATTAGTTGCAATCCGAGTTAAGGGTCCATCTTACGTTACTGCTGCAATTCTTGCTTGTTACTTCCTGTTTGACTTTTTCTTGTGGATTTCAATAGTATTTAACTGCTCATTTGCATATACTTTATTTTGTAATTTCATAAATAAATAAATAAGTGTGGGTCTCGGAAAATGTATTTGTTTTGACTTGACTAATAAATCCTGTGAATGTACCCCGATTCGAGCAACGGTTTAAGGTTCTAATTCTGATCGTAGCATAATGTGATCTTGACATTGACTTCGTGTTGGCATTGATCAATTTTGCGAATCATTCAGCTCTTATAAGGGATCGTTATTATTTAATTGCAAATGATATGTGAAACAACGTAGATCTTAAAAGTACGAAGCGCCCCTAAAGGCTTCTGATATATATTATATTTGCATGCAGTCACTTTTTAAATTTCTAATGTTAACTCAGTTACAAAATTAGACAAAAAGATCCCGTAGAACTGAAACAATGAGTCGTATAGAGATAATTTTAGAAATTATAGTCGCTACTTGTACTTTCAACGTCCATTCGAATAGTTTTCCTTGTTTAACTTCCGTAAATAACGGTCATTGGAAGCATGCGCAGCAAATAGATATTCCTGCATTATTCAAATAATACCAAGTCATAGTCAAACATCTTTGGAACCCCGAACTGAAGAGAGGGAAAAGTACAAGTAAAAAGTCAGAAAGAAATTCTTTAAAACTCTTATTTGATTTTGTTAAGCATGTGGAAGAATATCAAGTAGAATAACACAAATATGAAACATGGCTCATTTATAATAGGCAATTGCGAGAAATCCCATTAAGATTCTCTATGCCAATGAACTAGATTTGATGCACCGTCGCATTCAAATAATTTGCAAGTTTCCCTTCGATTTGAAAGGCCTTTCCGGAATTGATGAAGAGATAATCTACGTTAAGGGTCAGCTAATTACATTTTTTTTTTTAACCAGTGTATGAATGCGCGGAATAAGACACCGCACTTTTAGGACAGCTATGAGTCAAAATTTAGAATTGAATTGGAAATTACAAGTGGTTAATTCTCTTAGTCGCACGCTGATCCTTTTTGTTTAAGGGTCAAATTGCTTGCACACTCTTTCACTGACATTCCTGAAGAATTATATTTTAACTTAAATTTGAGTTTGAAATATTACCTTGGTAGCATAAAAAGAGAGAAGCAAACAAGGCAAATCTCTCGATTTGCCAAAAGCCAACTAGTTTTCCTATTTTCCTCAATGGCTGCAGCTCTTAGATCACTTTGCTTCTGGACAGTTGTTATCATATCCTGGATTTCCATGGCCTTGGCTCGAGATTAAGATGAACACAAGTTCATCTACCACGGCTGCAATGAATCCGAAATGCATGCTGAAGGCTTGGCGAAGATCCACCCCAATGGTCTATTGCAGCTTACTGATAGTTCCAAACTTAAAACTGGCCATGCTTTCTATCCACTCCCGTTCAAGTTCGACACGTCTTCCTCTCGTTCTCTTTCACTTTCCCCCATTTTTGTGTTTCAATAGATCGAGTTAAGGAATCCGGTGGCCATGGCACGGCTTTTGTCATCTCACCAACAATGGACTTCAGCCAAGCTTTTGCAACTGCATTTTTGGGACTCCTCAATACTACAGATAATGCCCAGTCTACAAACCACATAATCGCAGTGGAGCTTGACACTGTACAGGGCATGGAATTTAAAGAGTGGGAACTGATGTCAGCAACCTGATATCTACTGATTCTGCTCCATCAGCCTACTTTTCCAGTGATCAAGGGTCTTACATAAAAGATATCTACTTTTACAGGGCATTGGATCTACAATGTGGAAGTACAATGCAAATTGGACAGACAACAGCAGAGAAGAGAAGTTGCTCAATGTAACACTCGCTCCAATCGCAATCTCGAAGCCTAGTAGGCCTCTCTTGTCAACACCCCTTGATCTTTCTCAAATTCTCTTCGATTCTATGTATGGTGGTTTCTCTGCATCAACCGGCACATGTGTTAGTAACCACTATATTCTCGGATGGAGCTTAAACAGGAGTGGCAGGCTCAAAATCTTTATACTTCCAGGCTCCCTAACCTTCCTCCATCTCCTTCATCTCAGCAATAGCTTCACCACCTGAGAAAGCAAAGGAGAAACAAAGAGGTCAAATGATTTTTGTGTTACCTATACATTGCTTGTGGCTGCGCTGAAAACAATCAGTGGAGTCATTTACATTGTGAGGAAGAAGAAACACGAAGAAGTGAAGACTGGGAAAGAGAATATGGTCCTCAAAGGTTCTCCTACAGGGATCTGTATATAGCTACCAGAGGTTTCCAGGATGTTGTTACTCGAATAAGAAAAGAAAACAAAGTATAGCTAAGGTAAAAACAAATGGAAATGAGAGCCACGTAAATTGTAAAGAGAACTTCACACATTTCATTTATAGAAAACATTACAATTTAAAGCTTAAATAACAACACACCAAAGCCAAATAACAACCCACTAGAATCATGGTCTAAAGATTGTGCCACGGTCACAACAAAAAAAATAACCAACACCAAAAAAATAAGAAAAGTTTGAAACATTCAACTAAGCAACATTTATGACTCCACATCAGCAGTCTTAAACACATCTTCTAACACTCCTCCTTGCTTTAGGAGCTGCAAACACTAAGTTTTGTTCTCAAAAACTCAAACTTGCTAACTGACAGTGACATGGTGAAGATGTCTGCAACCTGATCTTCTGTTTTGTAGTAGACAGGAACAACAGCTCCATCTTTCTGCACTTCTCTTATGAAGAATAATTTAATATTAAAGAGCTTAGTTTTTTCATGAAACACAGGATTTTGAGATATTGCAATAGCAGCTTGGTTGTCAACTAAAATCTCCATACTTTCTTCCTGCTCCAGATTAAGATCAATTAAAATCTTCCTCAGCAACAAAGCTTGATTAACAGCAGCCGTTGCAGCAATAAATTCTGCTTCAGCAGTGGATTGAGCTACAATTTCTTGTTTTTTCGAGCTCTATGAGAAATCACTAGAACCAAGTGTGAAATAGTAGCCTGAATGGAACCTTCCCAATCACTATCTGAGTAACCAAACAATTTGAACTCTTTGCTCCCTGTAAATTTAATGCCAAAATCACATGTGCCTTTCACATATCTAAGCACTCTCTTTCCAGCTTTGAGATGCCATTCGCTTGCACAGTGCATAAACCGAGACAAAATGCTTACAGCATTCAAAATGTCAGACCGAGTTGCTGTGAGATACATCAAGCAACCAATTAGACTTCTGAAATATGCCTGATCAATCTTCTCTGTTCCATCTTCTTTATAGAACTTCTCTTTTGAGTTCATTAGTGTGCTCATTTCCTTGCATTCTTCGAGTTTAAATTTTTTTAGAATCTCCTTGGCAAATTTCTTCTGACAGATGAAGACTTCATACTCATTCTATTTAATTTCCATTCCAAGAAAAAAGTTCATTAATCCGAGATCTGTCATATCAAAAATCTCTATCATCTCTTGCTTAAACTCTTCCATAATACACTTTTTATTTCCTATCACGAGCAGATCATCCACATATAATAAGATGATAAGAATGTCAACATCATTGTGCTTGACATATAATGTTGATTCAGATAAGCTTCTAACGAATCTCAAGTTCCACAAGTGTTCATCAATCTTGCTGTACCAAGCTCTTGGAGCTTGCTTCAAACCGTAAAGAGCTTTTTTAAGAATATACACTTTGTCTTCTTCTCCTTCTTTTACATAGCCTTCCGGTTGCTCTACGTAAATCTCCTGACGCAAGAAACCATTCAAGAATGCTGGCTTGACGTCTACCTGGTACACCCTCTAATTTTTTTGTGCTGCAACAACTAGTAAGAGCCTGATGATGTCGAGTCTAGCGACTGGTGCGAAGGTATCTGAGTAATCCACGCCAGGTACTTAAATCCTTTGACCACGAGCCTAGCTTTATATTTGTTGATTGAGCCATCAGCATTAAGCTTGATTTTGTACACCCACTTGACTCCAATTACTTTCTTATTTTGGGGTCGATCAACTAACTCCTATGTTTTATTCTTTTCAATCACGAACAACTCTTCATTCATTGTTGTAACCCAATTTTGATCCGTCTTGGCTTCTTCATAATTTGTAGGCTCACACACAGCAACATTGCATCTTTGGTAAACATCTGAAAATGGTCTTATGTTGCTGATAGGTCTGTCATCCACCGTTTCATTTTCCCAATCTTCAATGCTTTGATATGTTGTGTCCAAAACAGAAAACTTAAGTTTCAGCTTTTTTGAGATTAAATCCATCTTCTTTGCATCATCCCAATTCCACTCTTTATCTTCTATAAAGTGTACATTCCTGCTTATAATAATTTTTTCAGTTTGTGGCTGGAAAACTTTATAAGCTTTTGCTTCGGAGCTGTAGCCAATAAAGATGTCTGGAAGTGCTTTTTATCTAGTTTGTCTCTACTAATCTATGGAACATTAGTGAAGCACAAACATCCAAATATTTTAAGGAATTTCAGAGATGGTTTATAGCCATACCAAGCCTCAAAGGGTGTTTTATCCCTCACTGCTCTTGTGGGAAGCCAGTTTTGCAAGAAGACAGTAGTGCTTGCAGCTTCAGCCCAAATTTGCTTTGGTAAGTTCTTCTCATGTAGCATACATCGTGTCATCTCTAATATAAATCCGTTCTGTCTCTCACTCACTCTATTTTGTTGTAGAGTATGTGGAGTGGTTAATTGATGTTGGATGCCAACCTCCTCGCAAAAGTGATTGAATGCTTCAGAGGTGTACTCCTTGCCATTATCTAATCTAAGAGTCTGAATTCTACAGCCGCTCTCTTTCTCAAATATGACTTTAAAGTTCCAGAAAACTTGAACCACCTTTGACTTGTGCTTCAAAAAAAAAGATCCAACACGTACGGGTGAAATCGTCAATGAATGCAACATAACAAAGACTACCATTCAAAGAAAGTGTTCTTTATAGGCCTGCAATATCAGTATGAACTAATTGCAGCTTCTTTATTGCTCTCCATGTTGCTTTGGGAAATAGTCTCCTGCTTTGCTTTCCAAACTGACATGCTTTGTAATTTGGAATATAGTCATCAAGTTCTGGAAGATCATTTGCCATCCCTTTGGATTTCATCTGCAGCAACCCCTGATAATGATAATGCCCGAGCCTCCTGTGTTATAACTCAGTGGTATTTTCTTTGATCGAGAAACCATTTTGCTTCTCCTCTAATGGATTTAGAACAAAGCTTTTCTCGTTCATTTTTACTTTGAAAATATCTTTTCCATCTGCATCTTTAATCAAGCTACTTTTGTCTTCGAACACAACTTTATTACCTTTTTAATTAGTTGTGCAACAATTAACAAGTTTTGATCAATTTCTGGGACATACAAAACGAACTTTGTACCTGAATAGGTTGTGATTGCAACTGTTCCTTTTCCCTTCACAGCTATGTATGTGCCATTTCTAACTCGAACCTTTGATGAGTTTGTGTTGCTTAGTTCCCTGAATAAATCCTTGTTATGTGTCATGTGGTTAGTACAACCACTATCAATAAGCCAACTTTCACTTGATTCGATGCCAGAGAAACATGTAGCGACGAACAAGTGATCCTCTTCCTATTGACCAGCTGTCTTTGCCTCTTCACCATGTTGATTTTTATTTTTACAGATAACAACTTCATGCCCCCATCTAATTACATTTAGTGCACTTAACATCAGGTCTTCTCCAGCATTTAAATGAAGGATGACTTTTCTTTCCGCAGTGTTTGCAAGGTGGATATAATTTCTTCTGATTTTCATTCTTTCCTTTTGCATTCGTAGATGCTGTACTTGCCTCATTTCCTTCAAAGTCCTTTTTTTTTTTTGCCATATTTTGATGTTTGGCTGCTAAAGCTCCTTCGGTTGTTGTATCATCCCTCATCAATCTTCTTTGTTCTGGTGCTTGTAATGCGTTAAGCAATTCTGCCAAGGAAATCTTTGATAGATCCTCGGTATTTTCAAAGGTAGTGATAGTTGCTTCATATCTTTCAGGTACTGTAATAAGAATTTTTTCTACAATTCTTGAGTTAGAAAATTCATATCCAAGAATCCTCACCTTGTTTACAATACTAAGAAGTCTGTCGGAGTAATCTTTGATCATCTCGGGGTCCTTCATTCTTTGAAGTTCAAATTCCTTGATCAAGTTCAGGACTTGCATACCTTTAATTCTTTCATCTCCTTCATATTCGCTCTTAAGATAATCCCATATCGCTTTTGCTGACTTCAAAGACATGATACGAGTGAAGATGGTGGATGAGACTGCAGCAAACAAACATACTTTTACCCTTGATTTCTTTGTCTTCTTTTCTTTACACGCTTTTATCTGTGCCATGGTAGGATTGTTTAGAAGTGCAGATATTTCATAGTCTTCTTCCACTGCTTCCTAAAGATCCAAAGCTTCCAAGTATGTCTCCATATGTACTGCCCAAAGTTGGTAGTTGTTTCCGTCAAACACCGTCGGAGCAATTGCGGAGAAACTGGCTCGGCTTCCATGACTTGACAAATTCAAACACAGATCCCTTAAGAACAATGCTCTGATACCAGATGTTGCTACTCGAATAAGAAAGAAAAAAAAAGTATAGCTAAGGTAAAAACAAATGGAAATGAGACCCACGTAAATTGCAAAGAGAACTTCACACATTCCATTTACAAAAAACATTACAATTTAAAGCTTAAATAACAATACACCAAAGTCAAATAACAACCCACTAGAATCATGATCCAAAGATTGTACCACGATCACAATAAGAAAAATAACCAACATAAAAAAAAATAAAAAAAATTTAAAATATTCAACTAAGCAACATTTATAACTCCACATCAGCAGTCTTAAACACATCTTCTAACACAGGAGCTCGTTGGGAAAGGAGGTTTTGGAAGGGTTTATAAGGGAGTACTTACGTCTTCTAGTTTACCAATCGCAGTCAAGAGAGTCTCCCATGATTCAGAACAAGGGATGGGAAGCCTTCGGCATAGCAACTTGGTGCACCTACGGGGCTATTGCAGGCGAAAGGGAGAACTCCTCTTGATATATGATTACATGCCTAATAGAAGCCTTGATACAATTTTACACAGCAGTGCAAGACCAAGTCTTAATTGTTTTGAACGATTTCAAATTCTCAGGGAAGTAGCTTCATTTCTTCTGTGCCTGCACGAAGAGGAGGAAAAACTTGTGCTACATAGAGATATAAAACCTGGCAGTACTCTTTTAGATGCTGATTTGAATGGAAAGTTGGGAGATTTCGGCCTGCCTAGGTTATATGATCATGGTAGCCTTCCACAAACCACTAACCACTCTAGGTTATCTGGCTCCAGAGCTTCTCAAAACTGGAAAGGCAGATGCTCGCAGATGTATTTGCTTTTGGGGTTTGTATGCTTGAGGTGGCTTATGGGAAGGAGGCCTACAGAGTATGGAAAGCTAAATTTGGTCGATTTGGTTTTTGATTGCTGGAAAAGAGGATCTATCCTTGATGTCACTGACCTAAGACTGGAAGGTATTTATCCTGAGGAGTAAATGGTGTTGGTTTTTAGGCCTGTTTTGTTCAGACCCTAACCCAGCTACCAGAATTAGCATGAGGCAGGTGATGCAGTATCTTGATGGAGTGCCAAGTTTTCAGATATTCCTCTTGATAGATTTATTGTCAGTGTATCTGCAGCAAGTACTGAAGCTTCAGCTAATGTGTCATAATTCCTTGGGTTTGTTGGTACTAGTTCTTCTCACACCATGTCAATCATTGATTCGATCCTCGTCCAAGATCGTTAAATCAACATTTCAGTGGCTGGTTGCGGGGTAAAAAGCAGAGGGGAAGTAGACTTTCAGAGAAAGGGTCTTAAACAAACTTGTATCTTGCTCGTTGCTTCTTGTTGTGAATTGCAGTAGTATTTAACAACTCACGGTTGTGTATTTTATAGCACATTCCGCTGATTAATTGCTTGTAATGTTGAATGGATTAAAATTTGTTTGCAACTGTGTGTGAAAACGGAGGTTGCCTTGTTTCAGATACTTCTTCTAACTATTAGTGATTAAGCTTAACATTATATTGGATTTATGAAGATAGATTAGATTCTCTAGCATATTTTGATTCCTTGGTTTTATTAGTTTTGATTTGTTTATTTTACTGTGTTTTATGTTGCCTCTTCTATGTAAGTGCTGCAGCAATAGACGACGTCTGCTTTATTTGTTGTTGGGGTGGTGGGTGGGGGAGGAACTACCGTCAACAGAAAGAAAAAAATGAATAATTCAAGTCAGAAAATTTGACTTCTACTTTCTGACTTTATTACCCAAAATGTTAAGATGCGAGGTTGCTCCACTCATGCCTCAGAACTAATTAAGAGTTGAATCAAAGATTCCACTCTGTGCAGGCCAAATGAGCTCAAGGGGAGATGAAGATTAAATTTACTCGAATGTTTCATTTGCCCTGTCCACATCTTGTAAATGCAATGAAAGCTTTATCACTTTCCAGGGTCTAATTTAAGATAATCTAGAGATGAATTAAATTATTATGTGTGGTATGGGTGCCAAGTTTCATGGCCACATATAATAGATTAAGCAGTTTTTTCAATGATGGTTAAAGTGCAGCAAATAATTACTCAGTTATGATCATAAATCATTGCAATTTGTTAATTCATAAGTTAGGTGTGAGAAGAATTATAAGCATATAAAGAAATATTGATAGTTTTCTAGAGCTCCATCGCTATATCATTCTGAGAATTCAAGGCGCGTTGATAGCAAGAGCACTTGAGATATTTCAACAATAAGAAAAAGTCGTAAGCAGCGTGGTTGAAACATTCATCTGAAGACGTGCAAAGTCACATTGACTTGCAAATTAGAGGAGAATTGAGAATAATAATAACGATGACTAAGGCTGTGTTAGCGATCAGTTTTATATTTAACTATCGTAGAAGACTTGTCGTGACAGCAGATTGTTTCCAACTTTTTCTCAATGGCTGCACTTCCTAGATTGGTTTCCTTTTGGTTTGTTTTCAATGTAACATTGATTTTCACGGCCTCAGCTCAAGAAGAAAATCAGTTCATCCACGACGGCTTCGAAGGTTCCGAACTGAAACTGGATGGCTTGGCAAAGATTCATCCCAATGGTCTGTTGCAGCTAACCAACACATCCGAGGTTAAAAGTGGCCATGCCTTTTGCCCTTTTCCATTCAAATTCAATTCATCTTCCTCTCAGTCTCTTTCATTTTCCACAAGTTTTGTATTTGCTATGTTCCCAAAACTGCCTAACTATGGTGGCAATGGGTTGGCCTTTCTCATCTCACCTTCTATGGACTTCAGCAAAGCTATTGCTGGTGCACACTTGGGAATCTTCAATCCATCAAACAATGGCCAGTTTTCAAACCACATCTTCGCGATTGAGCTAGATACCGTACAAAGCCCTGAATTCAATGACAGAGATAGTAACCATGTGGGAATTGATGTGAACGCCTTGCAATCCAATAAATCTGCTTCAGCAGCTTATTTTTCTGATGAAAAAAAGGAGCTCGAAAGCCTTGTGCTAGAAAGTGGAAAGCCGATACAAATTTGGATCGACTACAATGGAGAAGAGAAGTTAGTAAATGTAACTCTAGCTCCAGTCCCAAACCCAAAACCAAGCAGACCTCTGTTGTCAACGTCCATTGACCTCTCTCAGATTCTCCTAGATTCCATGTATGTCGGTCTCTCTGCAGCAACCGGCACACGTGTAAGTGATTACTACATTCTGGGATGGAGCTTCAACAAGAGTGGGCCGGCACAAGACCTTGATATTTCAAAGCTTCCTCCACTTCCTCCACCTCCTCCAACACCTGGGAAGAAACTAAATCATACAGTTATTGTTTCAATTGTAGCCGCAGCGGTTGTGCTGATAACTACTGCCGGAGCTGTTTACTTCGTGAAGAAGAAAAAGTATGAAGAAGTATATGAAGACTGGGAAAAGGAGTACAGTCCTCATAGGTTCTCGTACAAGAATCTCTACAAAGCAACCAAAGGTTTCAAAGACAAAGAGATCATCGGACAAGGAGGTTCTGGAAAGGTCTACAGAGGTGTACTTCCTTCTTCTCATGCAGAAATCGCAGTCAAGAAAGTCTGTCATGATTCTGATCACGGGATGAAGCAATTTGTGTCTGAAATTGTGAGCATGGGAAAGCTACGGCATAGGAACTTGGTGCAACTCCGTGGGTATTGCAGGCGAAAGGGAGAACTTCTTTTGGTCTATGATTATATGCCGAATGGAAGCCTTGACAAAATTTTGTATAGCAATACAAGGCCAAGCCTCAATTGGTTTCAGCGATTTAGAATTATCAAAGGAGTAGCATTTGGTCTACTTTACCTTCATGAAGAGTGGGAACAAGTTGTTCTACACAGAGATATTAAACCAGCTAACGTTCTTTTAGATGCCGATCTAGAGGGAAAGCTAGGAGATTTTGGCCTTGCAAGGTTGTATGACCGCGGCACTGACCTACACACCACCAACGTTGTAGGAACTGTAGGTTATCTGGCTCCAGAGCTTCTTAGAAATGGAAGGGGAACTACTAGCACAGATGTATATGCATTTGGTGTTTTTATGCTTGAGGTGGCTTGTGGAAGGAGACCTGTAGAGCCGGGAGAGTTAGATTTAGTTGGTTGGGTCATTGATTACTGGCAAAAAGGAGATGTTATTGATGCTAGTGATCCAAGATTGGAAGGTATTTATGTGGAGGAGCAAATGGAGATGGTTCTGAAGCTAGGCCTCTTCTGTTCACACTCTAACCCAGATACTAGGCCGAGCATGAGACAGGTGGTGCAGTATCTGGACGGTGATGCATTGTTGCCTGATATACCACTCAATAGCTCTGTATTTGGTGTATTGACAGCTAAAAATGAAGCTCCAAATAATGGGATGTTATCATTTGCTTCGTTGATCGGAAGGGATTCTTCTCACACCATGTCTACCATTGATTCAATCATCACAGTTGGTCGTTGAACCATCACAGTTGGTCGTTGAACCATCAAATTCCTCGTTCAATCGCTGCATTCTGGTTTTTCTAAGGTGACAATTTCTTCTTCTTTTTGTTCCTCTGTACCTTTACTGTGAATTCCCTGAACTGATGTGCAGTTGTAGTCTACTTGACATGGTATTTCTCATCAGTTGTAGCCCACTTGACATGACATTTCAATTTTCTAAGTTTTTTCGTATAGATCAATTTTGATGTATTTGTGTATTAATTGACAAATTCTTAGCCAGTAAAGCAGTCTACGATACTGTGATTTCATTTCCTTCATTGTTCCATTACTACCATTGATTCTATCCTCATACGAGGTCGTTAAATCAACAATTGCTCATGCAATGTGCAGCATTCTTTGGACCAATTATGGTGTAATGCTTGTGGCTGCCTTGCTGCTTTAAAGGAGGAAATAAGATAGGAGAAAATTTTGGACTTTCATAACTTGATAGGAATAGGATCTCTAAAAACAGTGATAAAACAGACCCCATTATGCAGTTACACAAGGAAGCCTTTTCAACGCGGCACTGAGTTTTATGTCAACATATTTTATTGTAGCCTACGGTACACTGTCAGTTTAAGCTTTCACTTCAAGATTTTGGATTCAATTTCTTCCAAGCTCAAACCTTTTGTCTCAGGGACAGTGCGTACTATGAACAAAAGGGATAAAAATGCAATAGCAGCAAAGAGGAGGAAAATGTTCTCTGCTCCCAACAACTCCTGCAGAATTGAACCAGCCAATCAAATTTAAGTATCATGAACCATGTTGAAACCATCTTCAATAGAAAAATGAATAAATACCTTCAACGGTGAGAATGCAAAGGTCACAATAGCATTTGAACCAAAGTTAGTAAGAACAGCTAGACTGATGCCTCTTCCCCTTGTACGAAGTGGGAAAATCTCCGACACCATTAACCAACTAATAGGACCAAATGATATCTGCAATTCCATTTAAAAAGCAAGCACTCCATCAGAATCAACCCTCACCTTGATCTTATGAAAACCATTTCGGTTCTTTTCTCTCTCTTTTTTTTTTTTTTTTAACTGTTGAGATTTAAAATTTTCAAAGTTATTCTACTATAATTCTATAAGTGTTCCATCCGCGGCTGAACACGGAAAAAGTTCAGTAACTTTTGCCAACAACCAGAAGATAATACTGGCCTGGTAGCAACCAACGTAGAGAAGCAGAGCTGCGACAGCAAGAAGTGGGAACCCTCCAAGTATTTTGTAATATGCTGAAAGCAGAAGTAAGGAAAGGGCCTGCAACAGAAATTATTCAAAGAAAGCACAATAACCATCGATTAATTTCTTCACCAAATAATGGGACATCTAACACTGAAAAAGAAAAACGATGTGAAATCAGTATTAGAGAGAGGACGGGATGCATACAATGCCACAGACACCTCCGATCAGCAAGGGCCTTCTTCCAAGATCATCAACTTTTGCCACAGCTATCCATGTCATCACCAACTGCAAAGGATCAATTGGAAACAAAACTTAATAGTCCCCAAAACAAAATCAACATGGTATGGAAAACTAGTTTTTATCCTAAATTTAAAAACTTATGATTAGATTTTGACAAATACCTTGAACACACCAATTACAACAGAAACTCGGGTGGCATCAGCGGCCGCAGAGAATCCCGCGCTCTTGAGCATTAGTATCAAAAAACTTAGTACATCAATATCGAAAACAAACTTAGACACATCACACAGTTTTAAAAGAAAACATTTTGCATTACTTATCAAGTACCTGAAGAATTGGACCTGCGTAATACAAAACACTTGGTTGTCCAGTTATCTGTCACAATCAGGTAAAAGTCAGCATGCCAACACAAATACCTACTCGCTCTCCATTACATTGTTTGTAGAAGGAAAGATGCAGTGTAAAGATAAACATAAAGAAGGCTATTGATGACAACAAAGCCGGAGAACTACCTGCTGGAAAAGGACCAAACCTCCCCCAATAATGAAGGCTTTCAAATTCGGACCCTGAAACACCTCCAAGAAACTTCCTTCAGACTTTTCATCAGTATAAGAAGACTTCAATGATACAAGTGTATCTTCTATTTGTCTCTCAGACAGTTTGTCACCAGGAGGCCGCCCCCTTAGTTTGCATAGAGCAGAGATAGCCTGCTCTTTGTATTCTTGTAAAGATCCTTTGCCTTGAACTGCCCTGAGAAGTAACCAACGTGGAGATGGAGGAAGACTCCAAATCCCTATTCCCATCAACAAAGCAAGAGCAGCACTAAGCCCATACATGTAACGCCAACCCCCAACAGCATTAATTTGGAAGCTTCCCACAAAATAACCCAACTGCAGATAGGACCATATTTTAATACAACTCTATCTAGAAAGAAAGTAAATATAAGATGAAAACATAACATCATCTGAAGACTACCAAAATTCCCAGAACTATGAAGAGCTCCTTTAGAGATATAAGAGTTCCACGTATCTGAGATGGGCAAGTTTCTGCAATATACAGAGGAGCCCCATGCATGGCCTGTCAAATGACATCATCTGAGAGGTGCTCAGAACATGATAGAGTATGTCAAAAAAATCAGTAACCGTACAAAATTGGGTTAACAAAAAAAATTCAAGAAACTCACCAAACCGATGCCAAGCCCATAGACCAGCCGTCCCACTAAAAGAACACCAAGGCCAGGAGCATAGGCAGTGGTCAAAGCACCAAGTGCATATAGAACAGCAGCTATGATAAGCTCCCGCTTTCTTCCTGTATTTGTCAATTTATGAAATCAAACGAGAATGATTTACATAAAAGGTCCAAATCTTTAGGAAAAGATTGATAACTAACAGATTTACCAAGGAAATCTGCAATTGAGTAGACAAGGATGGATCCAAGAAGAGCTCCATAAAGGGAACCACTGACCTATGTACAAAGCAACATGGCATAAAACTGGATTGATACATTGATGGCCATTCTTGGAAAAACTGCAGCATGTTTCCAAATATGAAAAACAAGTTCATTTAGTGTGACATATAAACCATACCACAAGGCCAAGCTGAACAGCCGAAAGGTTGAACCAAGTCGTGCCACTAAGCTCAGGCAACTGTGCAATTATCATTACAATCAATTAAATTTGGCTAACCACATTCTTCTGCAGTTAATAAACTGAAAATATTTTCAAATTAGACAGCAACTAGTATAACTATAAAACCCAGCCACTAAATAATGGAAGCACCTGCAATGAGATGGTAGCGCCAGAGGTGGCACCAATGTCATATCCAAACAACAATCCTCCCAAAGCTGGAAACAAAAACCTAATGTTGCATTGCAGAGTGAAATTAACTCAAACTGAAACTTAGAGAAACATAAATACGTAATCAATCAATGCTTCATCTAACTCTATTCATTTGTTCAGTTTTAATTACTGATGAATTATGCAAAAGATAGAGTTCACTGAACCTTAAAACCATTATGTGCACCGCAATGACTGAACCGAAACCAAAGATGCCAAAAACATGAAAAAAGACAAATCAAGGTGAACAAAAGAAGACAAAATCTTACGGCAAAATCACAGAAGACCAAGAAAAAGCCTCTTGATTAGTAGCGTCAGATATACGCGACTCATCTTCTCCCCCAGCAGAATACTCTCTCTGAGCTCCAACCTGTATGCAAAAACCAAAAATAATCAATAAAATTATAAAATCCCCATTTACTAAAACATCCTGAAGAGCGATGATAATGAAACAACTGATTTCTGGGTCTTCACATTGAATTTGGAGACCAGTAATGGCTTGGTAGATAAGAAATTATTGGCCTTGAAAGGAGAGAGAGATTTTGAAGATGGGTTTGAGTTAGCCTTGCATCTAAAGTAGAAAAATTTTTGGCTTGTGGGTTGGTGTAAATATGGGAGATTGAGAGTGAAAGGAGGTCCAACTGAGGAAGTGAAAGCCATGAATGAATATTGGATAGAGTGAGTGACCAGTGATCATAGAGAGAGATAAATCAGACGGTTAACTGTTGGAGTTCCCGCTTTTATCATCCTTCCCTCTCGTCTTCTTTTCGTTTTGCAAAAAGTCTCGATTCTTTGCTTCGAGTTCCGACTTTATGCTTTTATCTAGTTGGCAAGTGCGGGTTGGTCCACCATCCCTTAACAATTATTATTATTATTTTTTTTAACGGAACATAGTAGGGCACGTGGAGAATGAAGAATTACTTTTGTAGGACCAGAGAAAGTGGGGCATCTGTCTAATAAAAATCTATATAAAATCCACAGCTTTTGAAAATCTGACGAGGCAAACCAATATTAAAATCTGCGAGTCCTGTCATGTCTGACAAGTCATACATGACTCTGTTGACGTATTGTGTTTATCCAACAAAAGTCTCTGTTAGGGTAAGAGACTAAGATGAATATGAGAAGAGAAATGGCATATTAAAAACATAACAAAGACAAAATCTCTTCGTATTCCAAAATAAAAATGGTGAATATGTCATTTGGATTCTCTTTTTATTACTGTATTAGACAATACATTCTCTTTAATTACCGTGTTACAGTATTGTTCCACTCAAAATTAATTCTCCAATCCTCAAAATTATTGAAAGGTTTATCGCTCATATCCATCAGACTCTGTTATTAATTTTTAATTTACAGACATTATGTACAGTATTATGTTATAGAGTGTAATTTTTACTACTAATTTAACTAACCGATACACATATGACCCCATATTTATTTTTGCCATGCATTAATAAGTGTCCCATTTATAAAGGATATTAGGTTGTATAGTGGAATACAAAACGGAATTCATGATACTTATCAACATATTAAAATAATTTTTACATTCATTTTACACATTGAGATATACAAAAAAAAAAATGTCGGCCTAGCGGTGGAAATTAAATTTTAATTCAATTGGGGTTATAAAATAACTCATTAACTTAAAAAAAAAAAAAAGTAAATTCGAGTTAGCCAACAATAAAAATTTACATTGAAAAAAAGAATTGATTAAAATACATTATATACCTCCTCTACCATTTGGACTGGCGTCAGCATATTTTTGTCGCTAATTCCATAAGAATTAAGTTAATATATGAAAATCAAGAAAGCAATATTATTCATTATAATATTAGCATGAAAAAGGGGGAAATGACCAAGACACTATGAGTAGGCTAAATTTGGCATCACCCATGCAAGTGTTTCCATTCTAACGAAAGTTTGTTAATTAAGGTAAGTATTGCTTTCGCTACCTGGATGTCTAATAATTATATGAATTTTACCTAAAAGGTATAACTAATTGTGGGCTTTGAAACTAAAACAAGATTTGGCAGTCGTAGATCCCTGCAAAATGATCCAATGAATATTGTATGTACAAACTCAAGGCAATGTCGAATCAAGCAGAGCCGTTACGTACATGGAAATTTTCCACACCGGGAAAAAAAAAAAAAGAGGTTTCCAAAGTTTGAGAGAACAATAAGGTCACAGATGACTCCTAGAAAGACTATGAGCCGTTCGAAAAGTAAAAACTAAAAACCATGTGTTAATTTTCAGGAAGTGACCGTTACTGAAAATAACTGTTATTCAAAAAATGTGTTTGCCTTTTTTACCGCCATAACCGACACCTCATAATTAGCTTCTTTCAGACACGTCTTTATTGACCACTCCCCCATATCTTCTCTGTATTTTTATACATTAAAAAAAAATCCCTTCTGCAGTTCGTTCCCATAGTGATTTGTATGATTCATATACTGTGAGCAAGGAAGATTAGAGAGAAAATTTCTTCAGGTATTGTGTTATATTGTTATTTAAGCAGTAGAAATGGAAGATTTGGGTGAGAATATTTTTCAGAAACAGGCACTTGTATCAAGCAAAATCAAAATTGGGAAGCCACCCACAAGGCTACAGAGGCAAGCTCCGGCAAGTCTTCAGCTAGATCATGTCAGCAGCAGTTGTTACACAAACCCTAACCTCAGTGTAATTCCTTTGCTATCACCACTTGTTGTCTCGCCTGAATCTTTGCCGGAGGCTGAAGATTTTAGGTTTCCTAAATGCGACGATAGCAGTGAAATGAGCTGCAGCGACCAAAAGAAAGAGCGTCAACATGCAGCTATGGCGGGATATGCAGAAACATCAACCTTGTTTAATCATGTCTTCCAATCTAAATGTGTACTTGTAAATGATGCTCAATGAGCTTTTCATCCTCCTCAATCGAGTTGTTGAACTCTTACGGGCGTACCTTTGACCAGTTTTGCTGTTCAGATCTTCTCGTTTACACAGGCACCATTATAGCAGTGCCGTATTGCGTTTTATACATTAGAACGATGAATCCATAGGTCGTCGCTGTTTTGAATAGATTATTCTTGTTTTTATGTGTTCATCGCGATCTTATTATGTTTTTCCCAACTCTCTCTCTTTCTGATCTTGTTCGGTTGTTTTTGACTTTTGGACATAAATCTCTTCTAACATGGCAAATATTTGCATAGAGTTCTGCTACTCAGTTTCTGTCTAAAAATAAAATAAGAAAATCCCAGTTTGTTCATGACGCACAAGTCTGCTCATTGATCTCAGAACATCTGCATGTTCCAACCACATCGTAAGTATTAAAAAGCAAGTAAATGCATGGCAGCGCGGAATTGTTCTCATGATCAATTTATAATACAGTACCATTAAGTAAACAAACGATGCTCATTGTGAATTAATCAAAATGTCCGCGTAAATGGAATTATACATTCCATTCGAGAAACTGTAAACTTCAGGAACTCCACAAAGTATCCATCCATTTTAAATTTAAGGCCGAAAAAGCTCTTCCCTTTATGTACATAGGGCAACAGCGCAACCAGTCTTAAAAAGGTATTAAAAAAAACAAAGCATCTTGTTCCCTTTCCTCGAGCTTTCATTCAATAATAATCAAAGAAAAATTACAAAAACACCTAAATGACTTTTGGTGTTTTTCCACTAGAGCAGCAGCCACGTGGTGGAGGAACAAAGATATCCCTAATAAATCAGAAGTCGAATTCTCCTGTTGCCTGCATAAGAGATGAAGTCCACTAAGCAAAACTTTGAATTTCATAACCGAGCATACAACAGAAAAGTGGTATAAAAGCACACCTTGTTGAAGAGAATGTCCTTGTTGTTTATATGCATAATGCCATCCTTCAGAGTACATTTCCATCTGCTTTTGGTACGAGTCACCTGCGCCAAAAAAATGGATGACGTTGATCTTTGCTCATGAATGAAAATGATTGCCACTATTAAAGCCAACATCTACATCACTGATGCTTTCCATTGATTAAACTGAAAGTTACCTTGTCGAACTGAGCCAAAACTAAATGCTGAGTATTCAGCTCTTCACCCTGGTCCACGTCGTCCAGCTCATCATCGTCATTTTCATTCAATGGCTCATCATCATCGTCTTCTGCAGCATCATTTTGAGTGACAACAGCAGGAGTGCTAGCCTGAATGTCTACAGGGAGAAAGGAGGTCCATGAAACACCAATTTGTTAAATTCAGAAGAAAACAATCTTTTAACACATTTATGCAACCTACCATTAGGAGCAGGTGTGTTGACTATGTTGTAGTCTTCGTTAACAACTCCTTGATAGTTGTATATCTTTGAGGTGAAGAAGGAAGCCCCAGAAGGAGAGTAAAGAACAACAAGGAAGAGAAGGCAATCACTGGTAAGTAAATTGAGATTTCCCATAATATCCAAAGAGTGCATTTACATGTATGTTAAATAGATAGGCAAGGTGGTGGACTGCACAGAAGTAATGCTTGATAAATTAAAACCCATCAACACCCACAATGTCATGGCACGCAGCATACACGATCAGAGTAAGCTCAGTGGTCATCTAGAATTTATTAAACCATTCTTGAAAAGTCATTATATAGTTATGACTTGGAACATCTCATAACCAATTTTTTTTTTCCCAAATCTTTTCTAGATCCAGTGAGGTGGCAATTATAGACTTTATAGTCAAGATATATTTATTATTTTGTCCTTCATTACCTGCTAAAACATGTTTTCACCTCTCAAAATTGTAAAGGAATCCCATAAAGATTCTATACATAATTAACTACTCTAGATTGATTGTTTTTTCACATTTTTTATTTTTCTTATACTATCTTTTCTTCTCATTTTTGCTTTAAGTGTTGGTGCCAAACTCTAGCTTTTGTAGCGGGTATACATCTAAACATAGTATTCAGGACAAACATAGTATACAAGTCCTGAACAAAGTCTTCCTTATATATCAAATTCAGAAACAGGATTGAAGTATGAATGTTGGTAGTGAAAAAAGAAGCAGTTGAAGTTTGAGAACTTGCAAAAAAGTGTTCGAAAATTAAAACAATGAATTTGGGCAGAAAAGGGGAAAATAATAAAATAAATCTAGCCCTTAAAAATTTATTAATCACCAGATGTTACTATATCTTTAGAAAATGAGGAAATTGTAGGTAAGGAAAGATGGAAATTCCTAATGGCCATCTTACTATAAATAATAATGTTAAGGATCTCAACAGTTGAGTTCCAACTATTATGCAACATTCATTCATTGGATAGTGAATTTCATAATTGATAAAATTAATATTCTGCCATCCAATAACTGAATGCCACATCAGTTGGGACTCAATTGTTGAGTTCCTACTAAATATTCTAATAACTAAACAATTAAAAAATTTTAGCAACTCCTTTTGTTTGACTAAAAGATGGATATGACTAAGATCTTCACTTTCTCAGCAACTAAATGAATCAAAAATTTTGATCCATGATAGCACTTTCAGATTGAAATTTTACAAGTTGTTATACATATCCAGAAACAGTATCACTCAGCACTAAGTCACACTAGACGATACAGAAAGTTACAATGAATATGGTATGACACACAAACATGACCTCAACTAGATCACAGTATAAATTTTATGGATCATTGAACAAAAAGGCCTACACCATCAGATTTTGTTTCAGTATTTACATAAAGAAACCCTATGATTCACACTAGACGATGCAAGTTACATTGATTATGATCACTCATACAAAAAGGCCTTCACAACAGATTTTTGTTTCAGAACAGTTATTGCAGCAAAAAACTTGTTGCTGCCACAAAAATGGAGGTGGACATTGGAAGTGTTCAACAATTACACTAACATGAAGACAACAAAAACACATAGTTACAATATACATATTTGCATGTCTTAAAACTGAGATATAAGAATACTTACATTGGGAGTAGAAAGCACATCATCATATGGATCAGGAATTGGCCCATCCAGTTGAGGAATCTTCACTGATGAACTAGCCAAATTTGCTAAAATCTCTCTATTTGCAGTGGTGACTGAATCCTGTCTACCAGGGAATTCGCTTACCTGAAAGATTTTTACATCATTTAATGCTAGGTATATGCAGACAACATATATATGAATAAACACAGACACATCAAAGGAACCTTTCACCTAAATTAATTCTACTTTTTGTTTTATAAATTGTAAAAAATAAAAACGAAGAAAAAATACCTGATCCAGAGGTACTACACCATTTGATGCTAAAATGGTTAAGACACATAGTAGTGATAATTGCTAAGATAATACAATTACAGGTGGGTCACAAGTTATATAACCTATATTTTAGCACCTAAGAGGTTCCCCAATTCTTAATAGTTAAAACTGAGTTGCCACGAGAAAAATGTTTCGGGTTTGTGCAGAATATATCCACAGTGATTAACAGGTTTACAAAATCCAGACAGCCATACTTCACTTTGTATCAGTTAATACAACTGAAATGAAGCACGGAGGTGAAAACAAAGAAATGGCAAATGTTTTCAAACAGTAGCAGCAATCATGGGTTTTTTTTTTTTTGGGGGGGGGAGAGGGAGAAATTCAAGTCACATCTTAGCTGATCCACCAATTACTCAGTCGATACATTTACAGTCCAAGCTCAAAAATTATTTTCCTGTTTTTTTCCAAACACAACGTGATAGAACACAAAACAAAAAAAAATTAAAAAAATTAAAACCAAAAAACTATGCCAAATGCCTTCTATAACCTACCAGCAGAAAACTAAACTAATTTCAGCTTTAAACAATTTTCAAGGGGCAAAACAAAAAACCTCAAAGCTAATATCCATTTTATCGTGACATATTGGACCCAGACACACTAGTTTTCCTCTGCTACACCTAGTTCATGAGGGGGAATAAAATCATAAATAAAAAAGAGCTAAACCACTTTTTATTCTGTCATCTTAGATGGGGAAAATTTTTTTTTAAAAACATGACTGGTTGAAGAAAGAAGTTGCAAGGATTTTTAGAAAACAAATTTTGCATAGATTTCCAACAATATTAATATAATAAGATTTCAACCAATACAGTCAAGCTTAACAGAATAAAAGTACCGAAACTAGCAATCAAAATCAACAATAATAACTACAAAGCAACTTTCTAAAGGTGATGATAGAACGATATTTAGAATATCTATAAATCTGTTCATTCAGAGAAACAATCAACAGCTCCAGCATCCATTTGATGGCTGCTTTTAGAGAAACAAAGTAGTGCATATATTAACAAAGGAGAGAGGAAATGCACCTCAAGCTCGAAAATCTCAGACATAGCATCTCCAGCTCCATCTTGCTGAGGAATATTATATCCACCATTGTGGTACTGTGCAGGGAAATCCTCACGCTTTCTCTTTCCAGCAGACATCGTGAAGAAGTCCTGGAATTGCCTTCAATATTAAGACTGATGACTAACCTTTATGGCAACAGTATTATATCTCATTCATAAAAGCAGAAAAGAAATATTTATGAAAACATTTCCAAAAAATAAGGCTCATGTAGCTATATCAAAAAAACTCCATGATCATGCATTGTTCCCCGAACCAGAAGAACATTTATCATTCTGCAATCTCAGTATTAACTGATAATAGAAATTACCTGTGTCAGGGGTTGATGAGAGGTTCCTCTATCCGACTCATCCCGCCCTTCCACATAAGCTACAAGAAGACACCAATTATCAACCAAAATTTAACATCTAAAACAAAATTCTCTTTCAATATCAGATAAGCACATACCAACATTAACATCAACACTTAAAGGGGCCCTTTGATTCATCCAAGGAGAAGGAGGAGGTGGCTGCAACAATTAAACATAGAACAAATCACCAATTACATATATAAGCCGCCCACAAAACAATGACTTCTGAAAACTCCTAGCCAATAAATAATGCCCCGAATAATATTCCAAGCAAACAAATTATAACAAAGAAGAAAAAGAAAAAACCAAAGGCATCTGAATTGGATATAATTATTGAGAGAAAATGATAATTAAAAGAAACTGCAATAATAATCAAAGAACGTAGGGGTAATAATGTGCTACCATGTATGAACTAGGCCTTCCATTTCCACTCTTTGCTTCAGTATTGCCACCAGAATCACTGGCAGGAGTGGGATAATCACTAGATCCCGTAGGAACGTTATACGTAGAGTTATCTGCACTTCCTGGCAGTGGTGTGCTTCCTGGTAAGGGTGTGCTCCCTGGTAATGGTGTGCTCCCAGGCAATGGTGTCTGAATTGGAGTTTGCAAAGGCGTCTACAAACAATTCAAATAACTTGTATCAGAACTCCAAATTCCAAAACAACACACAATTTACTTCAACATTCAACTGGAACAATAATAGTTCAGCAGAAACGCACAGGAGACTTTCAAAATCTGACACAAATTTGACTCACCAAGCACTTCTTATTCGTGGCAGAGTAAAACACCCTAGTAGCAGTATCTACTTAAAAAACAAAAAAGGCACCAATCTCCAAAGTATAACACAATTTGAACTCAGATGACTTCAAACATTTGAGCCCCGTACGAAATGTTTTCAAAAAGATGAAAATGCTAAAATCCAGCACGCCAAGCTAACATATCACTCCAAATTTCAAGCACAACTACAGAAACTCCATCATTATGAAAAATAACTAATTTAGTAACAAATAAACACTCACAGGAGGAAAGAGTATCTCAGCAGTTGGTGTTTCATACTCCTCAGTCCCTTCATATGGTACATTGAGATCGTGAACTGGAGTTATCGGACCACCAGGTGCAGGCTGCTTAGGCACTGATGTTCTATCTATCGGACCACAAACAGCTCCTGCTTGGATCATCTTCATCTCCCATATCTAACCAAAAACAAAAAATTAAAACTAAAAACAAAAAATTAAAACTAAAAACCAAAAATTAAATAAATAAAACACCATCCAATAGCCAAGGCCAGCTTCACTACAGCCCCAAGAGAAACACACGATAATTAGTTAATTATCTAATCAACTCGTGTCAAAACCCTAGACTTATCAGATCCAACAAAACCATAAAACATCTTCAAAAACATATCATCATCTTCGATAATTCAAATTTCAGAATTGGAAAATAGAAAATAAAAAAGGCAAATTGAAATTAGAGTTAAAAATGTGAAGCTAATTACTCCTTGAAGCTCGTTAAGAACACTCTCGCCTGGCCCATTATTGACGAACTCGTCACGGACCTTGCTGATGACGTCTTCGATGACGCGGATATAAACCGCGCTCGTCGCCGATGTCGCCATTTCAACAGTAAATTTGAAGTTCTCCTAGCTCCTCCGATTGAAATTTTCTCGGGGAAATTTTGAAGCCAAAGGGATAATTTTCTCGAGAAAATTTAGGGAAGCATAGGAAATCTTTCTAGTTTAGGGTTTAAAAATTTTGGGAGATTTTATTGTGGAGTGAGAGGAAGTTAGAGAGAGATCGGAGAGAAAGAGATTAGAGGAAAGAGAGGGGCGGACGAGAAAAGATGAATAAAGAGTGGAATATAAATAGGTTTGCATCCGATTATATGAGTTGGGTCCACGTGGCAAGATCTGGCAGGGGGTCTAGATTTCTTTTTTAATTTAATTCTCTTTCGGGTTAAGGATTTTAAGCCGATTTGTGTGTGTGTGTCTGGATGTGTATGCTGTATACAACGTTTGTTTCAGGACAAGATCACAACCGTCGCCGCCTATGATGGTCAAATGTTGGGACCCCGTAATTTGAACTTAAAGATAATCGACCGTAACTGTCAATCACCATAAAATTTTATAATCAATGGTAGAGGGTGTAAATAATGATATTTAAAGATGATCCACCGTAGCAATGCTCTTATCTTTAAGGTTTTTTTTTTTAACAACTAAATATTGCTTAGGCATCTTCATTACTGTTGATAGTCTTTTCCGACATTTTTTGGTTGTCTAGTAGTTTCCAAGCTAACTTCCTCATTTCACTTTTGTCGTACCTCATAGATAAATTTGTCAAAGCACTAGTTGTTGCTAGCAATAACCTTTCAACACTCAAGTTAGTTCGTTAAAGCTCAAAGTGTTATTTTCTAGTAATGAAACATATGATAGTGTAAATTTACTAACTGTACATATTCTACTTATCGGTTTTCTTTTTTAAAAAAAATTTTTATTGAGTAACAAGGTTATAGGTAAGTGAATGCAGAAGTATATTATCCGACCCACTAAAAAAAAACATTCTTGTCATAGGGCTAGTTCCTTATCAGAAATATAATGAAATAATTTTTCCTATGTCATGATTATTGAATGTAAATTGTGTTGAGTAATTGATTGTTGGGTACTTTTAAGTGGTTTAACATAATTTGTGTGGGTAGATCGGGGATTATTTAATTATCTTGTGGGAACTTCACATATGGGTGCACGTTGGATCCAATATTGAGGATGATTCTGTAACGCCCACTTTTATTTATTTATTTATTTATTTTTCCTCTTTTATCTTTATTAAATTGAGTATGATAGTTATTATTGAGTGTTTGTGTGTGAGTAAAATTTATCAAATTGCTTTAAATAAGTTACGTAAGTTATTAGTTTTTATTAAAAAAAAGTATTTATTAATTACCAAGTATTTAAAAGGAAGTCATCTTTTTAAGAAGCCGTCTTTTATTTTCTATGTCGTTACAAACCCTAGAAAAAAATATAAGTCTTTAGAGAAGGAAAAGAAAGTTTTATAACTTCTTTTCTTAGTGTTTGCCTTAAGGTATTAAGTATTTCTTTGACTTATATGATTTATTTTTATGAATTGTTTACCTTTAATTACTTATAGTATGATTTGGGTAATATATGTGTGTTTGTAATATTGTGATATATGAATAGTCTCTATTCCTTGCTTGAAATCGTTTTCTTTACTTAAAATCATGTGAATATGCTTACATATCATGGAACTAGACATCCTAAGCTTTCCATTGATAGGTATTGTGTTGAAATTGTCTGAGTATGCATATTGTTATGGGTTTTCGAAGTTGGGTTACTGGCTCTGGAAAATTTTGATTTACAGATCCTTAAAAATTATGGCGAATTTTGTATCAACAGATCTATGTCTCCTATGCTTGCATGTTTAATTTCGTATTTTTATTCCTTATGGTTAAATTATTAAAAATCGTAGCATGTGGCTACTGCAAATCTGGAAACTGTTTTCCAGAATTGCAGAAGCTGAAACATGTAACAGTTGGGCTAATTTATGAATATTACATGCCATCTTAGGATTTTAT
This sequence comes from Atalantia buxifolia, assembly GCA_030444775.1. Lineage (NCBI taxonomy): Eukaryota > Viridiplantae > Streptophyta > Magnoliopsida > Sapindales > Rutaceae > Atalantia > Atalantia buxifolia. The sequence continues at coordinate 16,369,765 of CM059838.1, forward strand.
AATGAAATTTCAATCTTTCCTCTGCCTTTAAAACTGGAATTGTGATTTTTGGGCATGTAAAATAAAAGATACCAATTGTTGAAATTCTGTTTTCAAATCTGGAATTTTTTGGATGGGTTAGATGTTCTCGGAAATAAAACATTTTAAAATAGTTTTAGGAGTCCAAAAATTATGAATTTTAATTATATGCTTTCTGAATGTGTCTTCTATAATTAGAAAAAAAGAAACATATTATTTTGAGTACTAAAGAATATTTTATGAATTTCCTAAGTGGTAAAGGTTTGTTTTGGTCATTGCTGGTTATTAAAAATCAGCACGTGTAAGATACTCATACTTATGTCTAGAATATGTATAAGTATTGAGATAGTATAAGTGCCTATGAATTAAGGATGATTGAGATTATTTTTAAAGTTAGAGATGATATTGATAAAGATATTTTTATGTGATTATAGGATGTGGGTGAGCTCATTGGTTTATTCTTGAGGTATTGAGTTGATTGGTGCGGATCGAGGTAAGTAGATTTATGCATGATATACTTTATAATAAATGCAATTTATATTATAAAAATTATGTTTAAATGAAATTTTTTACAAAACTGATTTTTAAAATATTTAAATGAATTTTGTAGAATAAAAACACTTTTAAATGAAGTTATATAAATGTATTTTAAAATGAATTTTTCTTAAGAAATTAGTTTTCTTAAACAAAATGTTTTCTTAAAGAATTTTCTAAAAGAATTAAATGTTCAAAGAAAAGGTCTTAAATGTTTTAGAAAACTTTAAATGCTATTTATGAAATGATGTAAGGTGGATTCAAAAAAAATGTTTTGGCTCATAGTCCGTAATAATGTATAAGATGCAAATGTTATGATGTTATGTAATGTTATGGCCAGCATGCTGGTATGATGATAATCTTGTGCACAAAGATATTATGAAAAATGCGTGTATAGTACTTTGAACGAGGAACAATGCGGGGTATAATACCCTGAATGATGAAGACTATGAGACATGAGTTACTAATGTTTATGTTTTTATGAATGTTTTAATGCTTTTACAAGAATCCACCCCTTATGCTAAATGAAGATATTGTTATAAAATTTTTAAAGGTAAAATGATAAAGGTTTTCAAATATTGTACATGAATTTGATTACAGAGTTGACGGCTCACCCTTCGTCTCCAATATTTTACAGATTGATTAGAGATGTGGCTTGAGTTCTTAGATGAAGAATTTTTCTTAGTGGGTCTTTGAAGTTGCTTTAAAGATTAAATTTGGCTGGACTTTTTATTTTGAATTAGAGGCTTTTCTTTAGAGACTTTATTTCAGATGTTTTATATAAGGATTCAGTTGAAGTATGAATAATGATTGTTTATCTTGAGATTTATTAATAATAATAAATTATGTAAGGTTTTATTTCAATTTTACTCTTGTGTTTTCATTGGTAATTTTTGGGGTGTTACAGATTCATTATAAGAATAATGGGTCTCAATATTTAGACTACAATTTATATATTTTAATAGAGGTGGCAATCATATAATTAGATAGTACAATAAATAATTTTATTTTGCTAATATATTATCTATACTGTCATAAAAAATTGTCCCTAATTTGGTCAAATTATCATTAACAATAAACTTTACATTGCAATAAGTTATAATTTGTTTAGATCTCGTTTTAAAAAACTTACTTCCACATAATAATAATTATTTGTATGTGACAAAAAATATATTGTATGTTATATTAAATCTTTAAGATAAATTAAAATATTTTTAAAAAGTTGATTGGAGCAAATGTTTATACAATATGCAACAATTATAGAATTTATATTGAAATAAAAACATTAAAGAGAATGCAAATATTTAGACTTTTAAGATAATTTATATATTTCTAATACCAAATAGATTTTTTTAAACTATATTTATGTCTTTATATCAATGTCTATAAATTGGATTTGGTATATTTCATTAATTATTTATTCATGTAGTCACTTATTTAATGATAAATAAGTTAAAACAATAATATTTTTGTATCTACACGTCTATTGAGTTATAAATTTTATATAATAATAAAATTCTTTTGATTCCAATATTACAATTATAAAGAGATTTTACAATATATTTTAAATATTCTCCACTTGATTGAGGAGGTTGGCTCAACGAATTGGTTATACATAGAAAAAGTTGTGATTCATTTAGTTGCTCTACCATATGAACCACTAATTCACTATCAAACCAACTTGGCTCACATTGTTCCCATAGCTTCAAAGATTAAGACTCCATTTGGTTTAACTTTTTAAATAAAGCTTTTACAAGAAAAAATTAGTTGTTTGGTTGTCAATAAGAACTCTTATTAAAATTTTATGAAATTATTTTAATAGATAAGTTTTTTAAAGTTATGATATAAAAAGAATAAAACAAGATTGTCAAATAAGTTGAAGATATTTTAAATATTTTAACATTTAAATTTTTTTTTCAACTTTTACTTTTAAAAATTTAAAATTTGAGATTTTACTAGTGGAGGCAAAATAACTTGTTTAACCTTCAAAAGTTATAGTAGAAAAACAACCAACCAACAACAAAAATGGTGATAGGAGCTTATGAGATTAAATAAGCACTTATGACTATTACGTGCCTGTTTAATATGACTTATTTAATTGTTATAAGTGTTTATTTAATTTTATAAGCTCTTATTATAATTTTTTTATTTGATTATTTTTCTAATATAACTTTTGAAGTTTAAATAGATTATTTTGTTTCTACTAGCAAAACCTTAAATTTTAGACTTTCGAAAGTAAATGTTGAAAAGCTTTTTTTTAAATATTTAAAAATTTAAAATATCTTTTATTTATTTGACAATCTTATTTTATTCTTTTCATAACATAATTTTAAAAAAATTACATATTAAAATAATTTCATAAATTTTTAATGAAAAATTTTATTGGCAACTAAATAATTAATTTTTTATAAAAATTTTATTTATACAAAATTTATTAACAAAAATTCTACTTAAAAAATTCTACTTAAAAAATTATATTAAACGGAGCCTAAATAAACTATAAAAAAAGGCACTAAATAAATGCCCTGGATGAGAAAACATGGGCTAAGATGTGATTACAAAGAGATTGGTAAATATATATCTTCAATTGTCTAGGTCACTTGAAGTCATTTAAGCACAGCCCCCTCTCGAACTCGACGAATCTCAGCCCTCGAGATTAACTCATCAACGCTGTAAAACTTGATAGGCAAGATTAATTGACCAAAACGGCAGCGTTCGACATCGAATCCGGGCCTAAATACCGAAAGTTCACACGATACAAATCTCTCTTTCACAATGTTCTCTTATTAAGTCATCTCGACTGGAAGCGTTGAGCAGCAATCACCCTCTGAGTCTCCTGTCTCCGCTAAAACCCTAGAAAATGTCGGGCGGCTTTTTCCGGGTATGCTCCGATTCGACAAAGTTTTACTTTACAATTTTATTTTATTGAAATTGTTCATTTCTAAATATTGGATCTAAATTCAACGGTTCTGCTTAATTAGGGTACGTCGGCCGATCAAGACACGCGGTTCTCGAACAAACAAGCCAAGCTCTTGAAAACGCAGAAATTTGCTTCTGAGTTGGACCACCTGGTTCGTTCGATTTTGCGTAGAAATTTTCCGATACTACTTCTATTTCTTGAGTCTGTTGTTCTTTTGCGTGTTTTTGAATTATGCAACAACTGAAGTAGCCAGGGTTAGAAGATGGTATTTAGGGTTAATGTTCAAATAATTGTAGTATTATTTGTTTGCTGATGGTGTGTACTAATGATATGGTTTTAGGTGGACATGACAAAAGTGAAGATGGATGTTATGAAACCGTGGATTGCTACTAGGGTGACTGAGTTACTTGGATTTGAAGATGAAGTGCTCATCAACTTTATATATGGTCTTCTTGAGGGGAAGGTAATTTATTATAACAGTATCAGATAGTTTATTCGAATTATGTTCATAATTCTTCTTCTTTGTCAAATTGTACTTGCGGGTAGACGGACTGACGGAGGCAGGTTTACATAGATTTTAAACCCCATTGCTTATTTAATTTATGTCTGATGTCTCTGCACTTGTAACATTCTATAATTTGGGTCACAGTCACAATGGAGGACACCATTTTACTTGGCATAGGATCCAGAGATCAGCATAGCAACACCCCAACCAACCAGATATCAGTTGACTGAGATGAGACTGGTTATCCAATATTTTTGTGATTTATCGTTTAGTGTTATTTCCTATTAAAAGGAAAAAAAAATTCTTCAGAGTTACTGATTATGTGAACTTTGGGATCGTACAATTTGTTAGGTTGTGAGGGTGGTGTACTTGTCTTGAACCATGTGCTGCTTATTTTCATGCAGGAAGTGAATGGTAAGGAGGTTCAGATATCGCTCACTGGTTTCATGGAGAAACATACTGCAAAGTTCATGAAGGAGCTTTGGACACTTCTTCTCAGTGCCCAGAAGAATGCAAGTGGTGTTCCACAACAGTTCTTGGACGCCAAGGAAGAAGAGGCAAGAAAGAAAAAGGTATTAACCCCCCCCTCCCCCGGCGCGCGGGGTTAGATACAGTGCACACGCCTTGACTGTTTTCTAACAAATTTATTGTGTCTCATTGCAGTTGGAGGCAGATCGGATAGCAGATGAAATTCAGAAAAAGAAAGAGAAGGAAAGCAGAGAACTTGACAAAGAGAGATTGAGGAATATGGTAATAATAATTTATTCATGCTGGAGCTGCATTTTCTAGAGTTGGGTTTTTGGTTTTAACTTCCGCTTGTGTTTCTTATGTTATTCAGCTAGCTTCTGCAATTATTTGGGTTCATGTCCTTTACCTCAAAACTACTGTAGGACGGTGCAGTTGAGATGAAGACCACCAACGCTGCCTCGGTTCTAGACTCAAAGACTATGCTGGAAAAGGATTCGAGTAGCTATCCCAAGGATAAAAAGGAAGCTGGTGAGAAGAATGGTGTGAGAGGAAGGAGCAGGTAATGGGTTTCAATTTCAGCATTAACGTGGTTTGAGGAATTTTTTATTGGTATCTAATCCCAAATAAGACTCGTAATAAGTGAAGGGGTTTAAACCATTGTATATAGTAGCATTACCTTCCTATGACACTTGGTTTTGAATAAATCTGAATTATAGTTTGGAATCATGAAATAAAGATTAAGGTTCTAGTACATTTTTTAACTTCATTAATTTGATACTAAAAAGGCCAGACTAAATGGATTAAATTCCAAACTTTTAATGCTTATTATCACATGCACGTTTGTACGATGCAATTATAATTTGAATTTGTTCACTGATCATATTTTAGGTGTTCATTTGTGTTTCCTGCTAGGTAACAAGTAATTATGTTCCAGTAATGTAAATTGTAAACCATGGAATTTTTTTTTTTAAATAAAATGGAACTCTGGAAGTGCTTGTTGTACGTATTTTGTCGCTTTTGTGAGTTGTGTGATTTTCGGTTGTATTGTGATTTAAGATTATATTTATCATTAGTGAGTGGCTGCCCATAAAGAGTTGTTGCAAAGAATATTCTCTCTTCTGATGAAGGTATAGTGGCATATGACAATATAGAGATATTTGGTACCTTATTGATTCATGGAGGAAGTGTTTTGATCTCTTGTAATTGTGTCATTCTCTTGAAAATCTTCCCATATTGTTTGGGAAGATCTATGTGTGTAATGGACTTTTCATTTTTGATATTTCTTCAACTAGTGGCATTTACATCATGCTATGTGCCTTTGGCATGTGGAGATGGGGAGAGTTATTCTGGAAATATGACTTTTAATCTTTCTAATAGTACAGCATTGTTTTCGAAGCGTGATGCTATGTTAAATCCCTGCAGGGTTTCAAGATCTCCACTTCCAGTTGCTCATTCCCCTTTATCCCATCGGTAATTATGCTGACTGTTATTCTTATGCTCTTATTGCATGGGTTTTATTGTTGTGCATGTGTTTGACAGCTTTTTTTTTTTTAATCATGCAGAGGCTCACCTTCTCGGTCAATCAGCAAATCAAATTCAAATTCCAGAAGTTATTCAGAGTATGCTTTTATTATCCTGTTGCATCTGACCTTTCTTGACCTAATATGTTTATATGTAATTTGTGATTTCTTGGCTAAGTTAGATCTTCTGATTATTAGATATCTAATTTTAATTAATACGTGCAGTGACAGACGCAAATCAAGGAGTGTATCTCGATCACCCAAGGCGCGAAGGCGCTCCTTTTCTCCGAGAAGACGGTCCATTACACCTCGTAGGAGGCATTCACCTCAAAGATCACGTTCTCCTTCAAGAAGATTGTCTTATTTTAGACGAAGATCTAGGTCACATTCACCTCGTAGATCACCATCTCCCATACGGCGTAGGCTGCGTTCCCCTTTTCGCGGGAAATCTCCATTGCCTCTACGTCGCAGATCACCATCACCTGTTCCACATCGTAGATCACCATCACCTGTTTGGCGTCGTGGATCACCATCACCAATTCGACGTCGTAGATCTCCATCACCTTCTCGTCGACGCAGATCTCCACCTATTCGGCGCCGTCGATCTCCTTCACCAATACGGCGCCGTCGATCTCCTTCACCCTTGCATCATAGGTCACCATCACCCACGAGGCGTAGATCTCCCTCTCCTGTGCGACGGCGGTATCAACGGTCTCCATTGGCATTGCATAGGTCTCCTCCAACAATTGGGTACAGGTCACCCATGCCTAGCCACTTGAGATCACCAACTCCTTCCCAGCGTAGGTCCCCTTCACCTTATGAATCTAGTTCTTCATCTCCTGTTCGACGCAGGCACCCTTCACCAGTCAGGAGGACATCTCCCTATGATGGCAGGAGATCAGTGCATACTCAGAGAGAAAAATATGGGTGAGTCAGATCTCTTTTGGAAGATTCTTGTTTTTTCTTTTCTTTTCTTTTTTTTTTTTTTGGGATACCTTGCAGTTGAGTATGGAGGGCAGTTTTTACTGTATTGTAATATGCAATTTCAGAACCTATGAAAAATTGTCTCCTGTGGCACGTCGACCTTCCAGCTCTTTGAGGTCACCACAGCAAGATCTAAAAGACAGGAAAGATTTACGTAAAAGGGAGTCAGCTTTTTCACCTTCACCTGAAAGGTCGCCAACTGTTTCGGAATCTCCACCTCGTTTAACAAGGAAAAGGAGTACTAGTGAGGACAGGTGGTTGTTATGTCAGCTGTCATGTTTAATACTTATGATTTCTTATAATGTTTAAATCTTCATCATCCCCCCACCCCGCCCTAAAAAGGGAAAAAAAATTTGTTGAGCATGTGTATGTTTTAACATTTTGGCTTCTTTGGAAGGTCATTTAGTCCGGATGAGAGCCCTGTGAGGCAGACTAGGGAATGGATGGTCGGTGATGGCAACATAAGTCCTTCTCCAAGACCAAGGGAACGGAGACATCAGGATGGTACAGAAACAAGCAAAGATGGCAAAGAAAATAATCGTGCAAGGTCAAAATCAAAGTTCGACATTTTCTTGTCCTTCCTAATTTGCTTTCTTTCGTGTTATCATGTGAAATTTCTAATTCCTTCTGGAATTTTCTGAGTGGTTTATGTGTTTACTTTGTAGGGATGATGGAGATCGTATATCTGTTCTATCACATGAAAGATCTGTACGCTCAGCTACAGTCAGTAGGCGGAGAGGTTCTCCTGTTCGAATTCGCTGTAAGAAAGAGAATTCGCCTGGGAGGTAAACATGTGTTTTATTTGATGTCCAACTTAAATTATGCATGAGTTTATTTATAAGTCGCTTTTGTAGTCTGATATTTTAACACATTCATGGCAGTGAGAGATTGTCTGGGAGGGGTGGTCGTCCAGAAACTTTTGAACAACAAAGATCCCCAGCACTATATGAAGGCTCCTTGTCAGGTGATAGGCAGCGGTCAACCTACCCTGGAGAAAGTAAAATATCTGAGGAGAGAAACCGCTCTCATAGAAATAATGGCAAGGACAGTGATGGACGCAGTGAAACTGAGAATGCAACAATGGAGGCTGGAAATGTTGATCAAAATAATAGGAGTGATTCTTTTGATTCCGGTTCTGAGGGAAATGGCAAGCACAAAACTAAGATCAAGGATAAGAGAAAGCATAAAAAACATGGCAGGGAAGAAGTAGCTTCAGATGGTGACAACAGTTATGATTCTGAAATAGATAAGAAGGAGGCTAAAAGGAGGAGGAAGGAAGAAAAGAAATTACGAAGAGAAGAGAAGCGCCGACGACGTGACGAGCGACGTCGTAGAAAGGAAGAACGACGTGCGGCAAAGCTGAAAATGAAGAATCAAAGTGATGCTGATGCTTCAGATGATGAAGATGCACCTAGGAGGGAGTATCGTCCAAGTGATGATGAAGAGACAGAATCTGACCAGAAGAGACTTGAGATTGAGTTACGAAATAAGGCTCTGGAATCAATTAAAGCGAAGAGGAACAGCAGTCGCTAAATCTTTTGTGTTTTGGAACATTTAGATGTTATTTTGTCATTAAGTCTCTTGTTTACCATTATCTTTAAAATTTGTTAGGCTATTTTATGTTATGATGGGAGTGTTTTTATTCTGGTTACTGTTTAATGTAGTCTGTGTTTACTGCTGGCAGCTGAAATGGATAATGAGGATTTCCTGAGCTATTCTCTTGAGTGCAACTATATGCAGAATATGCTGCTAAATTTTCTGGTAATATTTGTCTTCCCTTTGTTGGGAATTTGATTTCTGTCTTTTTGTTGGGATTTCATTGGTTGCTTGGATGGGAAGGCATCTTGTTTTCTTGATTGCCGTTATTGAGATTATTGCATTTGTTATGTAGGATTTTGATTGATGTAACATGTATGTCTGAATCATGTAGCTGGTAGAAATTAATAGGATTTGTAGTTTCACTGATCTTAGCATTCTTCTTGAAAACAAAACTAATTGTAGAGGTCTTGCAATTGCACTGATATGACATTGATACTAAATCAGCTTTCTGGTCAATTGGTAGATGAATATTTTGTCAACTAGATGACTTTGGTTGAGCAGATCATATGCAGATCCACAGTCTGAACATCAATTCAGGTGAAGTACCCATTTCCTTTTAGGTCTTTTTAGAAGAAATCTTAGTAGTGCCTATAAGTGAATCCTATTCACATGTTAATTATATCTACTTTCTCAGAATTTCGGTTCCCCTTTGTATGGATGGCAGCTTGAGAGTTGTTCCTGGGACTTAGTTTTTTAATATTCTTCATGGTGCTATAGTTTTCAGAATCATCCTGTCCTGATGTTGATATGGGCTGTAAGGTCTGTAAGATACTGATAGCAAGATCATTGTATGTACCAGTAATGATAAGCGGTGTACAAAAAAATATATGAATATTCTTTTAGCATTTCAAAGGTGTTGATCTGCTTTTCCGTGTGAATACACGTTTTGGTCATATGCGACTTGTGCAAAAGAGTTTGTGTTTGTGTTCATTGCAGGCAGGGAGATTTATCAATTAGTGTTTGTGTTATTGAGATGCCCTTTAACTTGTGCAGTTCAATATTTTTATCTGTTGTGATTTTAGACTTGGTCTGCTTTTTATTCAATTATAATTACATCATGTACAATGCATTTGATATTTCTGGTAGAACGATTATCTGCCTTTGTCAGGGATGTGGATCATGCCATGGATTATTGTATTATTTAGAGCAGGTGACTGAGCAGGATCCAAGAATTCAGAATTTCTGTTTAGGAGAGTATTTAATGTGAGGGTTATATGACGGTGAAATTATTTGAGAAGATGATATGAATCTAAGCTTTGAAGAGGTAACAATTAGTCGAGTATAAGCATCTGTCCTGCCAAGGAGTACTGCAATAATGCATCATGAAAGACTTTGCGATCCTCCTTTTTTTTTTCTCTCTCCCTCATAAATAGTCTGTGTGCACTTGGAAACAGATAAACGCATACGAGAGCCACACTTAATATATTTACTTTTAAACGAATTCATTCAGAACTTTTTTCTATAATTATGTATGAGGTGGTAGATCAGAGAATTCTATAGAGTTGTTTATATTAGTATATAACGATTGAAGCCCTATCAGCAAGTGGGTTATGATGCTTTTCATCAGCAAGCTTGTTCTACAATCATCAATTTCTGACTTGAATTGCGGGGTTGAGTGTATTTGTTGATTTAGGATCTGAGTTTGAAGCTTGTTTCAATCCTTTAGGTATTGAAACTGCCCAATTGACATTGATCAAAGAATTTGTTTGAGCCCCTTGAAGCCTACAACTGTTGGCAACAGTTACTAGATTTTTGCCATATCTTTAATGTTTTGGCATTTGTGGGCCACGGCTGTAGGACTTGTGGCAACCAACTGGATCAAGTTTGATGAACTAAGTTGCGAAACACAGTAACGTTGCTCCACACTTTATATCTACTGGTTCTGGGTGGATGGGTCGTTGTCTGGTGTTGATGTGTGCGACACAAAATGTCTGGTGCTCAATTTTCTTAAGTGGATAAACCATGACGACGTGGCTGGATACCATTTGCCAGCACACTCCCTTGCCTCTACATCCAGATAACATTCAAACCAAACAAAACTCAATCGCCACAACAAGCATTCATGATCCAAAGATTTGTTGTATATACAACAAAACACTAACTGCAACTGCATCGAAGGAGAGTGTCCTTCTGATTGTTATCCTCTGTTTGTATATCCAAACTTATGGCCCCGACGCTTACTTCCTCAAATTCATTTCTGCTCAATACAACACCCCGTTCAAGGCTCATCGTCAAGAACCCAAGATTCGGTGTGTTTGCCAAGAAAGCTGGGCCGTTCCCTCCATTTCAGCTTGGCAAGTCGAAGGATGAGAATTCATCTGATGAAAGCTCAAATGGTGATTCCGGCAATTCCAATCCTTTTCGCTTCAACTTCGGTAAGGTGCGGGATGTGACATCTTTGATCCCAGTTGTGAGTAGCCCTGGAACTGGGTTGTCATTTGGAAACTCTAGAAGGAAAGACCCTGGTACGGTTTTTGTGGCTGGTGCAACTGGGCAGGCCGGTATTCGCATTGCCCAAACGTTGCTGCGTGAAGGTTTTAGTGTTAGAGCTGGTGTCCCGGAGCTCGGTGCTGCTCAGGAATTAGCTCGTCTTGCTGCCAGCTATAAGGTTAGCTTCTCAAACTGGGTGGATTAATATGTGTTCCGAATTATCGTCCAGGCAATTGATTTTGAAAAGTAAAAGGATAGAATCTAATAAGAAGCATTTTCATGAATTATTAAATTTTATTGGGCAAAGGGAGACTTTCACAGTAGAACAGACAATTGCTTGGTGCTGCATTCCTACTAGGATATGCCAAATCGATATTTAACATTATACTAAAAAGCGGAAATTTATATAACTAAGCACATTAGCATGCACCAACAATTTTCCAACTAGGCGGTACTGTTGATTAGGGATTGGACGAATATTTTATGTATATGTGTTATCTGATAAACGTTGTATAAAAATTAGTTTATATGACCAATTTGAACTAAGGACCCTTTATATCACCGCTTGGGATTTTGGTAGTTGAACTAATTAGATGATTTGAATTATATTGATAAACCTTTCGTTTGAGATTAATGCCTTTTAAGCCGGTTTGAGAATTGAATCTTTAGCCGGTAATAATAATAATAATAGATTCATAAGATGCAATTTCAAAATTTAATTGATTAACTCAACTTTAGTAGCCGTGCTTTTAAAATTATTGCAAATTTGTTACATAACTAAGCACAACAATTTGCATTAGCTATACTCTATGATTTGACTACTTTAAGAATTATAATATATCAAACAACTATAAGAAATGTTTTAGTCTATCATTTTACTGTTATATATTTACATAACTAATTATTTCACTATATTTCCGTTAATATCATTAGTTGACTAATAAAGTAATTATTTTACCTTTGAAAAAAAAAATAAAAATGGAGATATTAAATATTATATTCATAGTGATTATTTTTAGTTACTTTATATTTTAAATTTATAATGTTGTAATACTTTACGTGTTATTAATACTTTTTATTTTGTAAAAAAAAATCATATCAAGAAAAAAATTTAATGTTTTATCAGTCATCTAACTAGCCAACTAACCGTATTATCAGAAATATAACAAAATGATAGTGAAACAATAATAACTTTTGTATTACTTGTCTTTGCATCATAACCGCAGATCTTATCCAAAGAAGAGTTGAAACGTCTCAATGCCGTTGAATCCAACTTCGACAGCGCAGAATCAATTGCCAAAGCCATTGGAAACGCCGGTAAAGTAGTGGTCACAATTGGTCCCACGGAAGACGGTCCCACCAGCGAAGTCTCCACATCAGACGCTTTACAAGTAATCCAAGCCGCTCAACTAGCAGGGGTTGGCCACGTGGCAATCATCTACGACGGGAACACAACGGCCGCATCAACTTACAACGTACTCGACGGCATCTCGTCGTTCTTTAACAATCTCTTCTCGCGAAATCAGCCGTTGACTGTCCCCGAATTTCTACAAAAAGTAATCGAAACGGACGTTAGCTATACGTTCATCAAGACAAGTTTGACCGAAGACTTTTCGCCCGAGAGTTCATACAATGTCGTGGTGTCTGCTGAAGGAAGCGTTGATGCAAACGACTACAAAGTAATGTAATGTATGCGGTTATATCTAGTTCATTTTTTTTTTCCTTAATTTTGGGCGAGAAATTTTTTGCTTTCCTTTTATATTATTTTTATTTTGTTGAACAAATTATGTTTAGGTAGCCAAGTCTCAGATAGCATCGCTGGTGGCAGATGTTTTCTCCAACACAGCAGTAGCTGAAAATAAGGTACTTTTTTTTCTGTATCTTTTTTTTACCTCTAACATGATTAGTTGAAATCGGCTGAATGTTTTCAATAATTGTTGTTATTTAGGTGGTGAAAGTTTTTTCAGATCCATCGGCTCCAGCAAGGCGTGTAGATGAACTTTTCAGGTGAATTTTAATTATATGCTAAAAATAATATTGTACATGCATGTGCGTAGTCTCTTTGTTGAGTATTATATGCATGGCCTAATCTACGTGATGTGCAAATTAATACGTACGTGTGGGATTGCATTGGCGTTAATTTAGCGCCATTGCCGAGGATGGAAGAAGAGCAGCTTATGCTGAAGCTCTTGCAAAGGAAAAAGCCGAGGAGGAGGCAAGAGTAGCTGCCGAAAAGGCCCGCGAAGCGGCTGAGGCGGCGAAGAAGCTTGAAGAAGAGGTGAAAAAGCTTTCGGAACAAGAGGCTAAGGCAGCCAGTCTAGCTGAAGAAGCTCAAGAGAAAGCTGACGTTGCTGGGGCTCCATTGGAAAGCCTATTGAGTAAAGCGAAAGGCATTGGTTCAGGATTCTCTTGGGACAAATTTAGTTCCCAGATAACAACTGCGGTTCAAAAGTCTACCGATCAGATACCCAAAGTGCAGATTGCTACCGTAAGGGGACAAGCCAAGGCCAGGACGCTGCCGCCCACAAAAGCTGCTGTTAAACAGACAACAGCAAGGCCTCGTGCTGTTACAAAGCCAAAAGAGGAGCTGCCAAAGGCTACGGCGAAACAGATCAACGAGTCAAAGCCGGAGGTGAGGAAGGCGTTTGGTGGCCTGTTTCAGCAAGAAACAATATACGTCGACGATGACTGAGTTTATAACATGCTTGGCCTAATTTTGTGCAATTGTGGCTAATGAGTATGTAGAAGTGTTGTTGTTGATGATGAATCTAATTAAGAAGTACGAAACCTGTAATGGCTTAAAGGCTTGCAATTTTCATATTTTTGCTTTGTATTTTGTTAATACTTTTGTGCCATGCATAGTCAACTTGAAAGGGATTGACAGTAACAACAACAGAGGATACAAGTTGACTGCCGGTATAATAAGTTCCGTTTTCTTTCCTCCTCAAAAAGGCTAACATGATAATACCGACAACAATGAAAAAAAAAAAAAAACTATTTAGTGACAATTACTGACGCTGATTAACTAGCAAATAAGATACTTCTTCTTTCTTTTTTTCTTTCTTTTTTTTTTTTTTCAAAATTTTCATTTCTAAGTTTAAATGTACGTGCGTGTCCTCTCTCTCCCGGCCAAGAGGAAACTATGGAAAAAAAATCAGTCCTCTCACTGAGCATTTAATTTATTACGTCCTTACTTCTTCAACAAAAGTTCTCTCATGATCATCTGAATTATTTTGAATTCAAAATTTTATGCAACGTGATTATTTTCGTGATTGTATCTTCAAAATTTATTTATTTATTTTTTTCAGTTTTCAATTTAATTGACTTCTTAATCTCTAATCAGGAGGCTTAGAACTGGAGAGAGATTATTCCTTGGAAGAACTTTTAACAAGTCTTGAGCAATTAATTTTTCTCATGGCTCGACGTTGGACAAGTACTGCATAACTTACTAGTGCATGGTATTGTGGGATCCGTATGCTAGTGGAAAGACTTTCATAGCATGCACTTGGAGCTGAAATCTAATTTATGATATGACACAGATGTGCTCCCTTCTTCATGTCTCTTAGAAAGTTGAAAAATATGTGGTAGTTTTTTAATGCTGTTTATAAGAATTTAATTTATTTCAATTGCAGGATGGATAATGAATTACAATTTTGTGTTCATAAGCACTTTTTGATAGTCTGACAATTAATTTAATTAGTGTTAGTTTATCGTTGTCATGAATTTAATAATTAGCTCTGGTCACTCAATAAATATCCATAAATTACTCAAGAATAAAACTTAAAACAAGAATTTATTTCATTGATTTGAGTTCTCGATCCGAGCCTTGTCTTTGCCGAGAATTTTTTGTTCACCTGATTTATTCCAAATTTCCAAAAAATTAACACAACAGTAAAATATTAATACTTATAATTGGGTTCCCAATAAATTAAAAAAAAAAGACAAATTATTATACCCAAGAAAACATATTTCTAAACTAGAAATATGACCTAAGTAAAAATTAGCTTAAGTGACAAGGCTCTAGATATGGAAAAATTAGTAAACTCTCCTTCTACTTTAGGAATTCTTTTGTGTTTATTGATCTCCGCATCTAGAGCCCTTGCCAGTTCATTTTTCGCATTAAGATTGCATCTACGAGAAACGATGAATGAATTTATTCCCATAGAAAAGGTTCAATGCAAAATAGAAAAGCAAAGTACAGAACTTGGAAAACAAGCAATCATCACGAAAAGAAATTAAAAGAGAAAAGGTGCATGAATGGCCTGTGTCCCCGGATATGATTAATTTTATGAAATTCAGAAGACGATGGCAATGGCATATTGGCATCGATGATAGCTTAATTTATAACCTCCTTATATGTTATCGAGATGGTCTTTATTTCAGAACATGGTAAACATAGAAGAAGAAATAATATAAATGCAAATTGAAATCCTTGAGCTGTTTGAATTGGATATAAATATAGGCAAACTATTTATGTTGAAATCGAAATGAAAGTTTGATATTCACAATTATAACTAGCCTGTGAAACAAGTCATTGCCTAAACAACTAAATAGCAAGCTATCATAGTAATCTCTTGCCTGAGAATCAAAATTAAATTAATCTCATGAACTATATGATGATGATTATATGAAGATCCTTCTTAATTTAAATCATTACAAGATGCAAATGTGGGGGAAAAAAGACTCAAGACTATGAATGCGTGCGATAGCAAGAATTGCATGGTCATTTCATACTGGTCTTGCTTCTTATCATAGTTTGCTATTCTTCTTAAAAGTAGCAAGAATCATGGTCATTCCATAATGTTTTGTCTTCATATCTTGCTTAGAATACGTAAACCAGAAATTAACCTCATTAGCAATATGATAAGAAATATATGAAAATAGACCTAAAAACTAGCCACATGAGTGATATGACAAGAATTATATGAAGATCATTATAATTTAAGATGCAAATATGGGAACAATCAAGATCATTAATTATGGCATGAAAATATTAAAAAACAAAATCATGGTCATTTCATAATTACTCTTTCTTCAGATCACAGTCATGTATTAATTGCTTAAAATATGTGAACAAGATTCTAACTTCGTCACTGATTTGATAGGAATCATATAACGATTCTCTTAATCAAAACTATTATGAGATACAAATATGATAAGAATCAGTTAGACCATTAACTATGACTTGCATAAAAAGCAAGAATCATGATTGTCATTCTACAATGGTTTTAAATTCTCACCACATTTGTTATGCATATTATACACTGATATTTACTTAGAAGGATCTTCATGTATTCTTGCAACAAAGTTAATGTCTTATATATATAAATCTTTAGACACCTTTTTTACCCCTCGCCTCCTGTGCTTTCAAGATTAATATTCACATCTATGTCATTCACTAATTCTATATACGGGTAGAACACAGGAGAAGAAAGGGATATTTGATAAAGAGGGATTCCTATGATTCCCTTTGAAAAGCAAAATGAGTCCGTAGAGAAGAATAACAATCTCACCAAAGAAGTGCATATTAGATCACTATATATCCTTTAATTTTGACTATGATTAATCGAAGTCCTAAACAATTTATCCTTGTTTTGATTAATAACAGGATTAAGCTTAAGTACTGGTTTCATTTTATGCACTAGCTTGATGTACTTGATGACGAACTTGGTGGATTCTTTACTTGGTATCTAGGATACAACTAGATCGGACGTTTTCTTGCAAAACCCTAATCACGGGTTCTTTCTTGCATGGCACATTTTAATATGGTTTATAGAAAGAAATTGTCTTCACTAATAATTAATAAGTTGCGAGATCCTAATTAGAGCCAAAATCTAAAACTATAATTTTTCATGACATATTGAGACCGGTTAATTTATTCCATCAAGTACATAACCAATTCGGCATAAAATTTAAAACTCACATGTGGCCGAGCAATCGAATTCTTCTATGATTCTAAGCACTCCAAACAAAGGGAACACCCAAAATTATATAGTAAAAATAAATAAGTTAAGCAGCAAATTTATATATGGTTGCGAAAAGACAAATGTTAATTATAATTAACCCTGAAAGACAATATTTCGAATAAGTGTGGACATAGCAGAATTAATTAATTATCAAATAATTAAAATAATGAAGAACAAGAGAAGTATATATCAATCGTAGTGATCTGTTGATCAGAAGAACTTTTTGGTACCCGTTGCTGGTGTTGATGAGTCCTGACGAGGCTCAGGCCCCAGTCTAAGCTCAAGGTCCAAATCCTCCTCCTCCGATGAGCTCGATAACAACCCTTTTTCAGTGCTGCTTGATTCCCTTTGATCAATTTTCAATGGTGATGATCCTTCAACAAATAAAGACAGCTTCCGGACATCTCCAACTTGGGTTTTGTCCGTCTTCATGGCATCATTTTCTGCCCCGAGAATCCAGTTAGGCCGCTGCGTTGCAGTACTTCTATCTTGACAATTGCTCATAACTTCCATCGATGGCCTTATTGTGGAAATTTGAGAATAAGAGGCTCTAATTTTCGAGATGTCGAAAGATTGTTGATTTAAATTGTTTGAGGAGGCAGCTTGCTTGAGCTTAGCCTTGTCTTTGCGGTGAATATTCATGTGACCTCCTAAAGCTTGTGCATTAGAGAAGCCTCTCTTGCAAAAGGTGCAATCATAAGACCTAATTGGGCTTGCAGCGGCTTGTTGTTGATCATCTGAAGTTTCTTGTTCTTGATTTTCTTGTGAAGGCTGATCATGATCAGTCTCCATTTGGTAGCTTTGTGAGAGAGACTAGGAGAGATGGTCAACTGGAAGCTCGTTAATATGAATTTTATATACTGATTCAAAGTGTTTACGGCCTGCTCTTGATGTGTATTCAACACAATGAACTGGAACTTCTAGGATAATAGGCTAATCTTAGACAATTTCAACTCTAGCAAAAAGACAAGTTTTGCCTTACACATTGGTCATTAATTGGGCAAGTAGACTGGTAATATTTTTTAGTTAAATTTGTTTTTAACTTTTTATGATTTTGAATTTTTGCAATGGCCTGATATTTCTAGACACCTTTAACCATGATAAGAGAAGAAGTATCATAAAATGTCTAGGAAACAAAAGATAAGTCAATGATTCAAAAATAAAATCTTCGATTTCTAAATAACATTCTGATTTACATGTTTGTACTTATTTGTTAGAATCTATTTTATTGCAAAAATTTTTGGTGATTTTGATTTGATTGTTTCTTTTTGTTGCTTTCACAGCATTAAATCAGAACGATATATTTCAGTGAAAATTGCTCATCTGTCAAAAAATTTTTTAACAACTATATGCTTAAAAAATCTATGATGAACCTGGTCTACAAATATTTCATTCGCACATACCCACAGGCAAATTTTGCGGTGTTTTGTTAATTATTGTTTTTGTAAAATTTGTTATAGACTCTACCCAACAATACCATTTTAAGCATTTGATTCTCCTCTAATTAGATTGCAAAACAGTAGAATTAAATATGAATTAAGGATAACTTATGTTTTTTGAAAAAAGAAAAACTAACTAATGAATCCTCATTTATTGCAACTGCCGGAACATGAACCTAGTTTTCGCCGTCTAACTACAACAACTATTCAATTTAAGACTTAGACTGCGATATCTAGCCATAAAAATTGTATTTTGAAACGTATATAAGTTTTAATTAACTACTAATAAGTAGATTTCACAATTTCACAGATAAATCAAAACCTAGGCATTGACACACCTCCAAGTTCTTCCAAATTATACTCATTAGCTTCGGTAAATGCGGTCTAATTTTCTAAATCCTCACTTAGATAAGTTTTCTACTTTTCTTCGAGTCCACAAAAGGTTAAAAGAAATGAATATTTTTGGCCGCCTTGGTAGCCAAGAGCCAAATATCGGCAGCAAATACCATTTAAAGACCTTAAAATGGGGGGTGGGCATTCTAGTCAATCAAAATTCTAAGGATCAAAAAATTGAAAATTAAACTAATTAAAAACCGAAGCTGGCTCTGGCTATCCTATTTTGCCCAGCTGGGCATGCAAAAGCCGTAGCTTTGGATTTCCTCCACGTGGAGAACTCTGAGACATGGGAGATGGGACTTTCGTGTTCATTTTACAATAATTCACAACATTAAAATTTCTGTCAATGTCAACTTGTCTCCTTCAAGAATGCCATTTTGTCCTAGTTTTATTTGCCTCTGACTTTTCTTTTTCCTTCAAGATTATAATTTTATCATGAATTGCAGAGTCAGCTGCTTCTAATCTCAGTTTACGAAGCACATATGCCGTTGCTCAATTCACGTTTGAAGTTGTAATGCTTGTAGGCTTCATTGTCAGAGTGTTTACAGTTACCAAGTTTGGCTTCTTCAATTCGTTCATTTATGCGTACATTAATAGTGAAGTACTTAATTAGTATGAAATTTCATCATTTGGCTTATGTTGCTGGTTTTCCTGTGTGTGCTCTTAAGTTGTCAGTTTTAGTTATGCCAAACAATTGTTCTTTGTTTTAATTACTTTTTAATTAATGCTCAGGGGTTCAGCGATTGTTTAGCTAGATATTTGCTTAAAACCATATCTATCTTTCTCGATTGCATGTCTCCATCCCAACTTTGTGTCTTTCTGAGCAAGCGACCTTAGTTTGACGATTTTATTATATAACATACTCTTTTGTTTTAGATATATTTTGTTTAATTAATTAATTAATTTTCTTTCATGAGAGTAGATCTATGTGCTTTGTGTCCCCAGGGGTGACAGCTTACCTAATGTACGTAATTTAAGAAAAAAAAAGAAAAAAAATTCTGCAATACAATCTACATCAACTGTATAATACGATTGCTATGCATTAGTAATTAGCTGATGATGAACGGTCAGAAATATGATCTAAAATATCTGATATCTCTTTCAGTGTTAGTACTTCATTGATTGCAGCGTTCGTCAATTTTATGATGACTATAAACAAGTCTTAAAAATTCATGATTAGGCTTTGATAATACTTAGCATCTAACGAGACATTTGATCAAAAGTTTAACAATTATTGTTCCCCATTTAACCAAATAAGAAATACAACACAAATTAATGGCCACCTCATATCATGCAATAAGTTGACCTTAGCCCAGTAAAATAAATTCAAAACGCTTGTTTTTTCTGTTATTGTTTGAACATTGGATTTGGATGATCAATGCTAGTATTGATCTCGTGCTTATCTTTTTACAAAGCTCCTTGCTAAATTCAAATTTTTTAGTGTTACGTTAGGGATACAATGGATCATAAAAAAGATATTAGGGACCCAAAAGGTAAAAATGAGAACAAAAAAAGAAAATAATAATAATAATAATTAAAAAAAATTAAATAAATCAAAGAGGAGGCCAGATGGGAGCACAGAATGGTCACCTTACTAAATTTCAGCATTTGAACATGGCTAAAAAGGCAAAACTCGGCTCTCTCCCATCTGTCTCCCTCAAAAACCTCTTCATGAGACTTTTGCTTTTGGCTTTTAGGGCTTGTAATAATATTTTTAATTAATTGCAAGAACAGAAGAGGAACAAACAAAAGACGCGTAGGCGTTGCCTCATCAATGATGCAAAAATATTCTCTTAGACTTAAACTAGGGTTTTGTGAAATGTAACGTAAACAGAAGGATACAAAGGAGTTGGTGATGAATTTTGGAAGTTTTGTGAAGGCAAGAAAGGCTAGGAAGAGAACACAAGCTTATGGATTCTACTTGGTCATCATCTTATTCACTTATTTATTATGATAATCATGCTAAGATAGACAAATTAATAGGAGAACGGATAATATTGTCTTATTTGTTAATTCCACCTCTGTATTTCTTTATCTAGTCCAGAGATTTTAATTTTGGGTTTTGATTGCTACTGAAGTTGTGAGTGTTCCAAGAAAGAGTGACCATGAAATATATGTACTTTGCGTAACTAGTTTGTTAGAATGTATGTAAATAGTATTAAATATCGTGTGTGTGTGTGTGTCTGTGTGTATAAGCTTTAACCGAGGTGGAATGACTGGTTCGGATCGAATTGTATGTTCAAATTTTGGTTCAATACTAAATCAAACCGAAAACCCAATAGTAGGCTCAATTAGTGTCCAAAACGAGTAAACTAAGAATTGAAATGCAGGTCGAATTTGGTTTGGTTTATTTTTAAATTCAGCTTTTTTGCTTTGGTTTATATTAACTAAATGATTTGCTCTTCGATTTTGGCAAAAACTGAATCAAACGAACTGTTTTAGATTTTTCAATAACAATCTAAATGGGATTAAAAATAAGCAGTACATGGATTCATACAGATGCCCAGAGAAAGAAACTAAGAAAGACTACATAAATAATTATCATTTATTAACTAATGCATCAGTCTTTGCCTAGTCACCAAGCTTCAGCTCGAGATCTAAATCCGCGGTGTTTACTTTGAGACGGAAGGCGGTGACACTTCATCTGTTCTCTTTCTCTTGCAATTACTCGCTACTACTTTGTTTCCTGAACCAACAGCCAAATTCAAGCTCATCACTGCAGGCAAATCAGACTTGACAAAATCAGCCCAGTGAAGTCTCGAATTATGCTTCATCATGCGTTCTTCTTCAATCTCTGATTCTAAGAAGCTGAAAGCTCTAGCAGAAGAAGAAGGATGTGGATCAAAAGACTAATAGGACCTCGTTTGGGTATCTTGATGATCCCACCATTTCTCTCTATGATCAGTGAATGATGTCGAGGCAAGAAGTTCCCTAGCATCAGGTTTAACATTATGACTGTAACCCAATAATGGGCTAATTGATTAGGGTAATTTCTTGATTGATCATTAGGGTTATGAAAAGAATCATAAAGATATTGATGATCAAGTTTCTCGCTAGAGGACTGCTTGGGCCCAGCCTTTTCCTTTCTCTGACAATTCATGTGCCCACATAGGGCTTGAGCTGACTTGAATACTCTTGCACGGCAACTGAAACTATAACATCTTGGAGGCCAAGTGAGGCACCATACGCCCAGCTGCGTCTACAGCATACGCTTTCTCTTCCCATGGCCTGGCTGATTGATTAACAAAGCTAGATCCTCTCCGCGAGCTGCTTTTGCTGCTTCCCCGCATGAAAAGTCCTGCTTGTTCCATTGCATTCATGATTACTTCTGTGCTTCAGAGTCTAATTAAGGATTAAAGAGAAATTATTCCTCTTCTAGATCATTACATGAAGACTTATAATGAAGATCACTAAAGCATGTTCTTACTGATGATCGGGCAGTCCTGTACCGTTGTGGTTTCATAGGATATTAATTTCTCATTAATTCCTTTTGAGCTGGTATTTTGGCAATTACTACGATGATTGACTCTGTGATTTTCATATGTAGTTTGTTTAAGAAGATTCCCGTTCCAAGACATTTTTATCTTGAGCCCTAAAAATAATTGGTAATTTATATGAGATAGAACATCATTAAATTAATATTTTATAAATTGATAATTTTAATTAAATAATAATTTTTGTTTGTTTTGACTTGTGATCAACTTGGTAAATAATAATTTAGAAATTTATTAAATAATAAATTTTAAAAAATTTTATTTTATTATAGGACTCAATTGATACGTAAATTAATAATTATTTGAATCTAAAAACAAGTGATATGCCTATAATTTTCTTTGTTATACTAGCATAATGCTTTATACATTTCATCAGTCATTGTTGCTTAATTTCTTTACACGGCTTTCAAATGTGAAGTTTTTTTATTGTATTATATGTGTGTTATGTAGGGGTGAGCAAAACCGAATAGGAATTAAAAAAAAAATCCTATTTGGTTCTTTTTTTATTTCAAAAAAATTGAATATAGAAATACCAAAAAAAAATCCTATTTGGTTCTTTTTTTATTTCAAAAAAATTGAATATAGAAATATCAAACTGAATCATTTGGTTTGGTTCGGTTTTCGGAACAAAATTTAAAAAACTCGAACCGAACCGATAATATTTTGTTTGGATCCCTCTCTTTTATAAAATTTTAATATGACATAATATTTAGAAAATATTTACATATAGAAATTATGTTATGGCCTAATATGTTTTGTAAACTTTTCAAAAGGGTCATTGACCAAATGTCAACAAGGCAATATAACATTCTAATCCCTATATTTTGATAAATTATATTATGCGCAGAAACTTATTTTATTTTATTTATATGTTGAGCTAAAAGTTTTGATATTAAAAATAGTAACAATGATTCTAAAAATTCTTTATTTTAGTCCAAAATTTTGTAATTTTTTTTTTTGCGTATACAAATTTGTAAAATTTTTTTTATTATACATTAATTATAGTAGGCCTTGTGTGCAAGTTAAGGTAAACTGAAAAACCAATTTATTAATTCAATCCGTTCAGTGAACCATTATCAAAAACTCGAAACCGAACTGAAAAATCAAAACCAAACCGAAAAATTAAAACCAAACCCAACTATCGATTCCAGCTCAATTTTTATTTTCTCTAAAAACCGAACAGATTTTTTGAATTTAAGACCCGAATTGAACCGAAACAAAAAATTTATCCTAAAATTAAACCAAACTGAACCGATGCCTACCTGTAATGCTATGTTAAGAGAAATAAGAGGAAGATTAACTTAAAATAAGATTGTCAAGTGATTAATTTACTAGTATCATACAATTTGATAAAAATATTACATTCTCTAATTACACTGCCTTTCTATTTTATAAAAGTTCTTATTATGACATTTTTTTATAAATTAATAAAAATTTTATGGTATCAAAGACTAATTTTTTTTTTTGATAAGAAAGATTCAACTTTCAATAAAAAATCCAAAGATTTAATATGTGATTTTTTTGACTATTAATTTTTAGAGATTTCACTGCACCAGATATCCTAAGCAATCGCCGTCCAACCAGTCATCCATTGTTGATTAAAAATCCAAAGTGAACTCAATGAAGTACAAAAACCAAAACCAGTGATTTGGTTCGGTCTAAAATTTTGGTTTCTTAATCTTTTCTCCTGTACAAAACAGAGGTGGGCTATGGCTGTGGCTCAAGCACTGGTTTTATCTCCATCATCACTCTCTACTTGTTCTTCTGCAAATTCACCACCTTCATTTTTCTGTAAAAGTAAAACCCACAGCTTTGCTCATATAGTCCTCTCTTTTAAGCCCCGAACCCCTAAACTTGTCCATTATTACCATATAAATCACATATTAAATCAAAATCAAAACATGTCGTGCAATCCAAGAGCTAGTAGTAACAGCTCCATTACAAGCCACGAAAGCAGGTGGTCTCTTCAGGGCAAGACTGCTTTAGTCACTGGTGGCACTCGCGGCATTGGGTACCCTATATACCACCCTCCACCATCCATACACAATTTAATACACAGAATAGAATGTAGAAAGAATGACTAAAAGACAAAATCTGATGCAACTCTCCCTCTAACTATCGCATTAATTAATGCTTCTTCTTTTTTTTTTCTCATTCCTTGTATTTCTTCAGCAATTTATGCTGACTTGATAATTCTTTCTTACATTTATGCTGACTTGACTTGATGATGGTTTCTTAATTACTTATTTTCAGCAATTTAAGGTGATTTTGCAAATGGGTATGTTTTGTTTTTCTTATAGGCGAGCAATTGTGGAGGAGTTGGCGGGTTTTGGAGCGAGTGTGCACACATGCTCGAGAAATGAGAATGAGCTGAACAAGTGCTTAACAGAATGGGGTAGTTTAGGCCTTGAAGTTATGGGTTCTGTCTGTGATGTGTCAGTTCGAAGTCAGAGAGAGAGTTTGATCGATTCTGTGTCTTCTTTGGTCGATGGCAAGCTAAATTTCCTTGTATTGTTTGTTCTTGATTTTCTCTTACATGTCCCTTTTCAAGTACTTATGTATTTGTACTGTTTGTTTATTTGCCTATGAGAGTTTTGTAGTTGTACTAGCTGTGATTTTTAAAACTTTTGCAATACTTAAATTGTGATTTTAATCTGTCAAATTCTTATGAATTGTCTTAGCCATGTCCTAATGATGGCATTTTAGTGCTATTGATGCTCTGCTTCTCTTTACTTTTGTGCTCAATTTTCCAAGAATTTATACATTGAGGTAAACATGCATTTCCATCAAGAAGGTATAACAGTTTATTGTCTTGTATATAGATAAATAATGTTGGGACAAATGTCCGGAAACCAATGGTGGAGTTCACTGCTGGGGAATTTGCCACTCTCATGGCTACAAACTTTGAATCTCTTTTCCACTTATGTCAACTATCTTATCCCCTTCTAAAAGCATCTAGGGAAGGAAGTGTGGTATTTACATCCTCTGTATCCGGTTTTGTCTCACTCAAGAATATGTCTGTTCATGGTTCAACTAAAGGTAACTCTCTCGATATTCAAGTATGCTTGCTTGGTTAGTGTGCTTTTTGAGCTGGAAGGGTCCACTGGAACGTTACTTATTCATTAATTTTTGGTTGTTTCTCAGGGGCTATCAACCAACTTACAAGAAATTTGGCTTGTGAGTGGGCGAAAGACAATATAAGATGTAATTCTGTGGCACCTTGGTACATCAAAACTTCAATGGTGGAGCAAGTAATTTCTCTTTTCACCTTGCTTATATAGATTTTTTTCAGGTTGAGAGTTGGCTCTTGAGCATGGATCCATAATGGTGTATGGTGATAGACATGGACATGAATCTTAAAGAAAGTTAAATCTTTCGTAGTTGTCATCAAGTACATGTTTTTTTTTAATTTTTTTTCCCTCTTTGTATTGCTATGTGATCTACAATCTGTCTCGCAAACGGGGTGTCAAATTCAGTCTTTATCGCTCTTGTTCCCACTATGTATGAACTTGTTAGGACTAAACGTTTCTTTTAGTGATATGGACTATCTTCACGTTTCAGGTGCTTAGCAAAAAAGATTATCTAGAAGAGGTTTTTTCTCGAACCCCTCTTCGTCGCCTTGGAGACCCCACAGAAGTTTCATCTCTGGTAGCATTTCTTTGCTTCCCTGCATCATCTTACATCACTGGCCAGATTATCTGCGTTGACGGAGGAATGTCCGTGAATGGTTTCTACCCAATACATGACTAGAAGTGGCCATTTCATCATTGTCGCATTAGCTTTTCCTGTTACTTCTTGCCGCTCTCTATTTTTGAGTCTGATGCTTTCTGGACTTAACCTCTGGACAAATGATCTCCTCAATTCATCCCAAGCTGTTGGGTGTTGCCCACTCTAATAGTGCAAGGTTTTTTGTTTAATTCATTTCATGTGCCTTTCCCCATGGATTATTACCATTCATCTATAATCTTGAAATTTCAAGGCTAACAGCATTCAGAATACCGGTCATGGGGATTGCCATACTTGCTCGCTTGATCTCCTGCGGGAACCTAGAAACTAAAGAAGATATATCATCACATGTCATTCTCCAAAGACTGGGGATCCTCAGTCCTCACTGTTTATTTGATTTCATTTCTTCTTAGTCCTCAGTTTTTCTTTAATTTCATTTCTTTCTCCCAGCTTATGAAGCCTTGTATATTTGATGAGCTCTGCGTTGTATTTCCCTTCTCTACCTTTGCCAAGATGTATCCCTGACATATCTTCTAACCGCGGAATGATTCAAATAACAGCACTAATGGTTAGTGAATTTGGTGGTCTTTGCTAAAGCCTCATGGGCAATCTGAATGAAAAGCCCAATGTGTGCATTGGGCTAGACCATCTTTGGTCGACAATCCTCAAGTCAATGAAGCTTAGCTTAAAGCCCCCAAAAGCAGGCCCGCTGCTTAATGTGCATGTATGGTATGTGTCCTAGGCTTGGACTTTTGGCATCTTGACAGCTTAATGACCAATTAGGTGGTGAACAGTGGAGCTGATACCCCCACCCCTCCAAAAGGAAGGGCAGTTCGCAGTTGCTTAGTTTGCATGTGTGATGTGTGTTAGGGGAAGGCCTAGACATAGGATGTGGACTTGCCATGTCAATCCCAGAAATACATAAATTGATGCTCATCAAAATCATCCTTCAAGTTTGCCTTCATCATACTTACGCAAAACGTCCATTAAAAGCCAGATTCTATCCCCAATAAAAACGACGCCCTGCCTCTCTAGCATTCTATTTCTGAAAGATAGATTGTGTGAAACACATGAACTTGTCGGAGCCACATGTTTAGTGTCTTCATCGTGATTTTCGATTAGCGCTAGGCTCTAGCCTGTGGCTGGCAGTTTACATATATATCCATTCTAAAACTAAAATTAAAATTACTGCAAGTAATTAATTGAAAGATCATCATCAACAATGGTTGGGGCTCGTTGAAAATATAACAGATGGAGTCTTCAAGGCGTGCATGCTCTCGTCACTGGATACTTTTTCTTCTTCTCAGTAATTCTTCTTTCTTCTCTCTCTATAAATATATAGAAATGACTCAGGCACTCTCTTATTAATTTAATCATATACATATATCATCAATTGCATCCATGTGGTCCTAGTGGAGGAATTGGCACTTGCAGAGCTGTAGGTGACACATTTGATGCATGCTGGCTCTACGACTGAAACAGAGCTTAACAAATGCAAATACGATTGGGAAATACAAGTTAAACACACACACGCACATGTTTTATTTACGTTGATTTATGTTCAATAATTAACCAGGCATATTTATATTGCCTTGTGGAGGAACTGGCAGAGCTAGACGCCACTGTGCATTATTTGTGCGATTTGGATGCTGTTGATGCAGAAATCTAGTTTGGCCGTTACCTCAACCAGGTAACTACATCAACACTTAAATTTGTTTTGATGGGAGACGGTACTGCTTCCACTTGCTTCCTTTGAACAGATACGGACGTCCATGAATACTTCATTCTGAGCTCAGCTGCGATCACAAGGAAAATTCAAGGGGGCGCCGGATGTTTTTCCAGCAAAAACCCCGACGCTCAAATCAGTTATCCGGTTTCTGAAAAAACTTATGCCATAAATATCCGTAACTTAATTTTGACGATTTGAAAGCAAAGATTTTAATTTCCGCATGAAAGAATTAAAAGAAAAGTTACAGCATCAGAGAGATACGTTTCCCCTTGGTAAAAAGTGTCTTACCTTGGTTTGACTTTGCAGGGCCTTTATAAGCAGCCGAGTATCTCGCTTCACCACTGGGGTGGTAGTGGGTTGGTTGAATGTGCCCATCGGGTGATGGGTAAGTGCGTCAGTTATCAGGCAGTTGAGAGGTTGTTACGGTAATCGTCCAGATGGGGGCATCGTGCTTAGTTTTCTAGGACAACTCACTGGTCAACCTTTGACCAAGTCTTTGTAAAGACCTAATCTTGGCTTCTCCTCCTGAGTTCCTTGGCAGTCCTCATGCATTCGAGCAGCTGACTATTACAACCCTTCTCGAGAATTGCTTTGATAACGAGGAGGCCATAGCCTGCTCGGGTGTATATGGGGGGTAGCTTTTTAACCACCCAAACAGATGCAGCAGAGAGCAAGGTCTTTGTGCGTCATTGGGAAATCAAAGGATTCAAAGTAACCAGTTCAGTTCATCAAAACAAGAAGAAAGAGAGAAGCGAATGAAACAACTCTCCTCTTTGTTCAATGCCAAACTTAAACATCCTTTTATATCACCACCTTCATTTCCCAAATCCGTCGTTATATTCCACATTTTCGTTTACTTATTTATTAATTGCTTACTTATATTATATTAAGCTGGATTATACATACATACATATATATATATATGACTGTAGATTAACAATGTTGGGACAAATATAAGAAAACCGACTGTCGATTTCACAGCTGAAGACTCGTCATTTATAATTGCGACCAATTTTGAGTCTGCTAATCACTTGTCCCAACTTGCACATCCTCTTTTGAAAGCCTCAGGAGCAGCAAGTAGTGTTTTCATGTCTTCAGTTTGTGGAGTCTTATCTGTAACCACTGGATCAATGTACGTAGCAACCAAAGGTCATTTATTTGTTCACATTTACATTCATTAATGTTGTTGATGCAACATTTTGAATGCTGCATGTGATCTAATTGGTACATAATTTGTTAAATTGCAGAAGCCATGAATCAACTTGCAAGGAATTTGGCGTGTGAGTGGGCAAGAGGCAACATTAGGGCCAACTCTGTGGCGCCTTGGATCATCAGAACTTCCCCATCCGAACCTGTAATAAATTTTAATTCCACAACTTATTAACTATAAACTCTAAGTTGACTTGGCTAGCACATAATTTTATAATATGAAATGCATAAACGTTTGCGCAAGAAAATCGATTGCCTGCTTAACATTTTTCAATTGTATTTTGATAATTTTTACTTTGAATGCAGTATGGATCTGAAGAAAAATTTTGGAAGTATGTAATCTCTGGCAATTCAATGGGACGTACCGTGGAGCCGAAGGAGGTGTCTTCATGCCTAAGGCTTCTTTCATAGGTGATCAGACTATCTGTGTGGATGGAGGCTTTGCAGTGAATGGATTCTTACTCCCATGAGCCCGACCTAGAAAGAGCAAGAAGGCCAATCTGCCGTACAAGTCTTTGTGATTCGTGTGATACGTTATGAATATGTAATTGTTCTTTATATTCAACAATCTTATCAGTATCTTGCCTTGCTAGATATTAGATTGGCTCATGTGAATCGCCGATCGGTTCGGTACCAACTCGCTTCCCATTTTTCAGTTTTAAACCATAAATTCTTTTGTATTTTGTAGTTTTTTTTTTTAAATATATGAACCGATCAGTTTTTGTTAATGTTTTAAACCGAACTTAACCGAAACGCTGGTTTGATTAGGTTTATCATGGGCTCCAGCTTTGGTGCCCACTCCCACAGTCCTACTCATGTTATTGTGGAGGAATTGGTAGAGGTTGGCGCCACTATGCATACGCGCGAAGGGTAAAACGGTGTAGTTTTAGGTTTGAAATGAATTCAAATCACTGTCGTTAGGCATGTGTTAATAATCCCTTCGTGTGAACCCAAAAAACAATGATGCCTACTATGTATTCATTTTGCTTAGAGTAGGGCTTTTGACGCCCCGTTCAAATTTCTCGTACAACTCTTTTTTAGTTAGATATGGCAAAAATGTTTGGGTGTGATCCAGCCCGAAAAAGGTCCGTCTAAATCTATGGGTTTTAAGTTTGGCATGCAGCGGAGGGGTCTAGTCATGAGTTGAAAATTTAAAAGTCCAAAGTAGATGGTCTTGAATATGGACTTATGGGAAAAACTTGGGCTCGGCCCCGGTTTTATATTTTATAAATAAATTTTTTTATTTTATATATTATGAGCTTTATATTTTATATATTATATATTTTGTGTATTTAATTATTAATCTATTATATATTGTATAATCAATCAATCATCTTTAATTTAAGTGTTCCTTTATTTTTTCTCTATTTTAAACTCTATTAAAAATTTATTTAAAAAAATTATCTAAACTTAGGCTCTCCATGGGCTTTAGGCCCAAGCCTAGCCCGAATATGGGCAGGCTTTTGGAGGGCTTGGGCCTGGGCTTGAAAAAGCCCGGCCTAGGCCCCTAAATTTTCATCCCTATTTTTAATTGAAAAGCCTAAATAACTAAATCACTTCTAATGTTGAATATAAACTTAATTAAACCATATTAGTCTTTTAACAAAATTTTTACATTCGTCTCATTTTATAATATATATTTATTTTTAAATTTGATTTTTAAAAACTTAAAAAAAACTAGTAATAGGTTAGAGTCATGAAGATAAAACCTATGTAATAAAAAGAAAAATAATTTAAGATTTTTATGCAGCTTATAAATAAAAACTTAAAAGAAATACTCTTTTAGGGTGAATTAACTTTTATTACAAGATGGTTAATTTTAAGGAATAAAATTAAAAAATTGGTGTTATAAGAATTTTAGTAGGATGTTAAAAGCTCCATTCTCTTACTTAATTATCGTAGTTCAAAATTTTCCCTTTTTTTAAGGGAAAAAAAACAACAACAAATAATGATAATGTAATCTATAATTGGAATATTTCAAGCAGTAGACATATAGATAATGCACTCTGAAATATTACATGGTGTAACTAGACTTATGAGGGAATGAAAATAAAGTTTGTATTTCACTCTATATAATAAAATATGAAGAATTGGTCTTTTTATAGGGGCTATGTCAAGATAGATATTGATGCTAAATGTACTAATAATTACATTAAAATCTTGGTAAATATTATATGATTGTATCTTGGAGATTGCACAATCATATTAAAAAAGCGTTTGTTCTTACAAAATTAATTATGTGATTTCAAATGAGTAATATTAGGTATTCTAATATTAAAGTCTTAATTTGAGTTTTAACTAATTTGACATTCATTTATTTGACAGTGATTAAGTAATTTTACAAATTATGAAATTTATCGTCCAATCAATAAATAACACATGACATTAGGACTCAAATACTAAATCCCTAACATTATTAAGTTTCAAATAACTCTATTAATATGAAAATGTTACTCATTCTTATCTAACCCTACCTAAAAAAAGAAAAAAAGAAAGAGAGAGAGCGCGAAATCATTAGTGGTGTTTAATCATTAAAATAAAAAACAGCTTATCAATCTTTAACGGAATATTTCATGGAACACTGGACGGATAGATAATTAATAATGGCAGTAAATGAAAGATTCTTGTAAGCCCATTAAAAAAGGATGCAAGGCAAAACTTCCGTTACATTAGCTGTACGTTACAGTTCAAAGATTTTAAATCATTCGTAAAGTTTATTATTATAAAAAAGTCAATGAGTTTTAAAATTTTATTTTAAACGTCAAGATCCCTGTAAAAATCTTTGAAATTTCCCCGGAGGGATATTAGCCACCCTTTAGTCAACATCAATGGCAAAACCCATGGCCCCTCAAGTCTTTATTATTTCGCACAGTTACCAAAATTCTATCCACATTTGCATCATAGCTTTGTATCTCTTCATCTTCTTTTATTACGTTTTTGGTTGGTTTTTCATCTGGCAAAGAAGAATTGATTTTGATCGCATTTGGTCTCATCAAACCAACTTATGATTATTAGAGACATGAAATAGATTTTTACAAATCTCAAAAGAAAGGCAAAGGCAAAGAGAGCAAACTTTGAATAAAATGACGGATCTTGTAAATTACAAAAGGTTAAAAACTATATCATCATCGAGTTCTAGTAACTGTGCTATTTGCTTGGAAACTTTTACAAATAATAAAACTTGTTGAATTTCTTCTATATACAATCACATCTTTCATTTAAATTGCATTGATAGTTAGTTGGAGATCAATCTAATTGCCCTCTTTGTCGTAATTATATCTTCGAACTTCAATTTTTTTAAAATTTTCTATTTATATTTATAGCAAATTTAGTACTAAGTTTCTCAATATTTTTTTCTATTTTATCTAATTGAATCTCTAATTTATTTAATCTTACATCTATTGAGTTTTTATTCGTTATATTAATAATCTCTTACTTTAATTTATCTTAATCTTCAAAGTTGAATTATTTCATTAATTGTTTAACCTTATAAAATTCTTTGCTCATTTGATCTCCTAATTTTTTAATTTGTTTTATATTTTCTTCATTGAAATTATTAATTTCTAAATTTTGTTTGCACTTTCTATATAATTTATAGATAAATTTAAGTTTCTCAATTTATTTAATAAATACAATGAAATTCAATTTAATTGATTATTTACTCACATGTTTGAATCATTGATCCAATCGAAAAGTTGAAATCTTCCATATGAAAATCCTTTTTGCCCATAGCTAAAATGTGGTAGCTTATTGGTTTTTATGTTTTGTGAAATTATTAAAAATTTTGATAATTTATTCATTGTACCATTTTTCTAATAATTCATAGGATATTTATGATATATAATATCTATTACAATTCAAGATGCTAAATTTAGATTGCAAAATCCATGTGAAAAGCATTTATGGTGTGTGTGTGTGTGTGTGGGTGTCTCTCTCTCTCTCTCTCTCTCTCTCTCTCTCTCTCTCTCTCTCTCTCTCTCTCTCTCTCTCTCTCTCTCTCTCTATATATATATATATATATATATATATATATATATATATATAGAAAAAATCTAGTCTATATTTTAAGAGAGACAAGAATTTATAAATATAGATGCAAACTATATTCAGAATTTGTGGATATTTATGAACATGATAATCATTTAGATCCTTATAAAAATATAGTAAAAATTTTTAAAAAGAATTTAAAAATAAATCTAGAAGACTATAAAATTATACAAAATCAATGAGAACTTATTTGAAAAAATAAGTAAATATGTAATTAAAAATAAAATTTTTAAAATTACTATTACACCTGTACCTCGTTTTACATTAAAATTATTTTCATCCATTGAATTTAAGAAATATAAAAATCAATGATCCATATCTATTGGCTGTTTGTTACAATATTTGTAACATAAATATAATTAATTAGCAATAAACATTAAATTTAATGTTGAAGCATGCATGTAGATCTTTAAGGGTCTGTTCGGTATTATTTTTGAATTTGTATTTTCTTAAAATAGAAATAAGAATAAAAATAATATTTTACAGTTGTTGTATTTTAAATTTAAATATGCATTTGGTATCATTTTTTGAAACATAAATTTAAAAATTAAAAACTGTAATACATGTTCGGTAGACACAGTTAAGAAGAATAAAACCAATAAATATGTGTTCGGTAATATAATTTTTTAAAATAAATTTTATAAAATATTTAAGCCATACTTATAAGTAAAAGTTATAAAAATTAATAAAATTGATTATTTAATCTCTCTTAATTATTAAACAAATTTTAGATTATATACACACACGCATAAGATTATAATTAAGACAAATATTAACATTAATATAAGTGTTACCAAAAACACATATACGCTTAATAAAAAAATCACAATTATCAAATTATTGGATTAAAAAATTATCAAATTACAGACGGTCTGAGATCAAGGTGAGAACATTATTACCGAATAAATTGTACTAAAATTGCTACAAAAAAGAAAAAAAAAAAAAAGGGCTAATAATGCTTCTCCATTAATCCCAACAACAAACCAATCAAGTCCGATAACATTGATATTTACAGCACATGAGTCATGACTCCCAACTGTTAGTCTGTTACCAGAGAAATGAATTTCTTCCACACCCATTTTCATAAAATCTTCAACTTGTTTCTTTCCAACGAGTTGAGTAAATTGAAGAAAAGCACAAAATTAATTAAAATAATATGGAGAAAAAAGGAAAAAGCAGCAGCAGGTATAACTGGGTACGGGATTGGTTTGTTAGAGATGGGATTTGACAACGACGGAGAGTGAAGAAGAAGATGAGAGGAAAAATTATATTTTAATTATCCTTTGGAAAACGCGTTGAAATATTGTTTCTTGTTTTATTTTGTGGTTCGTTCTGCAGAATGGCGGAAACGTGTACAACTTGTTTTGGATTTTATTATTGTCACTCTGTCAGTCAGATTTTATTTTGTATTTTTTACAATTTATTTTTAAGATGTGACCCACCGAACAAGTTCTACACTTAAATTTTAAAAACAAAAATGAAAATGAGGGCTGCGAAACGGTAACTTCTGAGAAAAAAAAAAAACCAACTCATGAAATTTACTTGGAATCTTTCGTGCAGTAGGCACATGGGTAAATGTCAGAATGGTGCACCCAAATCAAGACATATCACATCGTGTCATTAAGACGCACTCATATTGAGAAATAATTACGCGCACTCATATCAAGAATTATCACATGGGGTTAAGGGTCCACCTACCGTGCAATGAGTGCATGGTACCCTACATTTTTAGCCGTATATGAGTTTATTTCAACGGTAAAAATGCGTTTTTTTTTATTTTTAACATTAACATTTCTATTATTTTTTTAAAAAACAAAATAATTAAATATTTAATACATAATTTTGAATAAATTTTATATTTTATATTTTAATCAATTGATTTAATTTATTATTAAAATTAATGACAGCATAAGATCAATAACTTAAAAAAGAATTTAATACATAAAATCTTTTTTATTTTTTGAAAATAATATAATATTAATTTAATCGGTAATAAATAATTTAAATATATAATAAAATATATTACTTTATCAATAATATTAAACAATTTTTAGAAACAATATAAAATTTATTTAATCAATAATAAATAATTTAAATATATAATTAAATTTTAATTCATCAATAATAATATGACCAAATGAAAATGTTAAAAAATTTCATAATAATCAACTATGGTTTAGTATTCAAATATAAATAATAGAAATATACTCTTTAAGTGTAAATAGTAGAAATATTTTGGACTTATATATTAAAATTTTAAAACTTCATATTTTTTTCACTTTTCAGAAATTAAGAGGGACTGCAAAGTAATTTATCAAAAATAAGGGGTACCGTGTACCCGCGGCACCGTAGCTTCGTCCATGGTGTAATTAAGACACACTAATATCAAGAATTATCACATGGTGAAAAATTTCATGAATTTTAAAACATATTTGAGATAATACAAATTAATAAATGCATTGAAATGCGTAATTGATTTTAATATTAAAAGTGTTTAAAATTTCATCCGCTTTTTTCAATTCATTCGATACGTAAAAATTTAATACGTGAATTAGTAGATTGGATTAGATGTAGATTTATTTCTGTAAATTTGTAAAACTCTACAAATTCGTAAAAAAATAAAAAGTATTTATCTAATTAAAAAATAAACCTGATAAATAATGCATTAGTATTTACTAGTAATTAAATAAGTTAAAATATAATTACATTAACACTATATTATATCTTATCCGATAATAATATAAAATAAATAAATAAATATAGCTTCCTAAATAGTTAATTTTTGTATACTGATTTAAACAAATGAAATTTTTTTGGTGTGTTATATTTTAAAACTTTAAATGTATTTTCCATCTTTATTTATATTTAAACAATTAATTTATTTAAATCTTATTTAATTTTAAATTTGATCGGCAGTAAAATTATTTTTATATTAATTTTTTTGTTTAGTTAGTTTGTGGATTAGACAGAATTAAAAATTTTCAATCCACAAACTAATCTGCAAAATGATGGATTAGATATGCATTAGGTTAAATCAGCATCCAATCCGCAGACATATGAATTGGATTTTGATTAAATTTCACTAATCAGTGGATTGGATTAGATTGAAAATTTATAATCCGTAAAATCTGATCCGTGAACACCCCTATTTAATATAACTATATAAGTGGTTTTTCAAAATAAATACACATTTATCATAACGTCATTTGCTCGTTATATGGTGGGTATAGTATGTTTGATGTATTCTAAAATTTCTCTATAACTAGATATGTGAGAGAATCAAAATAAAATATGTATTTCACTTTGTACAGTAATTATAAAGAATTAGTCTTTATATATTGAGATAAATATAGATGCCAAATAATAACTATAAAAATTTTCGTTATATGGTCCATAGGATAAGTCACTTATTTAAATAAATAAATTGATAAACTCATATTAATAATTTACTTATTTATTTTAAGGGATAATGTTAGATTTTATTAACTACTTTCAAAATGGAAGTGATAAAGGGTATTAATTTTACTTGGAAAAAAGTGTAAGATCTTTAAATTATGAAATACTACTATAAAAAGGATTCTTAGTCCAACCAAATTTATGCTTACTAAAAACTAATTTTTGTCATAAGAGAAATGTTACAAAGTGGAATAGGTTTTTTTTTTTTTTTTTAAAGCTTACTAAGTGGAATAGGTTAAAAGACATTTTATGTTAATTTGAGTACATAGAGAAACACTTGAACCTTGAACAAATATGATTAAAGGTATGATCCTATTCGTTAATTAATTAATATTTAAAAGACACTTTATGTTAATTAATGTTGAACCTTGAACATAAAAGACACTTTATGTTAATTAATGTTGATAATCAGAAAAATTGTATCTTGGCGATTGTTCAATCATACACATTAGGTATCAGTAAAACTACATTGAAAACAAAAATTTGGGTTACAAAATTTAAGCAAGAGTTTTAAAAAATTAAAATATCATGATAATTATCAATTAGTTTACTTTTTGTCAAAAATTTTAGTCGTATCATTTTGGTCAGAATTTTATAACTTTTTTTTTAAATAACATTTTGCATTAGGTATTTCAAAATCATAAAGATTTGATGGTCAGAAAAATAAAACTGCATGGAAGTACCTAAAACTCCAATACTTGTTAAATTAATAATCATTCAAATAATTTATCCATCCTTCTACTTTAAAAAATAAAATAAACTTAGTGGAGTCTTTAATAAAATAAAATAAAATAACTGCTTATTCGTTCTCTAACGAAATAAGGTAAACACTCGTTTAGTCTCTATATTTTAAGGTTAGTGTCTGTTTACTCACTGTATTTTTTAAAATTACCTCAAAATATCGTTGCCGTTAAATTATTGGCACCCAACCGTTACTTTTTTTTTCCCCTTTTGGTTTGCTTTTATAATATTACTCTCTTACAATAATGTTTATTTTTTTTGGACATTAATAAAAAGAAAAAAAATTAAATTATCAATTTAAACCCAAAAATAAAATAGAACAAAAAGAATATAAATTAATTTTTGTGAAACATTCTGTTGAGGAGTTAATATATTAGTTTTTTTATTAATGTCCAAAAAAATTGGTAATTTAATTTTTTTCAAATATTAATTTTTTTGAACATACATGAGCTTCCACAAAAATTAATATATATATATATATATATATTATTTTTATTTTATTTTTAGGATTAAATTGGTGATTTAATTTTTTTTTAGTACTATGTTAAAAAAGAAATATTATTGTAAAAGTATAATATTATAAAAAGGAACAAAAAGTAACAGTAAGAGTGTTAATGATTTAATAAAGTGATACTTTAATATCAACAAGTGGTTGGATCAGATGGCAAATGATCTCCTTAAGTGGCTTGATTGGGTTTGCTCCTCAGTTCGAGTAGCAGGGAAGTCGCCTTTGTCAAGAGACCCATTCTCGCCCCCCTGATCAGATCCGAATTAGTCGGGATCCAATATGATCTTCGGATATCGGGTGACTTAGAATAATAAAAAAAAAAGCGATACTTTAATGTAATTTTAAAATTATAAAAACTAAACGAAAACTATCCTAAAGAGTAAATGAGCTTTTATCCAACGAATATTTGATGAAACTCAACTAGACTATGGATAACAATAATTGGCAGTAAATGAAAGATTCCTGTGAAGCCCATTATAAAAGGATGAACTAATGTCTAATCTATTTAACTAGCTTAAACGTTAATTTAAAGTTGAAGTAGTTCACTCAAGTTTTTATCACCTTTACTTCGAATGGCGCCTCCGACAAACAGCTATGGTAGGTTTAATCAGAGATGGACTCTCCAGGGCATGACTGCGCTTGTAACTGGTGGAACCAAAGGACTCGGGTTCTTAATCAATTCTCATCTCTCTAGCTAGCTGTTATATGCATTCCTTGCCTATTAATATTGCCTGCATGTGTTCATATTTTTGTCTCTGTTGTTGGTGCATTGACTAGTCATGCTGTAGTGGAGGAGCTGGCTGAGCTTGGGGCTACTGTGCATACATGCTCTAGGAATGAAGCAGATCTTAATGAATGCATACGTAACTGGGAAACCAAAGGCTTCAAAGTCACCGGTTCAGTGTGCGATGTATCATCT
This sequence comes from Atalantia buxifolia, assembly GCA_030444775.1. Taxonomy (NCBI): domain Eukaryota; kingdom Viridiplantae; phylum Streptophyta; class Magnoliopsida; order Sapindales; family Rutaceae; genus Atalantia; species Atalantia buxifolia. Next base: position 16,408,373 of record CM059838.1, read on the forward strand.
CGAACCGAACGGGAAAAGCTTATAAACCAAGTCTCCTCTCTGTTCGATGGAAAACTTAACATTCTCGTATGATTCATATATGGTGTTAATTATATTGCATATTAATTAATTGTTGTTATAATTAATCCTGGAATGCAGTGAGTTTTAATTTGCTTTACTAACGAACTACTTAATTAACACGATCCATATCACTTATCACTATGTCTATGTATGTATGCGATGTGACTCTCTCTAGATAAACAACGTCGGGACGACTGTAAGAAAGGCGACTGTGGAGTACACAGCAGAAGATTTCTCCTTTCTCATGGCTACCAATTTTGAGTCTGCTTACAATCTGTGCCAACTTGCACATCCTCTTTTGAAAGCTTCGGGGGCAGCAAGTATTGTTCTAATGTCTTCTGTTTGTGGGGTGGTGTCAGTTGTTGACGTTGGATCCATATATGGAGTCACGAAAGGTGACGCTTGACAACATTTTTCAACATCATATCATGAGCTCTAGTCTTGTCTTTGAACCCTGTGACTGGGAGGCTCTATGGCATTACGACTTGTCTTTAATATTAAACTTGAAATTTCTCTAACCCCAACTAGTTATATGCTAATCACAGGAGCCATGAACCAGCTTGCGAGGATTTTGGCATGCGAGTGGGCTCAAGACAATATTAGGACCAATTCTGTCACGCCTTGGTTCGTCGAGACTCCTTTAACTGAACCTGTAAGAACTATTTTATTCACTCTGATTCTCAATATTATATATATGTATGCAGTTTCTTTATATGAGAAATTATTTTTATCAATTTCTCCACATGATCAGTAATTATTTTTATCAATTAGAAAAATGACATGATTTTAATGCTCATTTCATTTCTGGTGTTAAATAAATATATGTGGTCACAGAAGAAGCATACCAGTTGAAGAATAAATGTAACCTTCTAATTTTAACCAAAAAAATTAATTAGTTTGTAGAGATCTTGGATAATTAATAATTTTTATATAAAAAAGGGTCATGGTCATATTTAATTTTTAATAGTATATATTTTTTTTCATGCACGCCAAGAATAAAATAGGGTGTTAAAAATTTATGAGAAACGTCCGAATTAGTTAAAAAAATTAATAAGAGAAATAAAAGTGTGATTTTCCCCCAAGTTATTATGTGATTGAGGGTGCCCTCTTATAAATTTGCAGTTTCTGAATGATGAGGCATTTTTAAAGGAAGTCGAGTGTCGAACTCCAATGAGACGCACAGGGAAGGCAAATGAGATATCTTCATTGGTAGCATTTTTATGCATGCCTGCAGCCTCTTATATAACTGGTCAGACAATTTCCGCTGACGGAGGATTTACTGTGAATGGATTCTTCTTGCCAAGTACGTGATGTATTTTGTCCACTTCTCTGAAATCTGCGAATCCGATAACTTGGTATTGTGATTTCTCAGGCCCTAAACGGCCAGCATGTATCTCTTTTGATTTTTGACGCATCTTGTCGATTGTTGTTTATTTCCCTTTTATCAAGTGTTGTCGTTTTATTCCCTTAAAATCGCGAATTGAATTCGTACTGAATCTTAAACAAATGGGTTCCAAGTATTCTAGTATTCTTTATTTCATTGAACGGATTCATTTAAATTCGTTTACAATCAAATCAACAAAATCGATTTATTACATTTAGATCCAGAAACAGGAAGCTGAACAAAATCATAGGCGTAGGGAAGGACCAAGTTGATGGCCAAATTAGCGGTGCTTGTCACTGATCTGATTTTTGGGAGGAATGAGGAAATAGATCTTCAAATTCAAGTAGAAACTGTAATTCCTTTCGTAACAAGGTCAAAATGCGCCAATTAAACCGTATAAAGGATAGGAAACTTTTAAATAAAAAAAATAATGGAATTTTGTAATAGAAAAGGTTTTTGACAGCATTTTTAGAGACCCTTTGGAAAGTCTAATTCAAAAAACGTTGGCGATTCAAGTTTTCAACATTTACAAGAACTTATTACAAACTTTTTTCTTTATACTCCTAACGAAAAGCAATTTCACAGAATACGGATCTGGTTACACAGAGGACGTCTGCAAATAACACAACACTACAATACGTCAAAGTCACTGGATTTGAACTGCATCCAGTGACATTAGGACAACAACAAAAAACTAAAAACAAAAACCACCACAGGTTGCTCCTAGGCGATTTGCCAGATAAACCCACGACGAGCCCCCACCCTGGGCCACCGGAGAGGGAGTTGGGGAAGCCCTCCTTGGGTGGAAGCCTCTAGTTTAGGCCGCTGATGAGCGGAAACCCTCGATGAGCGCAGTAGAATTGGCGGTTTGTTCTTTAACACAGCTGTTTGGTCGAAAAATCATAACAAAAGACTGGCGGCGATGGTGCTTTGCGAGTCCGGTGATCAGTAACTAGATCGGCGGTACGTGACGGTCATAAACAAGGGCTAGACAATAAGGAATCGATTGAAATGGGTGGTGACGATAGACGCACAGCGGACGGTGGTGAAAGGGTGGGGGCCCTGTATTGGGGAGTTGTAAACGGCTCTTTAGGGTTGAAGAGACAGAGAGTTAGGGCCGTTTTGAATTTGTATTTTCTGAGAATAAAAATAAAAATAAAAATAGTGTTTTGCAGTTGCTGTATTTTGAATTTAAATATGCGTTTGGTATCATTTTATGTATCCTATATTTTAAAATTAAAAACAGTAATATGCGTTTGGTTTTGGTAGACACAGTTGAAAATAATAAAAATAAAGAATATGCGTTTGGTAATACTTTTTTCAAAAACAGTTTTTACTAAACATTTATATTATATTTATAGTCATAACTTAAACAAATTTATTATAGAAAAATTACATGATGATAAATTTTTATAATTAATATTAATTAAAAAAATTTTACATTATCATTATTTTTACACTAAAATTAAGATGTTAACACAAATATTTCTTTAATATTGATTTTAATGATAACAAACTTGATGAAGATTGATTAATTCTTTAAAAGCTCAAAAAGTTTTTATACTCTTTCAAATCATAATTCTCATACCATAAAGGTTTTTATATTTTATGAAAAATGTTTAATAATAATAGCATCAAATTGAAAAACCTTGAGAATTTTGAAAATAACAAGGATTTCTTACAATTTTAAAAATGGGAAATAACAGCTCGCCGACATTCCCCTATAACGGCTCGCCGATATCAAACAGAATTGAACATTAGTTTCTGTAAAATAACGGCTCGCCGACATTTTTGATAACACAACATGCGACATCAAATGCAATCAAGTTATAACCAAATCAATATTAGTAAGTGGCCTACTAATATCTCCTTCGTTGATAACCAAATCTTGCACATCAAAGACCTCAAATAACCTATTATTTACTTACATTTTCTTGTCGTTGAATAAAATTTTTTTAAGCTTAATTATTTAAGCACATTATAATCAGTTTTAGCTTAGCAAAAATAAGAAAAATACCACTAGAAATGAACACTAATCCGAGGCTAAATCTTCATCGAATTTGATCCTTTGGTGTACATAATGAAAATAACTAACCAAAAAAAAAAAGGGAAGAGGAACAAAATTGATGATGAACAGAAACAAAATTCAAAAAGTTTTATTTATTTTCTCTACAATTCAATTACTCACTCGTACATGGAAAGAAACAAAGGAGGCAGCACTTTTTATATACACAAGTTTGATATCTTGATGTTGCCTGCTTACTATAAGAATTGATGACATTCAAATCAAGTCACCAATTTAGCAAAATGTGTTTAATTTCTGTTGAGAAATTAACAAATAACACAAGCATTTGGATTCTCCTCAATGCTTTGAACATGTTAATGAGTGGTCAAGTAAGGATTGCAAGCTCTGTAAGCTTTAACAAGCTCTAAAACAAGATTCGGTGGTGGTACCGGTGCCGCTTCTTGCTTTTTCTCTTCCTTTTTCTTTTCTTCTTCTTTTTTGGGTTCTTCTTTTTTGGGCTTTTCTTTCTTAGCTTCTTCTTCTTTCTTTGGCTCTTCTTTCTTAGCTTCCTCTTTTTTCTTCGGATCTTATTTTCTCAATTTGCTTACAATGTTTATAGGATCAACGGTTCCTATCACTGTCAATTTCTTCTCCTTCATGTCCATGGCAATGGAATCGATCCCTTTTAAAATAGAAAATAATTATTGAGTATGGATTCTCAACATTCACCATTTTCCCAAGCAAATTAAAATCCAATGAATGCCAAATTCGATTGTACGCAAGCCTTAAAAAAGAAAAATATCAGCAACTCACATAACAAAGATGGAGCTGAGAGAGCAAAAGCAGTCAAGGTAGTTGGATGAAGCAGCAGTGGTTGCAGCGAGATGGTGCACCAGCAGCGTCGGCGATGAAGCGGCAGCGACGGCGATCGAGTGAAGTAGCAACGATGCCAGAGATGAAGTGCAGCAACCGAGATGGGCAAACTGAGAAATAGCAGATCTGGAGAGAAAAGGACAGAGAGCTTGCCGTTGTGTGTAAATCAGCAAAGATAAGGAGAGAGAGAGAGAGCTTCCTTGTGAGCAAATTAGGAAGGGAGGGACACTGTCAGTAGATCAGGAAAGGATGGAGAGAGAGCACCGTGAGTTCGTGAATGAAATTTTTTGTTGGCTTTTGTTTTTTAATTTGTTTTTGAGTTTAGTTTTGTAATAATTAGAGAACATGTTAAACATGTTTTTACTTTACTAGTTATAAAAAGTGAATTTGAATTTCTTATTTTATAATTTGTTTTTGGATTCAATCAACCGAACGCATATTACATCAGTACCCCGAAAATGAAAATGAAAACATTGGTCTAAAAACGCTAACAAACAGGCCCTTAGTACCCTTGTTTTCCATGATGAATTCTTGAACGCTTACAGTTACATAGGGTTGCTGCAGTAAATTGTCTCTGTAAATCAGTTAATGTAATTTTAACGCACAAAAATGTTCTTTTTTTTTCCTTTTTTTTTAAAGATTTGACATTATAACTTTTAACAATTTCAAAATTTGGCACCCAAATGACCAAGTTTACAATTCTGGTTGTGCCAAGTGCCTGGATGGTTGTACTAATTACTTGACAAAAAATTTGACGCAAGCCTAATTATCCAAAACAAATAAATAAGTATGTGTCGTCAAATTTGACACGATTATTAAATGAAACGAGTTTAAGTTGACACAATTTTTTTTGTGTCGGGTTATAATTAAAGTTCTTAACTCATTTATTTAAACAATGACATGATTATATTTTTTTATTCTAAATTAGTTAATAGGTTCTTGTCATCAAAATTTAAAATATTAGACATAGTTCTCTCTCTCTTTCTCTCTCTTAAAACAATGAACATATATATAGCGTTTCATTCATAAAATTTTATATAGATTTAAAACTTCAATAGGTTAAATGTGTAAAATATTTATAGACTTGTATATTTTATAATACTGATATATAATATTATTTACATATATATAATTAAAATTTTAAGGATGTAAATGTGTAATATTTTAGTTATTGGAAAAGGACAAACACACTCCCAACGTTTAGGTAAAGGGACAAAAACCCCCTTAACTTTTCAAAAAAGATATTTATACCCCCATTTTATTATAATTTTACCATTATACCCTTCTAGCATATAAAAAAATTATTAAATTATTAAATTTGTCTATATATTGTTAATAAAATTATTAATATATCCTCATTACCTCATTCCTCTATTTAAATTTTTATCAATAATCAATTTTCAAAAAGGACATCCACACACTTAAAAAAAATTATAAATATATTATAATTTTAAAAATAAAATTGGTTATTAATACCATAATAAATAACATAGAAAATTGGTTATAAATGTACAAGTTTAAATGATTGACATGTGGAGAATTGTTAAATATACAAAAGTTTAAATAAAATTGGTTATTAATAACCAATTTTATTTTTAAAATTGTAATTTATTTACAATTTTTTAGGTTTGTAGATTTTTTTTTGAAAATTGGTTATTGATAAAAATTTAAATAGAGGAATTGGGCAATGAGGGTATATTTATAATTTTTTTATAATATCCAATTTGTCTATTTATAATTTTATTAACAATATATAGACAAATTGGATAATCTAATAATTTTTTTTATATGCTAGAAGGATATAATGGTAAAATTATAATAAATTGGGGTGTAAATATCTTTTTTTAAACGTTAAGGAGATTTTTATCATTTTGCCTAAACATTGGGGGTGTGTTTGTCCTTTTCTCTTTAGTTATATATATAACAGTGTGCTAATATTTGTTGTAAGTTTTGTTATATATATATATATATTTAGCGGGTTATTAGGCAATCTTTTTATTTCCGAATCTCAATATTTTGACACAATTATTAAATGGGTTTGTATTTGAGTCGACTTAAATTTGACAAGACATAAACACGATCCAGTGATCGATTTGCCCAGCTCTAGTACTCTCTCTCTCTCTCTAAATATTTTAAAATGAGTTAATTTTAATTTATTCTTATAGTAAATTGATTGTTTTCAATTTACTCCCTTTCTCCCATTCATTTGTCTTTATTTTTTAAAATGATAACTATATTAAAGTTTATAATAATTTACAAAAATTTTAAAAAATTAATTTATTACAGATAAACTAAAATTAACCATTCTAAAATAGATTGGAATATTGGATGGTAGGTTACGGTGCACATGTTTGGTCAGGATGACTCGAAGTGGAGGTTAAACGCAAATTGGTTAGGCTTAAAGTACGGCAGGTAATTGGAATCGTGATTGAACTGTTGAATCCACGGCTAGTCTTCGACATTGCCATATTGGACTGTTCATACGTGGAAGGTTTGGATTTGGTTTAAACAATCTCATGTGTAACGAATAAGTATGGACTGCAGACTTTCTCCAACCAGACACTTACCGTGATGCATACACATAAACTTGTCGGACCCATGCAAACGTGTTTAAAAAATGTTTTCATCGTGATTTTAACTTGATTTAGCTCTAGCCTCCAGCCACCGGCCGACCGATTAATTATTTGATTTACATACTGAACTGTACGCTATAAAGGTAAATAACGTGGAAGCAAGTGTTGCAAAGCCAACATTAGAGTACAATGCTGAAGATTTTTCATTAGTAATGACAACCAATTTCCAGTCTGCTTTCCACTTGTGTCAGCTTGCACATCCTCTTCTAAAAGCTTCTGGTGCAGCTAGTATTATACTCGTCTCTTCGCGGCTAGGCGTGGTCTTAGCAAATGTTGGAACTGTGTATTCAGCTACTAAAGGTAAGTTACGTATAAATAACAGTTGAAATCAAGCATATCTGTTTGCACATTCTAATGGAAAGTACTGATGATGAATTGCCTGATTATTATATTAATCTGCAGGAGCCATGAATCAGCTTGGAAAAAATCTGGCATGTGAGTGGCAGGGGATAATATCAGGACTAATGCTGTGGCCTCTTGGGTTATCAGAATTCCCATCGTTGAACCTGTAACAACTACATATTGTTTGATTACATTATATTATGTTCAAACTTGTTTTAAATGCGATATTTGAATTAGGCTTATTCCGCCAGTTTTGTCCATTTCCGACTCTAAAAGTCTCAATTCAGGTTTCCCATTAGGGCATGGTTTTAATATTATTGTCAATTCTTAATAAGAAACTAGATTGTTTAATATAATGTTTTGGCCACTTCTTGCTTGCAGTATGTGGGAAACGGGGAATTTTTGGACGAAGTCTAAGTCTCGAACCCCAATTGGACGCCTTAGGGAGACAAAGGAGGTTTCTTCTTTGATAGCGTTACCGTGCATGCCAGCAGCCTCTTACATAACCGGTCAGACTATTTCTGTTGACGGAGGATTTACAGTGAATGGCTTTTTCCTCCCAAGCACCTGATCGCGATCACTTACAAGCAGCTAGCTCAAGTTGTTAAGGAACAACGAAGTCCCATTTGCGGTGGTAAAATTTTATCTCTAGCCAAGTGCTCTCTAGTTCAATAAAATCTTAACAAGTTTAGCCATGATAATATAAATTCATTGCTTCTTTTTGCATGTCGTTATTCAATTCTATTTTACTGGTATCATTTTTTATTAGCTCCTATATTTAAGAGATTGTTCCCAGTTTTTGTAATTAGCCTATACAAAATTAATGGAATTTCCAATCACGTGCGAAATGAATCCAAGCATTAAGCGATTACAATTTTTTTTGACAGATTCGATGATGAAATTAAATCACGCTGATTACAAAGAACAAATGCCAGAACAAAGGCAACTATCTCATATAAGAGTAAAATGAAGCAAAATCGTAGTTACTCACTAGAAATTTCCCATAAGGGGAGGTTCTTTGGAGTTCGAGACGTCACTGCTTCTGAGAATTTCTCATCAGCGAAATACTGGAAATTAACTAGAAAAAACTAGGATTAATAACATATCTAGTATGCTCATCTCACATGAGACTTTCTCAGATAAATTAAAGATCATTTCTTATTAATACAATAAATACAAAAACTTGGTTGAATTATTCTTACTGCTTCATTTAGGGACGTTAATTTTGACAAACCAAGGGGCGACTGAATTAGCTCTAATGCTGTCTCCAGCCCACTCACATGCAAGCTTCTTTGGAAGTTGGTTCATGGCTCCTGCAAACAAATTACACAAACCTTTATATGTCTCTACAATCTCTTAAATCCGTTTCTGTGGTATGTTATTAAGCTAATTAACTTAACTAGCTAATATATATATATATATATATATATATATATATATATATATATATATAATTACCTTTATTAACTGCATATAGAGGTGCTCCACTTATTGACACCACACCACAAACTGAAGACATGAAAGCAATATTTCCTGCGCTTGATGCTTTCAGAAGAGCGTGTGCATTTTGGGACAAGCTGACTCAAAATTTGTAGCCATGATAAATGACAAGTCTTCAGTTGTGTAACCTACTGTACTAGCTCTAGTCGCATTTGTCCCGACATTGTTTATCTAGAGTCAGTCAAGCACATGGACATGGACCAACTTAATATATTTAAAAAAAAAATGTATAGATTATGCATCGAGTATTAATTAAGTGATCTATGTTGAGTTTGCCAATGAAAAGAGGAGAGACATGTTTCTTTAGATTCTTTCATTGTTCTTGCTTTGAAACATCGCACACTGAGCACAGATTTTAATACATAAAAAATTATATTTTTTCGTTGTTAGTATATTAAAATTTATATTTTTATTATTTGTTTGAACCATTCTTACTTTATTAAAATGAGAATACTCTCACTATAAAATTATTATTATTATTATTAGCAGCAACTAGCTAAGCTAGGCAGAGATAATAAAGAAAGTACCGGAGTCCTTTGGATCCACCGGTAATAAGCGCAGCATGCTGTCGGCCTCCATCTGTTGTGTCCCGCCGTGCCATTTCTATTTGCCTCATTCATTCTTTCTACTCTAATTAATTCTCCATTTGCTTCTTCCCTCTGGACTTAGCTACCAATTCCATCAGAAAGACTTTGGTATCAGTCAACTGTGAGCCATACAATTACAATTAATACGTGACAGAAAAGAATATGCGAATCCACTCAAACAATTTAAAAGTCAACGGATTTTTGTTACGTACTGAACATGTCCAATTACAAGACGACATGATCTGCAATTACTGACAATTAATTAAAATAATTATTTTCCGATATTTTTCCCTTTTTCTTATTGACACTTCTGAATTTCTAGAAGTATTTACTTATTTATCATAAATATTTCATTATTTTATATTTTGATTTAGGTAAATTAAATTTATTTTTAATATCATATCTTTTTAACAAGTAGATTACCACACATATAAAAGTGTTAATAAATAGATTTACACTTTTTCTCTTTAAATGTGTTACAGCAGTAGGTTAAATTGACGCATATATATATATTTCATATCGGATGGCGGTGGCTCCCATGGAACAATTGGGTATGATGATGAAATGCCAGCTCATTCATTCTAATTTCTATATATGGTGGGTGCTGTGCTCGTGCATCAAGCTATCATATGCATGGCCGCCTTCAAAGACCACTCCAAATGATCACCAACTTCCGCTGACATTATTATTATAGCCATTCTTAAAAGTCAACGTAATGTCGGCGCCACGTTTTCACGACAACTTCATTGCATCAAGTCCATGTACATACTTATCATTAATTAATCTGACAATTTAATTAGTGCCATGGTCTTCATCGACCGCGCAACTTGTTGCTGCCTTTTGATTTGCCTCATATCATATATATGGATATGCGTAACCTTCGAAGCCAGCTGAGCTAAACTAAGGCAATATATAGCGGCCAGCAATACTAGAAAAGGAAGAGACACAGCAGAGATCAGAATGGCTCAGCCTCAGCAGACAGAGAGCCATAGCAGGCAAAACAGATGGAGTCTTCAGGGCATGACAGCTCTTGTTACCGGTGGCACCAAAGGACTCGGGTATCTTCAATGAATTTGCCCTTGTTCTTTTTCTTCTTTATTTCTATTGAGATGGCATACAAGCGGTGATCTAATTAATCCCATATCAGTCTAATAATGTGTCTAATATAGTCGTTAATTATTGTCATCAGGCTTGCCGTTGTAGAGGAACTGTCAATGCTAGGCGCCACTGTGCATACATGCTCTAGGACTGAAACAGAGCTTAATGAATGTATACTTCACCTGCAGATGAAAGGTTTCAAAGTCACCGGTTCAGTCTGTGATGTATCGTCTCGACCTCAAAGACAGACGCTAATTAACACAGTCTCCTCTCTGTTTAATGGCAAACTTAACATCTTTGTATGCCTCCAAAAATCCAATTCTATTTTGTTTTTGTTAGATTCCTGAACTCTGAATATTCACTTAATAAATTATGGATATATTGTAAAATTATGCTCAACTATTTTACCATATACGTAGGTAAACAATGTTGGAACAAGTGTACTAAAGCCAACTCTAGAGTACAATGCTGAAGATTTTTCATTTGTAATGTCTACAAATTTCGAGTCTGCCTTCCACTTGTGTCAACTTGCACATCCTCTGTTGAGAGCTTCTGGGGCAGCAAGCATTGTTCTCATGTCTTCAGCACTAGGCGTAGTATCAGCAAACGTTGGAACCGTCTATTCAGCTACCAAAGGTAATTAGATTACTTAATCACGTATATTTTAAGTGCAAAGCATATATAACTGCGTTTTCATTGAACTGATGATCGTTTTAATTGAACTGCAGGAGCAATGAATCAACTTGCAAAAAATTTGGCATGTGAGTGGGCAAAAGACAACATAAGGACCAATTCTGTCGCTCCTTGGTATATCAAAACCCCCTTTACCGAACCTGTAAGAACTAAGAGCTACACTTTACCAGCTAGTTAGAGCATCAACGTTGTTTTGCAATCCAGGAACAATTACTAAACTACTTGATAAATATTCCTCTTGCTTGCAGCTTCTTGGTAATGGGAAATTCATGGACGAAGTGAAGTCTCGAACTCCAATGGGACGCCTTGGGGAGCCGAAGGAGGTGTCTTCAGTAGTGGCATTTCTTTGTATGCCTGCAGCCTCTTACATAACTGGCCAGACTGTTTGTATTGATGGAGGATTCACTGTCAACGGATTCTTCTTCAGCTGATTCAGAAACAGCTAAAAGCCCAATTTTCTGCTTGTTTTGATGGATCATAATGTATACATTCCTACTTGTTCTATTGAAAAGAAATTTGTGTCACTTAATACAGGAAAAGTTTTTAATCCAGGAAAAGTTTGCGTAATATTTGCGTTACCATTCTATAAAACTAATCAAGTTAATGATTACCATATTTTATCAAGTTTAATTTGTGAATAGAACGTGTGAAGCTTTAATTTACGGCCACGTGTTGATTTGCATAAGAGACTTAGCTTGGATGTGCACGTAGCTTTCAAACCAAGTACATCCACAATCTTTTGTCCTATATATGGAATTTGAGTGTTGCTGAGGGTCTCATCATTCCATGGTGAAGATTTTGTGGCTACGGTGTCGGTCTTGTTTTATATGCTGTCTTTTCCCCCACTCGGAGCAGCTGGATTTGCATCCATCTTCTACTGGCAACTAGCTAGCTAGTACCTTCTGCTGCAACCTGCAATTCACATGATCAGCAGTATATAACCTTTCAATCGTATCCGAGACAAAAAACCGCAACAATAGAATTAGAAAGAATGGCTCAGACAAATGGCTCTCGGGGGCAAAATAGATGGAATCTTGAGGGCAAGACAGCTCTTGTCACCGGAGGAACCAAAGGACTCGGGTTCTTCTCCTCACTTGTGTTTCTTTTCAATTATTTGTTACCAAATTGATATGTGATCATATATTGCCCATCGGGCATGCCGTTGTGGAGGAACTTGCAGAGCTCGGTGCAGTTGTGCATACATGTGCTAGGAACGAAGCAGATCTCGATGAATGTTTGCGCCAGTGGAAAACCAAAGGTCTCAAAGTCACCGGTTCAATTTGCGATGCATCATCTAGAGGAGAGCGAGAGATGCTGATGGACAAAGTCTCCTCTCTGTTCAATGGGACACTCAACATCCTCGTATGTTGTTCATTTTCCAAAGCCATTTTATTATTAACTAATTATCAGATTCCTGAGTTATATATGGCTGTACGTGACTGTAGATAAACAACGTTGGGACAAGTATAAGAAAACCGACGATAGAGTACACAGCTGAAGATTTCTCAGTCCTCATGGCAACCAATTTTGAATCTGCTTACCACTTGTCCCAACTTGCACATCCTCTGTTGAAAGCTTCAGGGGCAGGAAATATTATTCTCATGTCTTCGATTGCCGGTGTCGTATCCTTAAATACTGGAAATAGCATATATGCTGCTACAAAAGGTATTTAAAGTAACTTCAGCATATACATGTATTGTAAACTAATGACTAATTCCAAGTTAGCATAACTGGTTTAAGTACTTGCAGGAGCTATGAATCAACTTGCAAAGAATTTGGCATGTGAATGGGCAAGAGACAACATAAGGACTAATTCTGTTGCACCTTGGTTCATCAGAACTCCCTTAGTTGAACCTGTAGGAACTCTATTACGAGCTTAATTGATTTTGTGAATTCAATTCAAGCATTGTCTTTGTTGAAACAATAAATTAATAATTGGATTGTTTGATATGTTCTCCAGTATCTGTCCGATGAAAAATTCTTGGAGGAAATAAAGCGTCGTACGCCAATGGAGCGCACAGGAGAGCCAGATGAGGTGTCTTCATTGGTAGCATTTTTATGCATGCCGGCAGCCTCCTATATAACTGGCCAGACTATTTGTGTTGATGGAGGATTGACTGTAAATGGCTTCTTCTTCCCATGAACGTAACTATATACGCATAATGCAATAACTGGTTTCGACCAATAAACATATGTATGTGTATGCCGCCACCATCGGGAAGCAGTAAATGTTTCATTAATAAATCGAATTTCAAACTCTTATTTGATTTTGGTTGAGCAAATGACATATGCTATATATGACATTACCTCTTTAACTTCCAAACCAATACGCGTTGTTTATCAAACATTTTACAAGTGCATGGCTCAACCAAATTTATGCATATCAAAACAATAAAAATTAAAAACCCAATTAATTATACGGACCAAGCAACTTGCAGGCACGCTTAGCTTGCAATCCAGATTTTCATGAAAACAATTGTAGGGTAAACTCGGCTATAACTTCTAAACTGTTGAAAGCATTATTTAAACATTTTACGACTGAGGTTTCATGTCTAAACAAAGCCACGGTGGAGGTATTAAGCTCCGCCTAGATTAAATTCCTGTGGCAGCCACTAATGGCCACCACAATAATATCATTGTGGTGGCGATCGCGCTTAGTAAGCTTACTGTTGCGGACCGCCCAATTCGATAGCCCAATTGCCCACCATTTTGGGTTAGAAGACCCAAGACAAAGCCAAGAGTCTAATGGGCTGATTCTCAAAGTTAAGAACTCTAAAGACATTTGAACTTATAAATATTCTAGAATTCTCTATACATTTTCAGCACATGTAAATTCTAGATAGTTGATAGATTTCTCTAAAATCTCTAGAGCTTGGTAAGCCTCCCCTATAAATAGGGCATGACACTTAGTATTTGAGCAATAAGTTTAGAGCAAGCAACTCAAGTATTGTAAACTCTCTCTTGTAATCTTTCTTTCAAGTAATACAATTTCTCTTATTCGGCTTCATTGCTCTCTTCTCTCTAACTCTTTGAAAACCTCAAAGGCTTAGCTAGTCGAGAAGCTCAAAGGCTTACTTAGCAACATTCCGCAAAAGTTGTGTAACACCCTAAAAATTACCCATGAAAACACAAGGGTAAATTTGGAATGAAGCCTCACATCATGTATTCTTATTAATAAATCTCAAGAGACAATCATTATTCATACTTCAACTGAATCCTTACATAAATCATCTGAAATAAAGTCTCAAATAAAAAGTCTCTAATCCAATATAAAAAGGTCTAGACAAATTTAATACTTAAAACAACTTCAAAGATCCACTAAGAAAATTCTCCATCTAAGAACCCAAGCCACATATCTATTAACAGTCAATGATTACTACAAATTTTAGATATATGGTCAATTATGCTCCTCATACGCTTAACTAATATCTTTTATGCATCATCACATATTAATTGTTGAAACAAGAATATCAAAAGCGGATTATTTTCTCATGATTAGATTCCTGAAAAACTCATGGAGTGCCGAAGGAGTCTCAGTCTCGCTAACGAGAAGCGATTCATTTCTAATATTGATGCTCTTTCCATTCAATAAATCTATGCAATCTTTTCTTGCGTGTAAAGAGAAATAAATCGCTCATTGATCTCATTACATTATGTTGATGAAGTTTGAATAACTCAAGATGCCCACTACCTTATGAACAATATAATCGCAAACCCGAATATTGTTTTACTCGGTTTGTTCTGTACAGTGTGAGCAATATCATAGCATAGCCCAATATAATACCGTCTAGAAAAGGGCTTCATCTCTGTCTGGGCTTTGAACTTATTTCCGAAGTCGTCCATTAGATTACCCCATTTTTGTAATTATAGTTCTATTGTTACAAGAAATTACATGGAAGGGCAAATATGAATTTGGCTTAGCCAAAATGTCTTTGCAACTCACGGTCCTTACCTATTTTTAATCCTAATATACGGTATAATTCATGTTCTTGATAAAATCAATTTTTTTTTTGAAACAATGAGGAAATAAATTATCTAATAATGATAAATTTACTATGATAAAAATATGTTTACAAAATTTATTCGAAATAATAGGGAAATTTAATTGAAATTCTATTGTTACTTTATGTTGTTTCTTATAATTTCATTTAAAAGAGAGAGAGAGATATGTGGAAAAAAAAGTGGGATTTTTTAAGAGTTTAAAAAAGGGTGTTAGGCACTGTGCTCTAATTCCTAGTATAATATATTGAAGCCTTATATACTTTCTAAAAATTGGTCTAATCGTTATATTTTATTTGATGAATGCATTCACTTGACCCCATTTTATATCTCATCATCATTATTTCCATAATATCTAATATCCTAAATAATTATTTGTTTTTATTATATTTAATTTTGTAATGTATATGTGAATAATACGCGTAACTTTTTCTTATTTGAGAAACATATGCTTAATCCTAGATGTAAATATTTTATATATAGAGAGAGAACCTTTCTTTAGTGTGGACAGATTATTTTTTTTTTCCTTAGTGCATATACATTATTAAACTATAGTTTAATAAAATTAATTTTTAATATACTATAAAATCATGCGGCACATCAGAATCAATTAAATTAATGATTAAAGCACATAATTTATTAGTGTCCGCATGAAAAAAATGGTGTTTGCGCCGGTTAGTGAAGATATCATCAATTCGTTAAAGAGAAAGTGTTGACAAAATGTAAAAAACTAAATTTTAACATATTAAAAATTATATTTTTTTATTAATATATATGTCACTGGAGAGAAAATGACAGATGGAACTTGGAAGGGACAAAAATTACTCATGCAACTATCATCATTGAAAACGCAGATTATCTGCCTAACTCCGTATAGAAAATGGAGGCTGAAACAGTGACGGCCACTTTAGTTTTCTCCCACAAATTGAACTCGGAACTGTAATTGGTTGAAGAAGATCAATCGGCTGGGGCACGTGTACATTCACAATGATGACTATTCGTTGCTTATAATTATGACGCTTACTTCCAAAAGCAAGCGACCCTACCCTGTTTAAAATATTAAACTCCATGATTAAATTATTGAAATTTTGGTGGTATGTACATACATTTTACAAATTACAACAATTACTGGTGATAAAATAATCTCAAAACGCCAGAATTTATTAAAAAGAAATTAATTAATTGATACTGTCTGATTGAAAGGTTGGATGGATGATATTATATTCTATAGTCAATCTATTAAAATAAGCTATCTTTGTTTTGGTAATTAACTTCACTAAACCGAATTTCTTTCTCCTTATTCATACACGAAAACAAAGAATGGGGCTTTCAGAATACTAAAATTGGTACGAATTTTGGTTGATTGACTAATGGAAAGATAAGAGAGATGTGCATCAAATATTCACGAAATTAAGTGAACTAAGTGATTAATTAATTAATTACTATTAGTTAAGAAATTGAGGGTCATTTTAGTTTTTTTTTTCTTATTAAAAATCAAATCAAACCAATCCTTGTCCAACAACGTTCTTCAATTGCCACTTAATAAGAATCAACAACATTTTGCCACCCTCAAAAAAAGGAGCCAACACATGCGTGAATGAATATGTATTGTTGATCAATCTTGAATAATCGATCAAAATCGACAAGTTAAATAATCTACCACCACGAAGAGCTAGCTGATTAAATTAAGCGACAAAGTTTCACCGAATGATTATAAAATATAAACCATAAGAAATAATTAGTTAAAAAAGTTGACCTATGCACATTCCTCCAAATTTGGTTAATTAATTAATAACTTCAAGAGCAAGCTTCACTAACATTCCTTTCAATCTTTCATCTACATCGCACGGCATTTTTTTAAATTTATTAAAATAATAAGAACTGATATCATCGGGATTTGCCGCCATATAAATACACAATATAATTAAAAATTGTAGTGCAGAAACCTATGAGTGATGGCTGTGATGCCATTTGAATAAACGTTGTTGTACGTATTAGGGGAGATGGGTGATGTTACAAAGTGCCGCTCTCTTTCTAGTGCATGGCCAACGCAATGTTCTATGCTAGCATTAATGTTTTGATTTTATGCACTATTGTATGGGTGCTGAATAACGATGAGTGTAACAGATATTAAATAGCAATGAAAAAATTCATCTCAAGTTAACGGCTCTAAGGATAAGCCCCCTTCTGTGTAAAAAAAAAAAAAAAAGAGTGATCCTCAAAAAGAGAAAGAAAATTTTTTTTTGAAAAAAAATCTCTATTTTGTATGCTAAAACTACCACATCGATTTTACTGTACCATCAATAATATCTTATCAATATGCTGTGTGCATTTTATTAAAAAATTGAAACACAAATTGATAGTATTGTTTTTTTCCAATGAATCATTAGACTAGTTCAAGGAAATAAAGTTAAGCGGTCTCTCTCAAGCTCTCACATCTAACAGGCAACAAACCATGGCTGAATAATTGAAGTTCTTGAATACATCGCACGTTCTAATTCAATGTCATATCGTGGCCCATCATCATTTGCTTGCGTAATGTCAAAAATATCACGTGGCTATCAGGTTTGGAAAAAGTTAGAGAAAAAAAAAATTCAAAGCTTAAAAATTCAAAGTTTGAAAAACTGAAATTTTTGAGCTGTATGGCTTTAAGTTTATAGCCATTTTTTTTGACTTTTGAGGCAAAGTTTTGCCAACAAATACAAGCTCTCAATTTAGAGTTTGTATCTAATTTTGTAAACAGAGTCTGAGAGTTGTGAGAAGTAATTTTTGTAGGGTAGAGAATTTTGTAGAAGTTTTTATTTTAGTAATTTGAGAGTTTGGGTATATTAGAGTTTTAGGTAGTGAGTTAAAATATTATAATATTTATAATTTTTTTATTAGTAAAATATTTTCTTTTTATTTTTGTCCGTGGACATATATTAAAAGTCAAATCACGTAATTTTTGGTGTCCTCTTTGTGTTTGTTCTTTATTTTCTTCTAATTTTATTTGAATTGCGTGTCTGCTTCACATATCAATTTTCTAACAGTAGTATCAGAGCTATTGGTTGTATTTTTGGAGTCGGGCACTGTTCACGTATACGGTACTGTTCACGAGAAACGGTGAGAGCAATCCAAGAATTTTTACGGTGCAAAGCAGGGAATAGTGGTGTAAAAGCAATTGTGTGGTTTTGTACATGTCAGAAAGTTACATCATGAAAGGCGATAAGAGCAAGTGGGGTTTTAAGTGAGACCATTATGACCCTTCCAGTTTTTCCTGTAAATTTTCCTGGTGTGCATATTCATACATACTCACAACTATTCGAGGTGATACACTAGTTTGTATACAGTATTTATCAACAAAATGGCGGCAAAGTATGAAATTGAGAAGTTTAACGGAAATAATTTTTCGTTGTAGAAAATGAAGATGAAAGCTGTATTGAGGAAAAATAATTGCTTGGCAGCAATTGGAGAAAGGCCGATGGAGATAATTGACGACAAGTGGAACGAGATATATGGCAACGCCATTTCTGATCTACAGTTGGCACTTGCGGATGGAGTATTATCTAGTGTGGCAGAGAAAAATACAGCAAAGGAAATATGGGATACTCTCACAAAATTGTACAAGGCTAAGTCACTACACAACAAAATCTTCTTGAAAAGGAAACTCTATACTCTTCGAATGGCGAAATTTACAATGGTGACCGACCACATCAACACCTTGAAGACTCTATTTTCACAACTCACAACGTTGGGTCATAATATAAAATAGCAATGAAAAAATTCATCTCAAGTTAACGGCTCTAAGGATAAGCCCCCTTATGTGTAAAAAAAAAAAAAAAGAGTGAACCTCAAAAAGAGAAAGAAAATTTTTTTTGAAAAAAGATCTCTATTTTGTATGCTAAAACTACCACATCGATTTTACTGTACCATCAATAATATCTTATCAATATGCTGTGTGCATTTTACTAAAAAATTGAAACACAAATTGATAGTATTGTTTTTTTCCAATGAATCATTAGACTAGTTCAAGGAAATAAAGTTAAGCGGTCTCTCTCAAGCTCTCACATCTAACAGGCAACAAACCATGGCTGAATAATTGAAGTTCTTGAAGACATCGCACGTTCTAATTCAATGTCATATCGTGGCCCATCATCATTTGCTTGCGTAATGTCAAAAATATCATGTGGCTATCAGGTTTGGAAAAAGTTAGGGAAAAAAAAAATTCAAAGTTTGAAAAACTGAAATTTTTGAGCTGTATGGCTTTAAGTTTATAGCCATTTTTTTTGACTTTTGAGGCAAAGTTTTGCCAACAAATATAAGCTCTCAATTTAGAGTTTGTATCTAATTTTGTAAACAGAGTCTGAGAGTTGTGAGAAGTAATTTTTGTAGGGTAGAGAATTTTGTAAAAGTTTTTATTTTAGTAATTTGAGAGTTTGGGTATATTAGAGTTTTAGGTAGTGAGTTAAAATATTATAATATTTATAATTTTTTTATTAGTAAAATATTTTCTTTCTATTTTTGTCCGTGGACGTAGATTAAAAGCCAAATCACGTAATTTTTGGTGTCCTCTTTGTGTTTGTTCTTTATTTTCTTTTAATTTTATTTGAACTGCGTGTCTGCTTCACATATCAATTTTCTAACAGTAGTATCAGAGCTATTGGTTGTATTTTTGGAGTCGGGCACTGTTCACGTATACGGTACTGTTCACGAGAAACGGTGAGAGCAATCCAAGAATTTTTACGGTGCAAAGCAGGGAATAGTGGTGTAAAAGCAATTGTGTGGTTTTGTACATGTCTAGGAAAGTTCTGTCACAAAGGCGATAAGAGCTTAAGGAGTCTGGGTTTTAAGTGAGACCATTATGACCCTTCCAGTTTTTCCTGTAAATTTTCCTGGTGTGCATATTCATACATACTCACAACTATTCGAGGTGATACACTAGTTTGTATACAGTATTTATCAACAAAATGGCGGCAAAGTATGAAATTGAGAAGTTTAACGGAAATAATTTTTCGTTGTAGAAAATGAAGATGAAAGCTGTATTGAGGAAAAATAATTGCTTGGCAGCAATTGGAGAAAGGCCGATGGAGATAATTGACGACAAGTGGAACGAGATATATGGCAACGCCATTTCTGATCTACAGTTGGCACTTGCGGATGGAGTATTATCTAGTGTGGCAGAGAAAAACACAGCAAAGGAAATATGGGATACTCTCACAAAATTGTACAAGGCTAAGTCACTACACAACAAAATCTTCTTGAAAAGGAAACTCTATACTCTTCGAATGGCGAAATTTACAATGGTGACCGACCACATCAACACCTTGAAGACTCTATTTTCACAACTCACAACGTTGGGTCATAATATAAAAGAGAATGAACGTGCAGAACTTTTACTTCAAAGTCTACCAGATTCATATGATCAACTCATCATCAACCTGATGAACAACAATCCTGCGGACAGTCTAGTTTTTGACGATGTTGCAGCCTCCGTATTAAATAAAAAGAGCAGGCGAAAAAATAAGGAAAACAGACAAGCAAGTTCACAGCAAACGGAGGCGCTATCGGTGACGAGAGGGAGATTAACGGAACGTGGCCCCAGTGGGAGTCACAATCATGATAGATCAAAATCCAGAAGTAAGAAGAATGTTAAATGCTATAACTGTGGTAAGAAATGGCAAGTCAAGAAAGAGTGTTGGAGTAACCAGAAGAGAAAAGAAGGCAAAGAATATGAGTCATCAAATGCTGAGGGGTGTGTAGCAAGTACCTCAGATGATGGCGAAATTCTCTACAGTGAGGCAACAACTGTTTCAGAAGGTAGAAAACGACTATCTGATGTTTGGCTTATAGACTTAGGAGCTACTTGGCACATGACCACTCGGAGAGAATGGTTCCACATATATGAACCTATCTCAGGAGGATCTGTATATATAGGTAATGATCATGCCTTGGAGATCGCTGGTATTGGTACTATCAAAATAAAAATATTTGATGGTACAATTCACACAATTGGGGAGGTATGACGTGTTAATGGCCTGAAAAAAAATCTATTGTCTTTATGACAAATGGATAATCATTGGTACAAAACTCATGTAGAGAATGGAATTATGAAGATTGTTAAAGACGCGCTTGTATTGATGAAGGCAGAAAAGATCGGTGCTAATCTATTTATACTTAAAGGAGAAACACTACAGGAGGCTGATGCGTGTGTCGCATCAAATGGAGAGGAGTCAACGATGATGTGGCATCTCAAACTTGGCCACATGTCAGAATAAGGTTTGAAGATTCTCTCTGAGCAAAAATTGCTTCCAGGGCTCAAATCGGTAAGTTTACCATTTTGCAAGCATTATGTTATAAGTAAGCAGTATAGATTAAAGTTTAGTAAATCTATTACTAGAAGTAAATGCATTCTAGACTTGATTCATTCTGATATTTGGGAATCACCAGATATGTCCATGGGAGGTGCAAAGTACATAGTGACTTTCATTGATGATTATTCCAAGAGATGTTGGGTGTATCTAATTAAGAAAAAGTCAGATGTATTTTCAGTGTTTAAAGAATACAAAGCGCGAGTGGAACTTGAATCCAAAAAAAGGATCAAGTGCTTGAGGACGGATAATGGTGGAGAGTATACAAACGATGAGTTTCTTGCTTTCTATAAGCAAAAAGGTATTCAAAGGTAGTTCACGGTGGCATACACTCCTCAACAAAATAGAGTGGCTAAGCGAATGAACAGAACTCTTACAGAAAGAATAAGAGCTAAAACTGCCTGTTATATAGTAAGAATAATTTTGGGCGAAGCTAAAAAATTGTCTGTTATATAGTAATTTATTTTGGGCAGAAGCAGCCAAAATTACTCCTACCCACATGCATTTGGATGTCTATAATAAATCGAAAAGTAAAGCCATCTAAAATCTGGGAAGTGTATCTTATTAGGATATCTTAATGGAGTGGAGATATTTGGACTAGAAAGCCGTCATTGTTATTTTTGTAGAAGATTACTCCTACCCACATGCATTTGGATGTCTTGTGTACGTGATATTGTCTTATTAGGATATGCTAATGGAGTTAAGGGGTATCATTTGTGAGACCCCACTGCCCACAAGATCGTCATCACCAAAGATGTTATTTTTGTAGAAGATTAACTGCAAAGGAAAGATGAAGATGATTGCACTGTAAAAGAAAAGTCAGAGACTGTGCCGATATATGTGGAAAATAATCTAGAAAATTCATATTCTTCTGAATAGCACCAGAGCACGAGCAACAAGAACCAGTCGAGTCTGAGGCTCCAGAAGTTCGTCGGTTAACTCGTGAGAGACGACCGCCAACGTGGCACTTGGAGTATGTCACAGAGATCAATGTTGTGTACTGTCTTCTACTAGAGGATGGAGAACCATCAACTTTCTATGAAGCTTTAAACAGCTCAGATTTTGCTTTGTGGATGACAGTAATGCTGGAAGAAATTGAAGCTCTACACAATAACAAGACATGGAAACTTATACCACTACTACATGAAAGAAAAGCCATTGGAAACAAATGGGTCTACAAGATCAAACGTGATGGAAATGATCAAGTGGAGCGGTATCGTGCAAGATTGGTGGTGAAAGAAAGAAGGTATTGACTTCAACAAGATATGAAGCTTTAAACAGCTCAGATTTTGCTTTGTGGATGACAGTAATGCTGGAAGAAATTGAAGCTCTACACAATAACAAGACATGGAAACTTATACCACTACTACATGAAAGAAAAGCCATTGGAAACAAATGGGTCTACAAGATCAAACGTGATGGAAATGATCAAGTGGAGCGGTATCGTGCAAGATTGGTGGTGAAAGAAAGAAGGTATTGACTTCAACAAGATATTTTCGCCGGTGGTTCGACTCACAACAGTCAGAATAGTCTTGGCAATATGTGCTACATTTGACCTACATCTTGAGCAGTTAGATGTGAAAACTTCATTTATTCTTGGAGAATTTGAAGAAAAAATATATATGCTCTAATCAGAAGGTTTTGCAAAAACAGGAAAGGAGAACTTGGCTTGCAGGTTGAACAAATCTCTATACGGTCTTAAACTGGCGCTGAGGTATTGGTATAAGAGATTTGATTCCTTCATTATGAGCCTTGGATACAACAGACTCAGTTCAGATCATTGTGCATATTACAAGAGGTTTGAAAATAATGATTTTATCATTTTGCTGCTGTACGTGGATGACATGTTGGTAGCAGGCCCCAACAAAGATCGAATCCGAGAATTGAAGGCACAGTTAACTGGGGAGTTTGAAATGAAGGATTTGGGACCAGGAAACAAGATTCTAAGGATGCAAATTCACGGAGACAGAAATAATAGAAAGATTTGGCTTTCTCAGAAGAATTACTTGAAGAAGATTTTAAGGCGCTTCAACATACAAGATTGTAAGTCAATTTCTACCCCACTTCCTGTTAATTTCAAATTATCCTTAAGTATGTGTCCTAGCAATGAAGCAGAGAGAAATGAGATGTCTCGAGTACCGTATGTATTAATAGTGGGAAGTTTGATGTTCGCTATGATATGTAGTAGACCAGACATTGCACAAGCAGTGGGAGCAGTCAGTCGATACATGGCGAATCCTGGTGGAGAGCATTGGATAGCTGTGAAGAGAACTTTGAGATATATCAGAGGAACTTCAGGTGTTGCATTATGTTATGGAGGATCAGAATTTACTATCAGGGGCTATGTGGATTCAGATTTTGCAGGAGACCTTGATAAAAGGAAATCCACTACTGACTATGTGTTTACACTTGCAAGAGCAGCTATAAGCTGGGTTTCGAAACTGCAGACCGTTGTGGTTCTATCTACAACAGAAGCAGAGTACATGGCAGTTATATAAGCTTGCAAGGAAGTTATTTGGATACAAAGGTTATTGAAGGAGCTCGGGTACAAACAACAAAAAATTCATGTGTTTTGTGATAGTCAAAGTGCCTTGTATATTGCAAGGAATCCAGCCTTTCATTCC
Source organism: Atalantia buxifolia (assembly GCA_030444775.1). Lineage (NCBI taxonomy): Eukaryota > Viridiplantae > Streptophyta > Magnoliopsida > Sapindales > Rutaceae > Atalantia > Atalantia buxifolia. The sequence continues at coordinate 16,432,518 of CM059838.1, forward strand.
AGGACAAAGCACATAGGGGTACAATATCACTTCGTTCGAGAAGTAGTGGAAGATGAAAGTTTAGATTTGCAGAAAATCCATACTAAGGAGAACCTAGCAGATGTTTTGACCAAGCCAATCAATGCTGACAAGTCTATCTGGAGTAGATACTCTTGTGGCCTAGCGGAAACGTAAGCAACATGACAATGGCGGAGCAGAAAGGATGGTGTGGAGATTGATTGATTCTCAATCCAATCTCTAAGTGGGAGAATGTCAAAAATACCATGTGGCTTCTAGATGCCGTAAGGTTTGATAAAAGAAAAAGAAAAAAAATACAAAGCTTAAAAATTCAAAGTTTGAAAAACTGAAATTTTTGAGCTTTATGGCTTGAAGTTTATAGCCACTTTTTTTACTTTTGAGGCAAAGTTTTGCTTAAAAATACAAGCTCTCAATTTAGAGCTTGTATCCAATTTTGTAAAGAGAGTCGAGAGTTGTGAGAAGTAATTTTTCCAGAGTATAGAGTTTTGTAGAAGCTCTTGTTTTAGTGATTTGAAAGTTTGAGTATATTGGAGTTTTGGGTAGTGAGCCAAAATACTACAATACTTGTAACTCCTTTTCACTAGTAAAATATTTTCTTTCTGTCTTCTCCAGTGAACGTAGGCTAAAAGCCAAACCACGTAATTTCTGGTGTCCTCTTTGTGCTTGTTCTTTATTTTCTTCCAATTTCATTTTAGCTGCGTGTCTGCTTCACCCATCAATTTCCTAACACGTAAAACATGTCACTTCTTGTCTCTTAACTTGCATTAATTTTGTATGAAATTTAATATAATAATGTAAGTCTCAATTATGTATATCTGATAGTAAATATTATGGAATACAGTAATTTAATGTGTAATTAATATTAAAAAAACTTACATTAATTTCATTCCCCAGCGAGAGAGGAAAAAGGAAAAAAAAGAAAAGAAAAAGGCACTTACAATAGTTATTCCTACAAACGCAAGTTAGGTGCCATTAATATTTTATTAACCCTAAATGGAAAACCCAAAAATCTTCTAGGGTATCCCTTCACGCATGCAGAGCCAAAACACAGCCGTATCCGCAACAGGTGTCACTTATCCAGAACCCAAGACATATTGTCGTTGTTCTTCATTACATGCATTTAGGCAAATGTTATCCAGAGCCCAAGACATATTGTCGTTGTTCTTCATTACATGCATTTAGGCAAATGTTATGTGAACAATACTGGGGCCCAACTATGAATTTACAAATCTTGTGGGGTCGGTCTAACACTTTAACAAACGGGGAGGGGTCCCGGGTGGAGGAAAGTGTAGTGTGATTTGTACACGTGTTTGACGATGGAAAAAATGGGGTGTTTAGATATTCCTTTGGCGCCAATGACGTTGACAGGTGGACCCACATTTCAAAATCATAAGTGATACGTACTAGCATTTGATTGGACCACAACACCCAGGCCAAGCCGAATAAAGTTGGAGCCTTCAATTTAGAATTAAAAAAAAAGGAAAAGAAAAAAAAATCTTGGCTCAATTCTCATATTTCACGATGGGACACATGTTATCAACGAGAAAGTGAAAATTAAAAAACAAAGAAAAAAGAAGAAGGAAAAATTTTAAAAACATTTTATCATTCAAACCGAAACGACGACTTAGACGTGGACCAAGACCATATGCGTGTCAGCAAAGGAAGACTCTCTTATCTCGTTGTTTGTGTCCCATAGGGCCACATTTGTCCCCACCAGATTAAAAGATACACATGTTGGATTTTAACCGTGGGAGAAAATATGTACAATTGCTTTCTCTATAACTAGATATGTGAGAGAATCAAAATAAAATATGTATTTCACTTTATATAGTTATTATAAAGAATTAGTCTTCATATATTGAGATAAATATGAATGCTAAATAATAATTATAAAAAATTTTCCATAGGATAAGTCACTTATTTAAATAAATAAATTGATAAACTCATATTAATAATTTACTTATTTATTTTAAGGGATAATGTTAGGGTTTATTAACCACTTTCAAAATGGAAGTGATAAATGGTATTAATTTCACTTGGAAAGAAGTGTAAGATTTTTAAATTATGAAATACTGCTATAAAAAAGATCCTTAGCCGAACTAAATCTATGTTTACAAAAAACTTATTTTAAGGCTATAAAGTGGAATAGGTTAAAAAACACTTTATGTTAATTTGAGTACATAGAGAAACACTTGAACCTTGAAAAAATATGATTAAAGGTATGATCCTATTTGTTAATTAATTAATATTTAAAAAATAACTACATTAATATGTTGATAATTAGAAAAATCATATCTTGGCGATTGTTCAATCATATACATTATATATCAATAAAGCTACATTGAAAAAAAAATTGGGTTACAAAATTTAAGCAAAAGTTTTAAAAAATTAAAATATCATGATAATTATCAATTAGTTTACATTTTGTCAGAAATTTTAGTCTTATCATTTTGTTCAGAATTTTAAAACTTTTTTTTTAAAAAAAACATTTTGCATTAGGTATTTCAAAATCATAAAGATTTGGTGTTCAGCAAAATAAAACTGCATGGAAGTACTTGACACTCCAATACTTGTAAAATTAATAATCATTCAAATAATTTATCCATCCTTCTACTTTAAAAAATAAACTAAAATTAGTGAAGTCTTTAATAAAAATAAAATAAAATAACAACTCATTCGTTCTCCAACGAAATAGGATAAAAACTCGTTTAGTCTCTATATTTTGAGGTTAGTATTTGTTTACTCACTGTATTTTTTAAAATTACCTCAAAATATCGTTACCGTTAAATTATTGGCACCCAACCGTTACTTTTTTTTCCCCTTTTGGTTTGCTTTTATAATATTACTCTTTTACAATAATGTTTATTTTGTTTAGACATTAATAAAAAGAAAAAATTAAATTATCAATTTAAACCCAAAAAATAAAATAGAACAAAAAGAATATAAATTAATTTTTGTGAAACATTCTGTTGAGGAGTTAATATATTTATTTTTTATTAATGTCCAAAAAAATTGGTAATTTAATTTTTTTCAAATATTAATTTTTTTGGACATACATGAACTTCCACAAAAATTTATATATATTTTTTATTTTTATTTTATTTTTAAGGTTAAATTGGTAATTTAATTTTTTTAATACTATCTTAAAAAAATATTATTGTAAAAGTATAATATTATAAAAAAGAACAAAAAAATAACAGTAAAGGTGTTAATGATTTAATAATGGGATGCTTTAATGTATTTTTAAAATTATAAAAATTAAACGAAAACTATCCTAAAGAGTAAATGAACTTTTATCCAACGAATATTTGATGAAACTCAACTAGACTATGGATAACAATAATTGGCAGTAAATGAAAGATTCCTGTGAGCCCATTATAAAAGGATGAACTAATGTCTAATCTATTTAACTAGCTTAAACGTTAATTTAAAGTTAAGTTGTGCGTGTAGTTCACTCAACTTTTTATCACCTTTAATTCGAATGGCGCCTCCGACAAACAGCTATGGTAGGTTTAATCAGAGATGGACTCTCCAGGGCATGACTGCGCTTGTAACTGGTGGAACCAAAGGACTCGGGTTCTTAATCAATTCTCATCTCTCTAGCTAGCTGTTATATGCATTCCTTGCCTAATAATATTGCCTGCATGTGTTCATATTTTTGTCTCTGTTGTTGGTGCATTGACTAGTCATGCTGTAGTGGAGGAGCTGGCTGAGCTTGGGGCTACTGTGAATACATGCTCTAGGAATGAAGCAGATCTTAATGAATGCATACGTGACTGGGAAACCAAAGGCTTCAAAGTCACCGGTTCAGTGTGCGATGTATCATCTCGAACCGAACGGGAAAAGCTTATAAACCAAGTCTCCTCTCTGTTCGATGGAAAACTTAACATTCTCGTATGATTCATATATGGTGTTAATTATATTGCATATTAATTAATTGTTGTTATAATTAATCCTGGAGTGCAGTGAGTTTTAATTTTCGTTACTAACGAACTACTTAATTAACACGTTCCATATCACTTATCACTATGTCTATGTATGTATGCGATGTGACTCTCTCTAGATAAACAACGTCGGGACGACTATAAGAAAGGCGACTGTGGAGTACACAGCAGAAGATTTCTCGTTTCTCATGGCTACCAATTTTGAGTCTGCTTACAATCTGTGCCAACTTGCACATCCTCTTTTGAAAGCTTCGGGGGCAGCAAGTATTGTTCTAATGTCTTCTGTTTGTGGGGTGGTGTCAGTTGTTGACGCTGGATCCATATATGGAGTCACGAAAGGTGACCCTTGATAACATTTTTCAACATCATATCATGAGCTGTAGTCTTGTCTTTGAACCCCGTGACTGGAAGGCTCTATGGCATTACGACTTGTCTTTAATATTAAACTTGAACTTTCTCTAACCCCAACTGGTTATATGTTAATCACAGGAGCCATGAACCATCTTGCGAGGATTTTGGCATGCGAGTGGGCTCAAGACAATATTAGGACCAATTCTGTCACGCCTTGGTTCGTCAAGACTCCTTTAACTGAATCTGTAAGAATTATTTTATTCACTCTAATCCTCAATGTTATATATATGAATTCAGTTTCTCTATATGAGAAATTATTTTTATCAATTTCTCTACATGATCCGCAATTATTTTTATCAATTAGAAAAATGACATGATTTTAATGCTCATTTCATTTCTGGTGTTAAATAAATATATGGTCACATAAGAAGCATACCAGTTGAAGAATAAAATAGGGTGTTAAAAATTTTTAATATTGTGTTTTTTATTTTCATGCGCCCCAAGAATAAAATAGGGTGTTAAAAATTTATGAGAAACGTCCGAATTAGTTAAAAAAATTAATAAGAGAAATAAAAGTGTGATTTTCCCCCAAGTTATTATATGATTGAGGGTGCCCTCTTATAAATTTGCAGTTTCTGAATGATGAGGCATTTTTAAAGGAAGTCGAGTGTCGAACTCCAATGAGACGCACAGGGAAGGCAAATGAGATATCTTCATTGGTAGCATTTTTATGCATGCCTGCAGCCTCTTATATAACTGGTCAGACAATTTCCGCTGACGGAGGATTTACAGTGAATGGATTCTTCTTCCCAAGTACGTGATTTATTTTGTCCACTTCTCTGAAACCGCCAGCATGTATCTCTTTTGATTTTTGACGCATCTTGTCGATTGTTGTTTATTTCCCTTTTATCAAGTGTTGTCGTTTTATTCCCTTAAAATCGCGAATTGAATTCGTACTGAATCTTAAACAAATGGGTTCCAAGTATTCTAGTATTCTTTATTTCATTGAACGGATTCATTTAAATTCGTTTACAATCTAATCAACAAAATCGATTTATTACATTTAGATCCAGAAACAGGAAGCTGAACAAAATCATAGGCGTAGGGAAGGACCAAGTTGATGGCCAAATTAGCGGTGCTTGTCACTGATCCGATTTTTGGGAGGAATGAGGAAATAGATCTTCAAATTCAAGTAAAAACTGTAATTCCTTTCGTAACAAGGTCAAAATGGGCCAATTAAACCGTATTTAGGATAGGAAACTTTTAAATAAAAAATAATAATGGAATTTTGTAATAGAAAAGGTTTTTGAGAGCATTTTTAAAGACCCTTTGGAAAGTCTAATTCAAAAAAGGTTGGCGATTCAAGTTTTCAACATTTACAAGAACTTATTACAAACTTTTTTCTTTATACTCCTAACGAAAAGCAATTTCACAGAATACGGATCTGGTTACACAGAGGACGTCTGCAAATAACACAACACTACAATACGTCAAAGTCACTGGATTTGAACTGCATCCAGTGACATTAGGACAACAACAAAAAACTAAAAACAAAAACCACCACAGGTTGCTCCTAGGCGATTTGCCAGATAAACCCACGACAAGCCCCCACCCTGGGCCACTGGAGAGAGAGTTGGGGAAGCCCTCCTTGGCCGGAAGCCTCTAGTTTAGGCCGCTGATGAGCGGAAACCCTCGATGAGCGCAGTAGAATTGGCGGTTTGTTCTTTAACACAGCTGTTTGGTCGAAAAATCATAACAAAAGACTGGCGGAGATGGTGCTTTGCGAGTCCGGTGATCAGTAACTAGATCGGCGGTACGTGACAGTCATAAACAAGGGCTAGACAATAAGGAATCGATTGAAATGGGTGGTGACGATAGACGCACAGCGGACGGTGGTGAAAGGGTGGGGGCCCTGTATTGGGGAGTTGTAAACGGCTCTTTAGGGTTGAAGAGACAGAGAGTTAGGGCGTTTTGAATTTGTATTTTCTGAGAATAAAAATGAAAATGAAAATGGTGTTTTGTAGTTGCTATATTTTGAATTTAAATATACGTTTGGTATCATTTTATGTATCCTATATTTTAAAATTAAAAACAGTAATATGCGTTTGGTTTTGGTAGACACAGTTGAAAATGATAAAAATAAAGAATATGCGTTTGGTAATACTTTTTTCAAAAACAGTTTTTACTAAACATTTACATTATATTTATAGTCATAACTTAAACAAATTTATTATAGAAAAATTACATGATGATAAATTTTTATAATTAATATTAATTAAAAAAATTTTACATTATCATTATTTTTACACTAAAATTAAGATGTTAACACAAATAATTCTGGCGGCGATGGTGCTTTGCGATTCCGGTGATCAGTAACTAGATCGGCGGTACGTGACGGTCATGAATAAGGGCTAGACAATAAGGAATCGATTGAAATGGGTGGTGACGATAGACGCACAGCGGACGGTGGTGAAAGGGTGGGGGCCGTGTAATGGGGAGTTGTAAACGGGTCTTTAGGGTTTAAGAAAACAGAGAGTTAGGTTGTGTTTGTTTTTTTATTTGAAATTTAAATAGTTCTGAATTTAGATGAAGTATGAATAGATTTGAATGATATGTTTGTTTTTTTTTTTTTAACATGTGATGAGAACAACTTAAAAACTAGTAGTTAGATATAAATATCCTTTTAAATGGTGCATATATTTGTTCTTCATAATTTATAATTTTCATAAGTTAATTAATTTAGTAGTATTAAAAAAATACTATCATTGTTTATTTTAATTTTATTTTTTTAATAAAAGATGTAATTATAACATCAAATTTTATTATAAAGTTAACATTGATATTTTATTTTTTATTTATATTTGATTTGTTCAGTATTTTAGTTTAGCTAATGTTATCATGTGAATAAAAATTTAAAACAATTTAAAAATAACTTCAAAAATAATAAAAAAATATTAGGTTTATACATAATACTAGAAATACATGAATTGTTAAGGATATTTTTGAGATTTGAAATTAAAATTTTCGATTTAAACTTCAGACTTCAGATAAAAGTGGACTTTTCTACTTTTTCTATTTAGATAAAATTGTCTAAAAATAAGTGATAAATTAAAAAAATAAATAACATAAAATAAACAAATATCTAAAAAAAAGTTAAATTCAAACTTCAGACAGGAAAAACAAACAACACCTTAATACCCTTCTTGTTTTCCATGATTAATTCTTGAATGCTTACAGTTACATAGGTTTGCTGCAGTAAATTGTCTATGTAAATCAGTTAATATAATTTTAACCCACAAAAATGTTCTTTTTTTTTCCTTTTTTTTAAAGATTTGACATGATAACTTTTAACAATTTAATATTTATCCTTCATTAACAAATGTTTTTCATATTTTGGCACCCAAATGACCAAGTTTACAATTCTGGTTGTGCCAAGTGCCTAGATGGTTGTACTAATTAGTTGACAAAAAATTTGACACAAGCCTAATTATCCGAAACGAATAAATAAATATGTGTCGTCAAATTTGACACGATTATTAAATAAGACGGGTTTAAGTTGAGACGATTTTTTTCGTGTCGGGTTATGATTAAAGTTCTTAACTCATTTATCTGAATAATGACATGATTATATTTTTTTTATTCTAAATTAATTAATAAGTTCTTGTCATCAAAATTCAAAATATTGGACATAGTTCTCTCTCTCTCTCCCTTAAAACAATGAACATATATATAGTGTTTCGTTCATAAAATTTTATATAGATTTAAAACTTTAATAGGTTAAATGTGTAAAATAATTGTAGACTTATATATTTTATAATACTGATATATAATATTATTTACATATATATAATTAAAACTTTAAGGGTATAAATGTGTAATATTTTAGTTATGAGAAAAGGACAAACACACCCACAACGTTTAGGCAAAGGGACAAAAAACCCCTAACGTTTCAAAAAAGACATTTACACCCCCAATTTATTATAATTTTACCATTATACCCTTCTAGCATATTAAAAAAATTAGGTTATTCAATTTGTCTATATATTGTTAATAAAATTATTAATATATCCTCATTGTCTCATTCCTCCATTTAAATTTTTATCAATAACTAATTTTCAAAAAGGACATCTACACACTTAAAATAAATTGTAAATAAATTATAATTTTAAAAATAAAATTGGTTATTAATAACCAATTTTATTTAAACTTTAAATTTGTATATTTAACAATTCTCCACATGCCAATCATTTAAACTTGTACATTTATAACCAATTTTCTATGTTATTTATTATGGTATCAATAACCAATTTTATTTTTAAAATTATAATTTATTTATAATTTTTTAGGTGCATAGATGTCTTTTTTGAAAATTGGTTATTGATAAAAATTTAAATAAAGGAATTGGGCAATAAGAGTATATTTATAATATCCAATTTGTCTATTTATAATTTTATTAACAATATATAGACAAATTGAATAATCTAATAATTTTTTTTATATGCTAGAAGGGTATAATGATAAAATTATAATAAATTGGAGTGTAAATATCTTTTTTGAAACGTTAGGGAGGTTTTTGTCTTTTTGTCTAAACATTGGGGGTGTGTTTGTCCTTTTTCCTTTAGTTATATATATAACAGTGTGCTAATGTTTGTTGTAAGTTTTGTTAAATATATAGATATTAAGCGGGTTATTAGGTAATCTTTTTATTTCCGAATCTCAATATTTTGACACGATTATTAAATGGTTTGTATTTGAGTCAACTTAAATTTGACAAGACATAAACATGATCCAATAATCGATTTGCCCAGCTCTAGTACTCTCTCTCTCTCTCTCTAAATATTTTAAAATGAGTTAGTTTTAATTTATTCTTATAGTAAATTGATTGTTTTCAATTTACTCCTTTTCTCCCATTCATTTGTCTTTATTTTTTAAAATGATAACTATATTAAAGTTGATAATAATTTACAAAAATTAAAAAATAATTAATTTATTAGAGATAAACTAAAATTAACCATTCTAAAATAGATTGGAATATTGGATGGTAGGTTACGGTGCACATGTTTGGTCAGGATGACTCGAAGTGGAGGTTAAACGCAAATTGGTTAGGCTTAAAGTACGGCAGGTAATTGGAATCGTGATTGAACTGTTGAATCCACGGCTAGTCTTCGACATTGCCATATTGGACTGTTCATACACGGAAGGTTTGGATTTGGTTTAAACAATCTCATGTGTAACGAATAAGTATGGACTGCAGACTTTCTCCAACCAGACACTTACCGTGATGCATACACATAAACTTGTCGTACCCATGCAAACGTGTTTAAAAAATATTTTCATCGTGATTTTAACTTGATTTAGCTCTAGCCTCCAGCCACCGGCCGGCCGATTAAAGATTTTCTCCTCATTTAATATATATATATTTTTTGAGTTTTTAAAAAAATTGAGTCACGTGTCTTTTCGTATTAATGCACGAATAGAATTTACTTTTTTTTATTTTCTTTCTTTTCTTTATTAACAAAAAATTTAAATCACTAACTGACAACCTCTATATATACATATCAAGAAGAGGGAAAGACGAGAGAACGAGGCATGTGCTAAGAAAAATGAAAGAGAGAAAAAACTGACATAAGAGAGAAAAAAAAGGAGGTAAAATTACAGCTTGAATTGTAATTTCTCTCAATATTCTTGATATTTAGCAGCACTCATATATATATATATATATATATATATATATATATATATATATATATATATATATATATATATATATATATATAGCACCGATATTTTCACAAAGTTGCGCACAAAGATTTGCACAAAACGGTGCGTTTGGTGCAAGCTTTAAAAGCCTCTTCGTACGTGCACCAAACAACACACGCACGCAACAATTGGCGGCAACGTTTGTCACTCGTTCTCCCTCATTATCTCGACACTGTCCTCACTCTCTCAACTCTGTTCTCTCTCATTCTCGGTGGCTCCATTCTCCCTCACTCTCTCGACTCCGATCTCCCTCACTCTCTCGATCTCAGCTGCATCCCCCCCCCCCCCCCCCAACACAATCGAATTAATGAGCTTGATAAGGTCAGTATAATTAATTATTGTAAAATTTATTTGTTCTACAATTCATTACTCACAACCTTCGTAAGCACCCATGTTACCCTCTTAGATTGTAAGGTGATCTGTAAAAATTTCAAATTCCTGAGGGTATTAAGCTTGGGTCATCTAGTTCTCGACCAATATCCATCTGCAATAGAAAATTTATTCTATTTAAAGTATTTGAAGCTGAATATCCCTTCCCTCAAAAGCTTGCCTTCGTCGTTTGCACCTGAAATTAATGTTTTGGCTAGAGGAGTGGATAATAGGAGGAGGAGTTGTGGCTTAGTTATCAATCCTTGTGTTTACTTGAAAAAGCTTCCTGAAGAGTTGTGGCGGATAAAGAGCTTATGCAAATTAGAGTTACATTGGCCTCATCCAGAGTTGAGAAAAAGGCTGCGCGCTATTGAGGATATGGAGAGGCGTTATGAAATCCGGAAATTTCCTTACGGTATCTGATGGATTGAGTAGGGTGAGGTTTTAATCTTACATGATGGTTACAAATTTGGTGTGATGTTTTCCACTTGCACAGTAGATTTATCAATGTATATTTATAGCAAAACTTTCAAGGGGTTATAAAAATTCTCGTCTAATTGTTGGTTGCTTCTAATATCAAGATTAAGTCTCAACATAGACTCAACTGGAATAGCAAAATTAAGTCTCAATATAGCCAAACATTGCAGCAGAAAAACGAAAAAAACTTCCCTCTATATTATAACTGTAAATTAGAGATTTTCATTTATGCTTCTAAATTATTTCTTTCTGTGTAGTTAAAATTAGAGGGGCAAACATCATTACTGCTATTAAATTTCAAATGTGATTCAGCATCGATCCATTATGTTCTATTCATTTTGGCTGGGGACATTATTTTGAATCGGATTTGACACTTGTGATACCAAGATTGTTGTATATAGATTTTGATAAGGTCTTCATTTTTAGTTTAAGTTAATTTTGTTCATGCATGTATGGTTCGACTATCTTTGGGCTGTGTCAAAATTTCAACATCTGATACACTAATAATATACGCAAAATGATGTTCTCACAAAATTGCGCACAAAGGTTTAAATACAATTTAAACCCAATACATATTAAAATAGATATAATTATTTGTGTGACAGATTTTACAACAACACTTGGTTGCGAACTTCGTTGATGTTCTCTTTCAAGCAATTCAAATTTAAGAGACAAGCATTCCATTTGATGCCCCAGCTTGCACATTTCTCCTAGTAAGAGATCAATTTTATTCCAGCACCGATATTTCGAACTTCCACCCCTCGAAACTCATTAGATTCATTGTTTTTCCAATCGTCATCCCATGCAAACGCCCCACATCCTTTGCACTTCCAAAACTTCCGATTTGGATTCTCTCTTGTACGTGAAGTTAATAAAATCTCATCATTGCAGCACTTTTCACAAGTTTTTATATGTGGATTTGGAACTTCACTAATGCTAGAGGACATTGTGATAGAAATATCCAACCAATTTAAGCAACTGAAAAGGGAAAAAAAAGCCATAACAATTAGTGAGCCTTAAGCAACTGGAGGGGGAAAAAATTAGGACACACCAGCTATAATCAATCCTAAAAGAAAAAACAGCCACAACATTTAGTAGGCATTAAGCAATTGAAGGTGGAAAAAACAATTGGACAGAACAATTAGTAATAATACTTGCCCGAGAACTAATAGCCACAACAGTTAGTTTTTTATATGCAAATTTTTTTTTCTGTAATTTTCCTAAACCTTCCCCTAATCATTTCTGTATTTTCCTAAAGCTTTCCCTAATCATCTCGCTGCATTCAATCCAAACCTCCAACCAATAAATGCAACCAAATCAAATTGGCTACAAGCAATTATTACAAGCACATTAAGTCAACTAAATGCATTCACAAGCCATTACCACCATTCAAACAAAGCACACAGCCACTACCCGAATGAAAATGAAAAGAGCCAACTACCCAAAGCACACAGCCACTTCACGAATTCAAATGGTGGCCACAAATTTCTTTAGCAAAATCTGAATGATTAGAATTAATTCCCAAATTACCAAAATCTGAATGATTAGAATTAATTCCCAAATTACAATAACCAACTGCCGAAATAGGGCAAAATAAATCAATCTGTTCAACATCCAAAGCTAATACCAGTACAACCCAAAATCACTATACCCTCAACAATAACAATAATCATTCAAAATCCAAGTGGCCTAAGAAGCATACTAATTAATCTTCAATTAATCCAAGCGGCTGCATCTTTAATTACATATTAAACCAATAAATTGAACACTGGCCTTAACAAGCCGCGTTAAGCCGATTGTGTTGGGGGAGAGAGAGTGATGCAACTGAGATCGAGAGAGTGAGGGAGATCGGAGCCGAGAGAGTGAGGGAGAACGGAGCCACCGAGAATAAGGGCGAACGGCACCGAGAATAAGAGACAAGCATTCCATTTGATGCCCCAACTTGCACACTTCTCCTAGTAAGAAATCAATTTTATTCCCGCAAATGGGAAATACAAGATACACACACACACACGTATATACATGTTTTAATTCCTTTGATTTAATTACGTTCAATATAATTAATCGTTAATATTTTATATTAATTGCTACCTGCAGGCATGCTGTAGTGGAGGAATTGGCAGCGCTAGGCGCCAGTCTCCAACGTCTCATCTCGAGCAGAACGAGAGAAGCTAATCAACAAAGTCTCTTCAATGTTCAATGGGAAGCTTAACATTCTCGTACGTTTCAAAATCTGTATATAGCCGTTAATTGAGTTAAAATCCCTGAGATTAATTAATTTTCAATAGTATATTATCGAAATTCGTATGTACATATATAGATATTAATTATTTGATTTACATACTGAACTGTACGCTATAAAGGTAAATAACGTGGAAGCAAGTGTTGCAAAGCCAACATTAGAGTACAATGCTGAAGCTTTTTCATTAGTAATGACAACCAATTTCCAGTCTGCTTTCCACTTGTGTCAGCTTGCACATCCTCTTCTAAAAGCTTCTGGTGCAGCTAGTATTATACTCGTCTCTTCGGGGCTAGGCGTGGTCTTAGCAAATGTTGGAACTGTGTATTCAGCCACTAAAGGTAAGTTACGTATAAATAACAGTTGAAATCAAGCATATCTGTTTGCACATTTTAATGGAAAGTACTGATGATGAATTGCCTGATTATTATATTAATCTGCAGGAGCCATAATCAGCTTGGAAAAAATCCGGCATGTGAGTGGCAGGGGATAATATCAGGACTAATGCTGTGGCCTCTTGGGTTATCAGAATTCCCATCGTTGAACCTCTAACAACTACATATTGTTTGATTACATTATATTATGTTCAAACTTGTTTTAAATACGATATTTGAATTAGGCTTATTCCGCCAGTTTTGTCCATTTCCGACTCTAAAAGTCTCAATTCAGGTTTCCCATTAGGGCATGGTTTTAATATTATTGTCAATTCTTAATAAGAAACTAGATTGTCTAATATCATGTTTTGGCCCCTTATTGCTTGCAGTACGTGGGAAACGGGGAATTTTTGGACGAAGTCAAGTCTCGAACCCCAATTGGACGCCCTAGGGAGACAAAGGAGGTTTCTTCTTTGATAGCGTTACCGTGCATGCCAGCAGCCTCTTACATAACCGGTCAGACTATTTCTGTTGACAGAGGATTTACAGTGAATGGCTTTTTCCTCCCAAGCACCTGATCGCGATCACTTACAAGCAGCTAGCTCAAGTTGTTAAGGAACAATGAAGTCTCATTTGCGGTGGTAAAATATTATCTCTAGCTAAGTGCTCTCTAGTTCAATAAAATCTTGACAAGTTTAGCCATGATAATATAAATTCATTGCTTCTTTTAAGTACTAATGACTAATTCCAAGTTAGCATAACTGGTTTTAAGTACTTGCAGGAGCTATGAATCAACTTGCAAAGAATTTGGCATGTGAATGGGCAAGAGACAACATAAGGACTAATTCTGTTGCACCTTGGTTCATCAGAACTCCCTTAGTTGAACCTGTAGGAACTCTATTACGAGCTTAATTGATTTTGTGAATTCAATTCAAGCATTGTCTTTGTTGAAACAATAAATTAATAATTGGATTGTTTGATATGTTCTCCAGTATCTGTCCGATGAAAAATTCTTGGAGGAAATAAAGCGTCGTACGCCAATGGAGCGCACAGGAGAGCCAGATGAGGTGTCTTCATTGGTAGCATTTTTATGCATGCCGGCAGCCTCCTATATAACTGGCCAGACTATTTGTGTTGATGGAGGATTGACTGTAAATGGCTTCTTCTTCCCATGAACGTAACTATATACGCATAATGCAATAACTGGTTTCGACCAATAAACATATGTATGTGTATGCCGCCACCATCGGGAAGCAGTAAATGTTTCATTAATAAATCGAATTTCAAACTCTTATTTGATTTTGGTTGAGCAAATGACATATGCTATATATGACATTACCTCTTTAACTTCCAAACCAATACGCGTTGTTTATCAAACATTTTACAAGTGCATGGCTCAACCAAATTTATGCATATCAAAAAAATAAAAATTAAAAACCCAATTAATTATACGGACCAAGCAACTTGCAGGCACGCTTAGCTTGCAATCCAGATTTTCATGAAAACAATTGTAGGGTAAACTCGGCTATAACTTCTAAACTGTTGAAAGCATTAATTAAACATTTTACGACTGATGTGCTAGGAATGATGTGCTAGGAATGAAGCAGAGCTCAACGAATGCTTACGTGAATGGAAAACCAAAGGCTTCAAGGTCACCGGCTCAGTCTGTGATGCATCATCTCGAGCAGAACGAGAGAAGCTTATGAAAAAGTCTCCTCTCTGTTCAATGGCAAACTAAACGTCCAAGTATGTCAACCTTAATTTATTCATTTAAACCTGATCATTAATTAGAGTGCTGCTAAATATCAAGAAAAATGAGAGAAAGACGAGAGAAACTACACTCTAAGTTGTCGTTTTACCTACTCTTTCTCTCTTCTGTCAGCTTTTTCTCTCTCTCTCTTCTCTTAGCACATGCTTCATTCTCTCGTTCTTCTATCGTTGTTCTTGATACTTAGCATTTTCCCATTAATTATTAACGGATTTTGGTTTTGAGGGCGCCTAAATGGTAACATTATATGCCTGACTAGGCTATAACATAAAATCTCAAAATTGAAGAGGAGGCTGCAATGGATAAATCATAAAATTCAAAAGGCTATAACAAAATTAATGTAAAACAAGGGGGTAAACATAAAATTCACATTTAATAACACATTTTCAATATTTTTTCTTTTTTTTCTTAATTTATTTTTTTATTTGCATTTAGTTCCGCCACTGACACTAGCTGTGGATTATATAATGGAAATTATTTGTCGTCACAGTTTTAGCTTCTTTATATATATATATATATATCTGGTAAATAATTGTGGAAAATAATTAGTTGTGTTGAAAAAGTCAAGTTACAAGTCTTTATCAAATAGCTTAGTTTTAGCACGTAATTAAACTACAAGAAAGTTATAACATTTGGAGCCTAATTACTTGAACCATGTGACTGACTGTAGATGAACAATGTTGGGACAAATACGTACGATTAAACCGACTGTGAAGTACATGGCTCAAGACTTGTCATTTCTGAGGGCTACCAATTTTGAGTCTGCTTATCACTTATCCCAACTTGCACATCCTCTTTTGAAAGCATCAGGAGCTGGAAACATTATTTTCATGTCTTCAGTTTGTGGCGTATTATCTACAAATCTTGGAGCCATATATGCAGCTACTGAAGGTATTCGATTACAGCTAAATAATATATTTTATAGAATCAATTTCAGGACCAAAATTAAAATTTGGGACGAGTTTATAATATTACAAACATTTTTTATTATTATTTTAGGACATTTTAAACTCGTTTATAACTTTGTAAAAGTACATTAATCAATTTCAAATTTTAATTTTGAATTGAAAATTTTTCGTTGCGTTGCATATATATATATATATATAGAGAGAGAGAGAGAGAGAGAGAGAGAGAGAGAGAGCAAGCCTATGTCAATTTACGAAAACTTTACTGATGATTATTTGCAGGAGCCATGAATCAGCTTGCAAAGAATTTGGCATGCCAATGGGCAAGAGGCAACATAAAGATCAATTCTGTGGCTCCTTGGTTTATCACAACTCCTCTTACTGAACCTGTAAGAACTATACATACTCCATACGCTCAATTAATATTTTCTGCATTAATTAAATATTGGAATGGATTATTTTGACATAATTAAATTCCTGATGCAGTATCTCTTGGATGAGAAACTCTTGGAGGAAGTGAAGTGTCGTACTCCAATGGTGCGCCCTGGAGAACCGAAGGAGGTGTCTTTATTGGTAGCATTTATATGCATGCCTGCGGCCTCTTACATAACAGGCCAGACTATTTGTGTTGATGGAGGATTCACAGTGAATGGCTTCTTCTTCCGAAGGACATAACTAGACATGCATTAATTGGTTTCTATTAATAAATTAAATGTTTCCACAAGCAAATGATATTTCAAACTCTTATTTGATTCCGGCTGAGTAGAATTCATCATGATGGAGTCTTTTGATGATATGTCCAATACCATGCACCATATATATTGAATTTGAATATCATTCGGGTATTAATCAAAACAAGGGCAAAATCATGAAATGTGCGTTTAATAATTGGTTTCTATTATAAATCAAATGTTCCCACTAGCAAATGATATTTTAAACTCTTATTTGATTCCGGCTGAGTAGAATTTGACATCAAAATCGTGAGTAGAATTCATCATGATAGAGTCTTTTGATGATATGCCCAATACCATGCACTATATATATTGAATTTGAATATCATTCGAGTATTAATCCAAACAAGGTCAAAATCATAAAAGGTGACTACATATACGCATAGACCTCCTCTTTATGAGCTTGTTACCACACCATATTTACATTCTTATCTAAGTAATATGGGATATTGATATTTTGAAATACCAACTCATCTTTAACATGAGGTAATATTTTCATATTTTCAGTTTATGTCGTCGCATCAGTAAGTGGAGCGCCTTTATAAGCAATTATTAAAGGTAAATTTAATTACTTAAATTAATTTATTTAAAAGTAATACTACTGTGGAGACAAATATATACCAATTCGTTTTTTTCGGTTTGCCGGAGCAATTAACCAACTTGCAAAGAATTTGGCATGTGAATGGGCTAGAGACAACATTGGGTTAATTCTGTCGCACCTTGGTTTCATCGGAACTCTCTTAGCTGAATCTATAAGAACTAATATATTGCCACTTGCGCTTAATTAATTCTGTTAGCTATATTCGAGATCGAGCATACATTAAATAAAACTAAAATTGGATTGTTTGATATGTTCCCAACATCTATCTAATGAGAAATACTTGGAGGAAATTAAGCGTCGAACACCAATGGCATGCATTGCGGAGCCAAAGGAGGTGTTTTCTGTGGCAGCATTTCTATGCATGCCTGTAGCCTCCTACATAACTGGCCAGGCTATTTGTGTCGATGGAGGATTTACAGTGAATGGATTCTTCTTCCCGAGCACCTGATCACGACTTACAGTTTCAAACAGCTTAGCCAGTTCAAAAAAAAAAAAGGAGGAAAATTTTTAAATTTATCCCACTTGCACATCAATAAATTTTTTATCTCTAATTTTTCTTGATATGTTTAGCAATGATAAAACCAATGGCTCGGCCTCTATATCGTCTTTTGGCGTGAATTTTGCTTGTTTTGTCATTTGTTCATTCATAACCGGAACGCAATTTTATAACTTTGCATCATCAGTATTGATTATTAGCTCTTGAATATAATCAGAGATTATTGTAATTAATTATATGAATTAGCCTACAAGAAAAAATGGAGTTGCCACACACAGCGATCATTAGTAGTCAGTGACTACTACAAATTTTAGATATATGGTCAATTATGCTCCTCATACGCTTAACTAATATCTTTTATGCATCATCACATATTAATTGTTGAAACAAGAATATCAAAAGCGGATTGTTTTCTCATGATTAGATTCCTGAAAAACTCATGGAGTGTCGAAGGAGGTCAGAGTCTCGCTAACGAGAAGCGATTTATTTCTAATATTGATGCTCTTTCCATTCAATAAATCGATGCAATCTTTTCTTGCGTGTAAAGAGAAATAAATCGCTCATACGATATAATTTATGTTGATGAAGTTTGAATAACTCAAGATGCCCACTACCTTATGAACAATATAATCGCAAATCCGAATATTGTTTTACTCGGTTTGTTCTGTACAGTGTGAGCAATATCATAGCATAGCCCAATATAATACCGTCTAGAAAAGGGCTTCATCTCTGTCTGGGCTTTGAACTTATTTCCGAAGTCGTCCATTAGATTACCCCATTTTTGTAATTATAGTTCTATTGTTACAAGAAATTACATGGAAGGGCAAATATGAATTTGGCTTAGCCAAAATGTCTTTGCAACTCACGGTCCTTACCTATTTTTAATCCTAATATACGATATAATTCATGTTCTTGATAAAATCAATTTTTTTTTGAAACAATGAAGAAATAAATTATCTAATAATGACAATTTTATTATGATAAAAATATGTTTACAAAATTTATTCAAAATGATAGGGAAATTTAATTGAAATTCTATTGTTACTTTATGTTGTTTCTTAGATATGTGGAAAAAAAATGGGATTTTTTAAGAGTTTAAAAAAGGGTGTTAGGCACTGTGCTCTAATTCCTAGTTTAATATATTGAAGTCTTATATACTTTTTAAAAATTGGCCTAATCGTTATATTTTATTTGATGGGTGCATTCACTTGACCCCATTTTATATCTGATCATCGTTATTTCCATAATATCTAATATCTTAAATAATTATTTATTTTTATGATACTTAATTTTGTTGTGTATATGTGAATAATATGCGTAATTTTTTCTTATTTGAAAAACATATGCTTGGTCCTTGACGTAAATATTTTATATAGAGAGAATCTTTTTTTAATATAGGTAACCTATTTTTTTCTGTCTTTTTTAAGTGTGAACAATCTTTTTTTTTTCTTAGTACATACACATTATTAAACTATAGTTTAATAAAATTAATTTTTAATATACTATAAAATCATACAGCACACCAGAATCAATTGAATTAGTGATTAAACCACATGATTTATTAGTATACGCATGAAAAGAGAGTGTTTGCGCCCGTTAGTGAAGATATCATCATTTTGTTAAAGAGAAAGTGTTGACAAAATGTGAAAAAATTAAATTTTAAACATATTAAAAATTATATTTTTTTATTAATATATATGTCACTAGAGAGAAAATGACAGATGGAACTTGGAAGGGACAAAAATTACTCATGCAACTATCATCATTGAAAACGCAGATTATCTGCCTAACTCCGTATAAAAAATGGAGGCTGAAACGGTGACGGCCACTTTAGTTTTCTCCCACAAATTGAACTCGGAACTGTAATTTGTTGAAGAAGATCAATCGGCTGGGGCACGTGTACGTTCACAATGATGACTATTCGTTGCGTATAATTATGACACTTTCTTCCAAAAGCAAGCGACCCTACCCTGTTTAAAATATTAAACTCCATGATTAAATTATTGAAATTTTGGTGGCATGTACATACATTTTACAAATTACAACAATTACTGGTGATAAAATAATCTCAAAACGCCGGAATTTATTTAAAAAGAAATTAATTAATTGATACCGTCTGATTGAAAGGTTGGATGGATGATAATGCATAACTTAGCAAGAATCTTTGACCTAATCAATTCTAGTTGTCACTTCTCTTAAACGCACATATGGTTACTAAAATTTTTGTTAGATGGAGAAGCGTACCAAACACAACGGCCTGTTGCTTGCACTCCAATCAAATATTATTGGAAAAGGAAATAATATGATTGTTGGCACTTTTTCAAATCAAATTCTATATTCAATCTACTAAAATAAGCTATCATTGTTTTGGTAATTAACTTCACTAAACCTAATTTCGTTCTTCTTATTCATACACGAAAACAAAGAAGGGGTCTTTCAGAATACTAAAATTGGTACGAATTTTGGTTGATTGACTAATAAAAAGGTAAAAGAGACGTGCATTAAAATAATCACGAAATTAAGTGGACTAAGTGATTAATTAATTAATTAATATTAGTTAAGAAATTGAGGGTGGTTTTAGTTTTTTTTTTCTTTTTTTATTTTCTTATTAAAAATCAAATCAAACCAATCCTTATCCAACAACGTTCTTTAATTGCCATTTGCAGCTTAATAGGAATCAACAACATTTTGCCTCCCTCAAAAAAGGAGCCGACACATGCGTGAATGAATATGTATTGTTGATCAATCTTGAATAATCGATCAAAATCGACAAGTTAAACAATCTGCCACCACGAAGAGCTAGCTGATTAAATTAAACGGCAAAGTTTCACCGGATGATTATAAAATATAAACCATAAAAAATAATTAGTTAAAAAAGTTGACCTATGCACATTCCTCCAAATTTGGTTAATTAATTAATAACTTCAAGAGCAAGCTTCACTAACATTCCTTTCAATCTTTCATCTACATCGCACGGCATTTTTTTAAATTTATTAAAATAATAAGAACTGATATCGTCGGGATTTGCCGCTATATAAATACACAATAAAATTAAAAATTGCAGTGCAGAAACCTATGAGTGATGGCTGTGATGCCATTTGAATAAATGTTGTTGTACGTATTAGGAGAGATGGGTGATGTTACAAAGTGCCGCTCTCTTTCCAGTGCATAGCCAACGCAATGTTTTATTCTAGCATTAATGTTTTGATTTTATGCACTATTGTATAGATGGTGAATAACGATGAGTGTAACAGATATTAAATAGCAATGAAAAAATTCATCTCAAGTTCACGGCTCTAAGGATAAGCCCCCTTCTCTTAAAAAAAAAAAAATAAAAAAAAAGAGAGAGAGAGAGTGAACCTCAAAAAGAGAAAGAAAAAAAAAATTGAGAAAAGATCTCTATTTTATATGCTAAAACTACCACACCGATTTTATTGTACCATCAATAGTATCTTATCAAATATGCTGTGTGCATTTTATTCAAAAATTGAAACACAAATTGATAGTATTGCTTTTTTCCAATGAATCATTAGTTATTTAAGCACTAGTTCAAGGAAATAAAGTTGAGCGGTCTCTCTCAAGCTCTCACATCTAACAGGCAACAAACCATGGCTGAATAATTTGAAGTTCTTGAATACATCGCACGTTCTAATTCAATGTCATATCGTGGCCCATCATCATTTGCTTGCGTCAAACGTGTCACTTCTTGCCTCTTAACTTGCATTAATTCCATTCCCGAGAAAGGGCGAAAGAGGAACAAGTCAAAAAACTAAAACACTTACAATAGTTATTCCTACAAACCCAAGTCAAGTGCCATTAATATTTTATTAACCCTAAATGGAAAACCCAAAAATCTACAAACCCAAGTTCAGTGCCATTAATATTTTATTAACCCGAAATGCAAAATCCAAAAATCTTCGAGGGTATCCCTTCAAGCATGCAGAGCCAAAACACAGCCGCAGCCGCAGCAGGTGTCACTCATCCAGAGCCCAAGACATATTGTCGTTGTTCTTCATTACATGCATCTAGCGAAATGTTATTCAGAGTAAAAGACCTAAACGTTAAAGAGGACTTCACGCTATGTAAATTATGGCTCATGCAAAATCAAACTTCACCCACGTAATACCTGTACACTGAACACGAGTCACTGCCACACTGTTACTCTCTCAACGTGTCCTCTTCCTTCCGCCATGTAACCTCACGCCACCCTTGACCCTTCCCAGCCACGTGTCCTTCATTAACCCGTGTTATTTATCGGCGTGTCCCCGCTTCGGGTTCCGTTACTTAACCTTTTTGTTCTGATTTTCCCGCAATACTGTTCGCCTAGGAAAGGAGGAAAAATGAAAACCAACGCCCAGACCCCAGTTTTTGAACTTTGTAAGATGAAGACGACCTAACTTAAGTACTTAACCCTAGTTCACTTACTGTTTTAACTAGGGTTACTCTCGTGATTGCCCTGTCTGTCACGTGTCACTTTTCTTTATCCTCTTGTCAACTTCACGCACCAGATATAGTAGTACAATTGCTTGCCAGCCAGATCATAGCGCGTGGAGTCCTATTCTCTTTAGCCTTTAGGCTTTAGGGGGTCAAGTGGTCCCGACTCCCCCCAGTATTCGTATCTGTCATTAGCACGTTGTCCAATCGTTGCCCTCCACGTTCGTATACGAATCCAGTTTGGTGATTGTGTTTGCTGCCAACCTTATTTAAACAATTCGAGTACGATTAAGGGCTGTTCAGGAATTTATGTGAACCATATCGGGGCCCAACTATGAATTTACAAATCTTGTGGGGTCGGTTTAACACTTTAACAAACGGGGAGGGGCCCCAGTGGAGGGAAGTGCAGCGTGATTTGTACACGTGTTTGAGGATGGAAGAAATGGGGTGTCTAGATATTCTTTGGGCGTCAACGACGTTGACAGGTGGACCCACGTTTCAAAATCATAAGTGATACGTACTAGCATTTGATTGGACCACAACACCCAAGCCAAGCCGAATAAAGTTGGAGCCTTCAATTTAGAATTAAAAGAAAGGAAAAAGAAAAAAAATCCCGGCTTAATTCTCGTATTTCACGATGCAGGGACACGTGTTATCAACGAGAAAGTGAAAATTAATAAACAAAGAAAAAAGAAGAAGGAAAAATTTTAAAAAGTTTTTATCATTCAAACCGAAACGACGCCTTAGAGGTGGACCAGAACCATACGCGTGTCAGCAAAGGAAGACTCTCTTATCTCGTTGTTTGTGTCCCATAGGGCCACGTTTGTCCCCACCAGATTAATAGATCCACGTGTTGGATCTTAACGGAGGGAGAAATGCTGGCAGCAGCAAAAGCAACGGCTGAGATGTGTTGATTTACGCAGAGACGCACTGCATTACGCACACTAGCACCTGTTCGGTCAACCCCGTGACGGAATTGGGGCAAGCTGCCCGAAAGAAACATGAAACAGCACAACAAAAGCAACCAACCACCTCGTTAGCAGGATCCTACGTAAAAGCCAGTTCCCTTCCTCTCAAAGCCCATGGGTTCTCTTTTAAAGGCTCCTCTTGGGCGCGCTAGGGTTCTCTTTCACCCGTTCCATTTTCATTTTCTCATTTCGATGAACAATATAGCGTGATTCATTAAAAAACGAAACCTTTTTTGCTAACAAATTAAGCTCGCAAGACAAGACATAAAGAGAATCTTGAATTTCGTTACGAACTTCTTTGACATTAAAGAGTGTAATGGCGGAGATCTGCTGTGGAGTGGTGAGCGAGAGTGAAGCAACGACGTCGTGCGAGACAAGCTCACGTACGGCTAGGCGTAGGCGAATGGAGATCAGACGGTTCAAGTTCGTTACAGGCGTGGTCCCCTCGGATACTGAGGAAAATGAGAGACCAAAACGGCAGAAGCTA
This sequence comes from Atalantia buxifolia, assembly GCA_030444775.1. Lineage (NCBI taxonomy): Eukaryota > Viridiplantae > Streptophyta > Magnoliopsida > Sapindales > Rutaceae > Atalantia > Atalantia buxifolia. The sequence continues at coordinate 16,456,440 of CM059838.1, forward strand.
GAGGATTATCCGCCGTCGTTTTCTCGTGACTGGGAAAACGCGGTGGAGAACTGCGTTTCAGACGAAGATGAAATACAAGAGCAACAACAGACGAAGGTTGAAAATGGAAGATCGGAAAGAAAAGATATGGTTTTACCGAGTGAATCTTTGAGCACGTTATCCTTAACAGCTGCCTCACTGGATCCAAACTCGAATCCTAAATACGGCGTCTCTTCTGTTTGTGGAAGAAGAAGAGACATGGAAGATGCAGTAGCTGTTCACCCATCGTTTTTTCGCCAAAATTTCGAAGCTGCCACCAATGAATTGCACTACTTCGGCGTTTACGATGGTCACGGCTGCTCTCATGTGAGTTCATAATCGAAACCCCCAAAAAAATAATTGTAATTCACTTCGCAAAGTTGAAAATGCTTTTTTTTTTCATTTATTTTATTATTATTATTATTATTATTATTATTTGTGAAGGTTGATCATTTTTCTGAACTCATTTTTTATTTTATATTTATTGAAGGTGGCGATGAGATGTAGGGAAAGGTTGCATGAGTTGTTGAAGGAAGAACTAGAGAGTAACAAGGGAGCGGATCTAGCGGGATGTAGAGGGGCGTTGGAGCGAAGCTTCACGCGCATGGACAAGGAGGTGAACGAGTTTAACGAAGTAGTGGTGAAAGCCACCTGTAGGTGTGAGCTTCAAACGCCTGAATGCGATGCCGTTGGGTCTACTGCTGTTGTCGCCATAGTAACCCCCGACAAAATAGTGATTGCCAACTGCGGTGACTCGAGAGCCGTTTTGTGTCGTAACGGCAAGGCTCTACCGTTATCGTCTGATCACAAGGTTAATATTGTGGTTTTTTTTTTCTTTCTTTTTTTTCTTCTAAAGAGAAGAAAATTAAATGAATAGAATTAGAAAGTTGACTCAATTTCATTTGGCGGTTTCGGTGTATGCAGCCGGACCGACCGGACGAATTGAACCGGATCCAAGAAGCGGGAGGGAGGGTAATCTACTGGGACGGACCGCGTGTCCTTGGGGTTTTGGCCATGTCTAGAGCGATAGGCGACAACTACTTGAAGCCTTATGTCAGCTGTGTACCGGAGGTGACGGTCATGGATCGGACGGCGGCGGACGACTGCCTAATACTAGCAACGGACGGTCTGTGGGACGTGGTATCAAACGAGACGGCATGTGGGGTGGCGCGTATGTGCTTGCGTAGAAAAAGGCAGGCGACGCCGGCGGCCACTACGGGTCCACCGGATGGTAGTAGTAATAACAACGGAAGCGGTGAGACGATGGACAAGTGTTGCTCGGACGCTTCGTTGCTGCTGACGAAGCTGGCATTGGCCAGGCACAGTACGGATAACGTGAGCGTGGTTGTGGTGGATCTTAGAAAAACGGCTGCGTACTGATGGCTCTTGTTATCTATATGTGTGGGCCTTACTAATTAATTGGCTGTGTTTGGAACTGGAAGTGACTCGGGGAAAAATGGAAGAAACGAAAATGGCAAAATCACAAAGCTGTGGTTTGCTGCTGGTTTTTTTTTTTTTTTTAATAACAGATGATGTTTTATTTCGTTCAAGTGAAGGGAATATTATTATTGTTATATTATATTATTATAATGTTGATAGAAGCTGTGCATAGGAGCTTCTACTTTCCCGTACTTATCAAATGCACGCTCAATTTGTTTGAACATTATTCACAAAGAGGGCGATGACTCCAATGTTCTAAACGGGTCTTTCACTGGAGTTGAAAATAGAAAATAAAAAATTCTGAAAAGATGAGGGACCAATCCAAAATCTGGGGCTTGGGAACTGACGTGAAAAAAAATTATGAATTAAAGGTTAATAATAATATTGAAGAAAGGGAGTTGTTAAATTATATTTAATGTAATGTAATTTATATTTTTTATTGATTAGTGTGGGATTTACATATTATTTATATAAGTAGTATAAGTTATATTAAATAAAATTATAAGTGTAGAATAAAAATTAATAATATATAATAAATATAAATTTTAAATATTTAGAAGATTATATTAATATAATTTTTTAAGTTATAACAATTAATATTTATAACAGTTAAAATGCATCCTTAGCCCACCAAGTTTACGTACAGGCTGCCACTGCCAGTGAGTGAAAGCAGAAATCTGTTTGCTGCTAGTTACCTCGCAGTTTTCTGTATTTGCGCATTGGTGTGTCGAGGGTCCATTAAAGAAATAAGAACACGTCTTCTCAAATCTCAAATTGAAAAGAGAGGAGTTCCAAGTAGAAGATCACGTTTCAATATTGGAAGAAACTGTTGAAGGTGGGAGGGGAATGACTCTGTGGTTGTGGGTGGGGGCAAGAGAGAATTTGGTGGAATAAAGGAGGAAGGACGCCAAAACACGATCACGAGGGAGAGAGGAATGCTTTTAAGCTTTAACCACGCATGTACAGGTGTACTCTGGAAAACAAAACAAAACAAAACAAAAATTGGTTGATTCTGGTTCCGGTGCCCCTTCAAAACAGTATTCCTGAAAATTTTGTTTGGTGAGACTTTGACAGATTGGTATCCAGATCAGTGCCTGTGTCTTTTGCTTATTGGATTTAAAGAGAATTACAAAGATATGGTGGTATCTTTGCGTGTGTCAAAACTGTGGTTTGATTTTTCGAATATATGCATGTTTTTTTTTTTTTTTTGCTGCAAGAAATATCCCTTCGTACGCATGACCTAAAAGAAAAAAAAAAAAAAGTAAATGAATGTCTTCTACGTGTCTCCAGTGAAATTGTTGTTAGTTCAACAAAACTATAAATCAACTCGGTGACTGCTCCGTAGTCTTCTTGGTCTACACCCAATTTCTGGAAATAACGCCAGTCTCTTATTTTCATATTTTGTAATATACAAACTTTTAAGTTCCACTTTAGTATTAAAGTACCGTAGTTTGTAGGTTATAGTTATTGTGAAAAAAAAATAATTATAAAATAAAAATTAATAATATATTATAAATATATAATTTTTAAATACTAAATTTAACAAAATTAATAAAAATATTATAAAATAATAATAAAATAATATTAATTTATTTTTTTAATTACAATAATTAATATTTATTAAATTTTTTAATAGTGTAATTTACTTCAATCGCAAAGGGAATATAAGCCAGGTATATCTCTGTTGTACCGAAATTGACAAGTAAAAAAAAAAAAAAAAATTCTTTTTTAACTCTAATATACTACAAGAACACAATCATTGCATCGGAGGAATGCATATAATTTGTCCTTCGATACTTACGTATCAATTACCTGGCTCCAGTCCAAAATCTAAACTCTTTTCAATTGCGGTGCCAAGTTTGTAGAAACTGCACATCAATCAACTCATTTATCTCTTTCACAACGTCACAATATTGATGCAAAACTTGAGCCATATGTACCATCTAGCTGGAAACCGACAGAATGATTCTCTTATCAACCCCCTCCCCCCCCTAAAGAAATATTAAAATGACAGGTCCAAATTTTAATCTTCATTGCTTTCCCCTTTTTGCATCATCATGCAATTATATAACAAGTTTACAATTTCTATAGAACATGCTTTTTTGTATGGATGCTGACGATGATTATCATCCTCCTCATTAGTCATAATAATAATAATAATAATAATAAGAAAAAATATTATCATTTTACTATCAAAATTTTATTGATATCATGTCAGTACTAAAATTTACCAAAAAATATATTTTACTATTAAAATTTTACACTTTACCAATTCACTATCATTTTATTAACAACATTAAAAATTTACTGATGTCATAAGAATATCAAAGATATTTCTAGTTGTAAGAGTAAAATTATCTGTTAATTTGATAGATAAATTATCATTTTACTACCAAATTTTTAAAGAAATTATCATTTTACTACTGAATTTTTAAGAGAATTATCATTTTACTACCAAATTTTTAAAGAAATTATCATTTTACTATTGAATTTTTAAGAGAATTATCATTTTAATACCAAACTCTTAGGTGTAAAATTAACTTTTAACTCAATTTTAATTAAACATTAATTTTTTCTTAACAAAATGATAGTGAATTGATAACGGCACAAAACTTTAGTAGTAAAATGCACTTTTTGACAAACCTTAGTACTGATATGATATGTCAATAAAACTTTAGTAGTAAAATGATAATTTCTCTAATAATAATAATAATAATAATAACAATAATTCAGTGGGTAGATATGTTAAACAACATTGAGTTCACGGCTTAAAATCATTAAGAAATCAAAGGAGTTTAAAAGGATCTACAGCATAACCCAATTTGTTGAAATATAGCACATAAATTTCACACTAACGCATGAAACAAGAAGGTATTAAAAAAATATATCCAAAGAAATCTTTCCGATGATTACAGACTACTACAAGCTGTAAACATTAACAGCAAGAAACAACTAAAAGGTGGTTTCACACAAGATGAGGCAGGGACAGACAAAACCTTTTCCAAGATGCCCTTTAGCCAGGAACCCGATTTTCTAATTTTGAATCTAACCAAAAAAAGAATTTTCTACCGTTACATCTGCTTGGGGTCATCTTCAATTCCAGAACTCTTCAGTGATTTCAGCTTTCTGTAACCCTTATCAGTACCAAATATCCTGAAAGAATGTACAAAAGGATCATCAGAGCATAGTTTCTTAATGCCCCTTGCATTTTTATGAAAATACCAACAAAGAAACTATTTCCTGTTTTCAGAAATTTTATTACTATGTCAAACAAAGCCCAATCTTCAACACTTTAATTCAGACAGTCTGATTGTCGGACAGATAATGTTTTTAAGCAACTTTTACAAAAGAGAAAAGAAAATTCACAATAAGAAATGTCTACCAAAGAAAAGAAAAAATGGAAAAGCAAGCAAGATATGGAGAAAAAGTATGTGACAATAAAAAGCGTCAGATTCTTGGCAAGGTAATGTATCTAAAACAAAGGGTAGACAGCTGTGAAAGACATTCTTTCTTGAGGAGACCAAAGACATCATAATAAAATCAAATAATAAGTATCTTTCTATACCTCATCAAGTACAACCAGAACTTTAACTAAATTGATGAGTTTTCTCTCAAATAAGGACTAAATACAATTAATGTCCATTCTCTGTATGAGTACCCACGGCCATACCCACATCAGGAGTGAAAATAACACAAGCAACACGACAACAAACATCAAACTTCTTTTGTGGTGTACGAGAAGACGCTAAAAGTCTCTTATGCTCAACTGCAAGTTCACAACTAATCAAATTTGACAATTCTTAGCCGTTAAATATTTTTTTTTTTTGTAGACATATAAACTCTACCTTGCTATATCACTTTATTATTGGAAGGTCATGCATCAAATGAGCAGGTGGAACATCAATGCAACTTTGAAAGAAAATTTAATAATTCCTATGAAGTCAACTAACCAAAATATATCAACCTCAGAAAATTCGAAAACCAGGCATGGCCATAGAATTTAAAAGCATGACCTATGAAGATAACCTAAGAGAGAAAAAAAGTGATCCTATTAAACTTAAATAGTTGCAGAAGACACTCTAGCAACACAAGAGAAATATGCAAATGATCAAAACAGTGAATCCCAAAAACTCACCAGTCCATGTAAACAAAAGTCGATGAATAATTGCCAGATTTGGTATAGAGCAAACGATGATGATAGTCATGAAAATCAGCGCTGGAGATTTATGAAACAAATATTTTAGGAACAGATAAGAAAAAACCATTGAACAAAATAACCAAGCTCAACAAGATTATCTAGAGAAATTTTACAAACTCACCCCCCATACAAAGGTATAAAGTTTGAGAGGCTCCATGGGAAATGGTAACCACAATGTGCCTCAACAGTTTCCAATACTCTGAGCACCATCCACAACCAGAGAGTCATCAAATGGGGCCCAGTAATGGCAGGACCGACAATGGTAGCAAAGCCAAGGAACAGTATTTCAGCAGGGTGAGCATATTCAGATGTGAGCCCAAATGGTGTTGCATATCTGCATACAGATAAGAAAACACATACAAGTTCTTGCAAGAAAGACCAGGCAAATGATATTGCACAGATATTAGCCCAGACAAAAGTACTTAATACACAGTCTTACTCATGATGGACACTGTGAACGTGTTTGTACAACCATTTCGTGTGTAGTATGCGATGTCCCCAGTAGAAAACAAAATCTTCCAGGATGAAGTAGAATATTATCTGTGATAGAACCACTTTCCTGCAGAACCAAAAGTAGGATCAAGCTAAGTAACCTTCACAAAAGATGAAATTCATCCATGTGCGCAGAGGAATTGATAAAAATCTACAACAAAAATTATATCTAATTCTTTAATATCTAAATGAAAAAAGCTTTAGTGCATAAAGAACCTGAAAATACCAGGACGGCAGAGGAAGACTACTTTGCATCCCCATGTATTTGAAGACAGGATAGGAGAAAATCATAACAGGTAAATTCACACAAAAGTGATACAGCAGTAGTCGAGTAATGCATTTCTCCTGGGCTGCAGGACTATTATTTTTTGTCTGAATAGAAGTAGAAATTAGTAAGAGCATTAAAAAAAAAAAGAGCTACACTACCTATGTGAAGATCTCTACCATAAGCAGGTTAGCCATTTAACAAAGAAGCAAGCATCAAACAAGTTGTAACATGAGTTTAATTGAAAAAAAAAAGTGATACCTAAACTATTTTTAGTGGCCTAAAATCAGTGGTGCTGTCATCACATAAGCTAGCTAAAGAGTACCGTGACAGTTCAATTTTTTTTAATTGTTTTATTAATTATTACAATTGACAAACATAATAAGAAATGAGACATCACTAATTCTAACAGCGAAAGAGAAAGAACAAAACCTGAATTTTGTACTTGCTCAGCCATCCTGCCCTCTCAAGATATATAAAAGGAAGTCCAGATAAGAAAAAGATGCTTTCATGAAGAAAGAAACTTCCTAGACATGCCAGTTGAAAATCGCTGAAATGTGTAATGAGATACTGCATCATAGACAAAGAAAGAGTTGCAAGAATTATAATGTAACCCAAGACGATAACCAGTACTGAGAAATGGAGAAGAACATAATCACAGTAAAGAAATTCGACGAAAATCAATCAAAACCAAAAGCACCAAGCTGCTAAATCACACATAACCCTTTTCCCATCTAAGAAGAGTAAATTATAATTTCAACTAGCAATAAATTCTACACATGCAGCCATGCACACCAGCAACAACAAAGGATTAACTAGAAATTCTTGATCTTCTTGTGATTGCTCAGTTGTCATAAATTGCGTAAGCAACTATTTGCAATAAATAAAGATCTAACTAATAATGATTCGAATGATTCGATTTCACAAGTCACTAGTCTAATCAGTTCAATACCCAATACGCGAGTCATTGTAATCTAACCACTTAACCCCGCCATCAACGTCAAGAATCAAACAAGTACTGTAACACACATTCTAAAGTCACTATCTATTAATAAGCCAGAGCTTGAAACAAAAGAAAATTACAGAAACCAATAAAAAAAAACATTATTATTATTATTATTTTACAACAAATAAACAATTGAACGCACAAACAGATCCACAAACACTAATGGGCAGTGAAAAAGGAAAAATCAAATCTTGAGGGAAAAGATTGAATGAAAGAGCAATAAAACCAATACCCTCCAACCAGATTCAATGATCGAAGCCATGAAACTCGATCCCTGGCAGAGACAGAGCAAATGTGGCTGACAGAATCAAAGGCTTTTTTTTATCAATGGAGTAAGACCCTGAGTAAGACTGGAAGAGTGGAAGTTTTATTGAGGAGCAACAAGGGCCACCCACCGGATTAGACAGTCTGTCGAAAGGAATCTGGGCTTAGTTTGGGCCCTTTTGTATAATTAATAAATCAACCTTAAAAAAATGGAAATATATATAACTAGTGATAAATATGACACGTACGCACACGTTTACTCTTAAACAGATTACCTGTCGTAGCTTTTCTTTCTGTGTTAGCCAATGAACTCAATCTTTTTTTACCAGAATGTTGTCTTGCTCGAATGGGTGGTACTCACAAGTCACAAATGCATGAGATATTATTGTGCATGCTGTTTTCACGTGGCTTGAGTCTTGACCATTTTCTTTATTAATTTTTAAACCTAAAATACAAGAATCTCAAATCTTGTGAATCTGATTCCACTTGCTAATCATGTTGTTGCTTGTGCATTTGACCCATATGGGTCCTTATCAATTGTCTTGTTGCCTATTTAAATAGTCATGTTGTTTTTGGAGTTTTTGGTAAAAGGGTTGTCTTTGGAGTTTTCGGTGAAAGGGTTTGTGTGTACATAAAAACACTAAAAGAAATTTGATAAAAATCAGTGGGATCGTGGGGCAGGTTTCGGGTCTTAATTAGTGAAATTTTTATCCGGAGTAATGCAATTCAGTGGCGAAGCCACTAAGGAAGACAACTTTTTTTATGGCTTAACTTAATTATGAATTTGCTCTCGATTGAGAGCTAATTTAGTAATACTGTAACTTTTAAAATAATTGATGTTAGTCGTACTGTAAAAGTAATCAGTTATGAAAAGAATCAGTTAAGTGTTTGGTAAATTTTATTTTCAAAAGTACTGTGAATTTTGAAAGTAGTTATAGGTATTTGGTAAATTTTATTGTTAAATTACTGTAAGAAAAAAAATGACTAAAATATAAATAATGTAGAATGAAATTTACTTATACATATAAAAATGTACACATACAATATCTTTAATTGTGTATTATAATAATTTTAACTAAAAATAAAATTTATGAATTTTTATGAATCTTAAAACAATTGATATTTAAAAAATCAACTACAATTTTCATTAAATAACATCAAGCAAAGTATAACTAGGTATTCCAAGAATAAACATAAAAAAATGTAATGAGCTACAAAAACTCAAAACAAAAAAAAAAAAGATTGTCATGCAATATCATATACGTATTAAAATTACAGCAATATTATAGTAAAACAAGGTGTGTGTGTGAATTATAATAAAAAATAATTAAAATATTAATTTTGTTTCAATTTAAATAAGGATAATTTCGGGTTTAAGTAATAATTGTAATGATATTTATATAATTATATTAAAGGATAAAATTGATTCTCAAAATCAGAATCTAAAAGCTACTCCTTCCATGCTTTTCAAAATCAGCTGTAGGAGAAGTTGATTTTAGAAAAAATAATTTTGATTTTTTTTTCAAATACCAAAATTAGCTTTTAGATTTTTAAAATCGCTTTTAACCCTCCCAAAAGCAATCCCAAACGAGGCCTGACTAATTAAAAATAATGAGGCAGCATTCGTTTTATAGTCTGAAATTTAAATGCATTTGAATTTGGCTAAAATTTAAATAAGTCTAAATAATATATGCTAAATAACTTTTTTTTGGTTCAATATATGAAAATAAGTGGTATCTTGTTTGCTTTTACAAATCACAAACATTTAAAATATAATTATTTAACATTTATGTCCTTGTAAAAATTATGTATACTTGTTGTAAATCAACGTATGTAGAATTAAGTAGTAATTAACCTTTGTATAAAAAAATTGTTACATTACTCCGAATGCAAAATTTAATCAAATTTATTATAATAATTAAAATTTTTAAAAGATAAGAAAATCAATTACATTTTTGAGAGTTTTGATTTGTGAGTTGATCTCATAGCTAGTGCAAATGGTCCAGAGAAGTTGCTTACATTTTGTTGGCTCAATCAAATCATTTACATGTTGCAATTAGAATTGAAAATAGAAACTAATTGTGCCAATGGTTACTAACTTCTTTAATGTAGACAATCTTGTCCTTTATTTGGAGAAACTAAAAACAAATATTTCATAATAAAATTGATATCTATGTAGATATCAATTATCTAACATTTCAAATTTCTTAAACTTAAAAGTAGCATCCCATGCTAAATGGAGTCAAACAATATAGAAGCACACTATATACATCAGCCGCTATACACAAGCCAGTTAAGTTATACACATCTTGCACTTCTTTGCCATAAACATTAAATTATAATAATAATTTCTTTTCCAATAATTTATTGCTTGATACATAAAGCCCCAATAGAAAAGCATCTGTAATTTTTTTTTTATTTATAAGCCAAGCTCTCTATATCCAAACAAAATTATTTCAAGTATGAGATAAAATACATAAAAGAGTATTTATAAAAATTGTAAAAAAAATAACTAAAGAAAAACCTTAACAATGGAGATTCAATGACCGTTGTGCTTGAAGAAAAAGGTATTCCAATGTTAATAAAAAAGAGAACAAAGCAAAATTACAGACAACGTGAATTTCAAAAAGAAAAAAAAAAGTTGGGTTGGGCGAGTATAAATAACCTTTTATATATTTTTTTACATTAAATCTCCATTTAATATAAAAAATATATAAGGGATTATTTATAAAATTAATAAAAGATTACTTATAAAAAATGTAAAAAAAAAAACCTTAACAGTGGAGATTCAGTGACCGCCATGCTTGAAGAAAAAGGTGTTCAGTGTTGATGAAAAAGAGAACAAAACGGAACTATAGAGAACGTGAAGTAGAAAAGGGAGAAAAAAAAAAGTAGGGGATTAGGTTTTATAATATGGGGAATATATATATAAATTACAAAAATCAAACAAACAAATTTGAAAAAACAATTAAAATTAACAAAATCTAACTTTAGGTTTAAATTTTATTTTAAACAATTTTACATATGTGCAAATGTATTGTTAAAAAGTCTTAAATATTTTATTGCACATTTTCTTCCTTATTTGTATTATAACTGATGCAATTCATTTTGATTTCTTATCCCCCGCATTTGTATCATCATCAGTGCAATTTCATTTTGTACGTAAATACCAGCAAAATGCATGTGCAACTAAGCATCCAACTTCCATCCCGATAATCATTTCTAAATAATTTGATTGAACAGAATGATGCGTGCAAGGAAACATAAGTTTTGCCTGGTATCTGATTAGAGAAGCTTGTTACCTTACATTATTACGTAAGATACATAACTGTCTTCTAACAATTTGATGAAAATTCAGAGACAATTAAAAAACAGAATTTTATTACTTCATATTTTTACAGCCGTTGAATTTTTATCATACGGTTGCAGGAGGATAGTTATGTACCTTACGTAATAACGTAAGGTAACAAGTGCCCTGATTAGAAATCAAACAACAATGAAAAACAGTAAACCTACCGCATAAATTAAATCATCTCGACAAAGTACTTGTAGGAAAGCCAGAGTCTCTCAACAGAACACTGCAAGATCATTCAAAACTTAAGATAGTATAAAATAATACACAAAATTGATATTGTATCCCGTTAAAGCTCAAGGATAAATTGATCGATCTAGTTAGTCCTTGGAGTGGCCCATTCAACTCTGAGGATGAGATTGTCATAACCATAGCCATTCAGTTTGTTGATAGCTCTCTGAGCATCTTCCTTGTTCACAAAGTTCACAAAACCAAAACCTCTGCTTATGCCAGTCTTCTGATCAACAGCAACATAAACTCGGCTAACAGCACCAAAAGGCCGGAAGAGCTCAAGTAAGTCAGGTTCCCGAGTGTCCTCCGATAGGTTGGTGACCCTAACAGAGTTCTCATCATTCCTGCGTCTCATATCAGTTCCAGTTCTCTCCGCCCCTGCCCTCATGCCAGGAGGAACATATGTTCCCTTGGTCGCACCAGCAGCAGCAGCTGCAGTCTCTGATGCAGCTGGTTTATCAATGAATGTCTCAGCTGGAGCAGCAAGATCCTTGAAAGGGCACCTTGACGTCCAGTGATCACCCTTCTTACCACAAGTCCTACACACCATGAGAACAGCACCACCTTTCCCAAGTTGCGCCAAGGAATCTCCTGCAGCCTTTGTCTCTTCTGGTTTGCTACCTGTTAGCGATTCATTCGAAGGTCAAAACAATAAGGGTCACAGTGATCAACAAAACAAGATGTGTTACAAACTACGTTAGGTACAATGTCTATGTGAAACAATAGTAAGAGTTGAAATGACTAAAGACAAATGCAGTGATGTCAATTTAAGTCCATATAATGACATCAGAAAGACAGTCATGTGCACCAGGCTGGAAACAAACTACAAGCCCAGAACACTCTTGACAGGATTCTAGAGTTCTACAATGGAAATTATTTACATAAACCTTAAACAAACTCCAAGCCCAAAACACTCTTGACAGGATTCTAGAGTTCTACAATGGAAATTATTTACATAAACCTTAAACAAACTACAAGCCCAAAACACTCTTGACAGGATTCTATAGTTCTACAATGGGAATTATTTACATAAACCTGACTCCAATATGATCTGATACCTTGAAAAAAAAAATGCAAAATGAATGACGGATGTCAGAATTTCAGGAGACACTGAATGGAAGTAGTGTGGTTACATTTCAAAATCTAAAGCCACCAGCATGTACACCCTGGAATCAGTGACATCCACTCTAAACTACACATATAAACCAGACCATACTGTATGTGTTATTTTACATCTCTACAATAAGATGATTATCAACAAAAAAAAGAGAACATGTGAACAAGATTACAAAACAAAAGTAACAAAAATTGATCTACTAACAAGATGTGGTAATGCAGCCAAAGGGACAATTATCAAAGAAAATCCACAGCACTTTAAACTTGAGCTAAATCAACCATGCCTGTGCTGGAAAAGTAGCATTTTGAAGATATATAAGGTGAACCTCCCTAAGATGATCACCCAAAACCCACGAAGTCACTCCAGAGATCCTCAATTATTTTACAATTACATTTTAACAACACAGAAATGGCTCTTTATCGTATTTCACAAGGTTAATTTCCAATAAGTAAGGTCAGGCTTGGCAACTTTCATGTTCAAATCCGTTTATCCTAAAATAAATGTTAGATGTTTGGCTTAGAAATATAAACTTCCCTAGCAAAAAAAAATTATCTTCTTTATCAACCGATTCTAATTGAAACATTAAAAAAAAAAACCTAGTTAAAGCTATTGAAACGACGTAAATTGATATATAACTACGAAAATAGATGTGTGTACAGACCAGGAGCTCTAGGCCGTTCCAGCAAGATCTCTTCGGTGGAGACCATGGTAAGCCTGCTACCGACGTCTTCGCGAACGGCGTCGCCGAACTTGGCCCAGTTTCTCCTCTCGAGGGCGCGTTTGCTGAGACGAGCGTTAGCGAGCTTGCGCACGCGCGTGGTGGTGGTTATTTTCACCTTATTGCCCTCATCGTTAAACTTGTACTCAATAACTTTCTTAACTCCGTTCTCGTCGGGGCCGATCACTTGTTTAGGCGGCAGCAGGAAGTCCAAATCCTCGCCGTCTTCTTCGTCCAGTTCGCTCCAACGGAGCTTTGGTTGGGTCGGATTTTGAGTCGAAACCGACATCTTTTTCGAATGAATCAGATCAAGAAAAACACAAGCGTTGGAGAAGATGCGAGACAAAGCGTTTTAGGGTTTGCGATTTCGATTTTTTGTGAAAGTTTAAAAAGATAGGCTATAGGGGGTGTAACTCAAACGGTGTCGTTTATTTGGTTTATTTGTGAAATAACGCTTTTCAACTTTTTTTAATATATATATTTTAATGTAACCGAACCATATGTGAGGACAGAATTTATAATGTTTTTCATTTGGGTCCACAAGAGGATACGCTTCCCATAAAAATTTCGGTTTTTTTTTTTTTGTTTTAATTGCAGCATCAATAGGGATATAAATATGTATAGTTAGATTTAATCAACAATTCACAAAATTAAAAGTTAGTTAGAATGGTATATGAATTTTTATTACTTAAAATTTGAACTTACTAGCTATCAAATATGTTAACCCTGTCTTTTAAAGATTAAATAATACAAAAGCAACAAGTATAATCTATTGAAACTTCTATATTTTTTTTAAAATATTATTTAATATTAACACATCTCAATCGTAATTTATCCTCTTATTATTCTCTCTCTTTCATAAAAATTATATTGTTCCAATTGTAAATGATAAAAAGATCTAATTAACATGTGTTGTTAAAGATTGAATAATCCATATATGTTATTTACACACCCAAATTAATTCGTATATTTGCATATTTAACTTTTAAATTTGTTAGTGATTTAGAAAATATTTGTAAAATTATAGATATTAAAATTATGTTCATGAACTCAAATATTATCTATTAATTATTAAGTCATTAGTCATTTATCTATTAATGGTGTGATTACTTGCAGGTTTGGGAAATGGAAATGAAACCTATGTTTACTTGGCAAAATGTAATTTGAGAATGAGAATAAAATATGTGGATTCTAGGGATGTTCGCGGATCGGATTTTACGGATTGGACATCAATCCATATCCGATCCATAATTTTACGGATTATAATTTTTCAATCCAATCCAATCCACGGATTGATAAACTCAATCCAAATCCAATCCATATATCTGCGGATCGGATACGGATTTGACTCAATCCATATCCAATCCATATCCAATTCATACGTCTGCGGATCGGATGCGGATTTAACTTAATCCATATCAAATCCACTATTTTGCACATCAGTTTCTGAATTAAAAATTTTTGGTTCTCCCCAATCCATGAACTAATGAAATAAAAAAAATTAATTGAAATAACACACTAAGATTAAAGTTTAAAGTTAAAGTTTCTAAATATAGCTACAATAATACATTTAAAGTTTCTAAATATAACACCTAAGATTAATTGTTCAACTAAAGTTACAATAATATATTAATATAATATCGAAATTAATTGTTCAAATAAAGCCACAATTAATTAAAATGACGAAGTTTTTGAAACCAAACACAGTCTGATCCTTCACCAAGGCTGTTGCACTTGTCGAAAAGTGGTGATTACGGAGCCGTCAACGATGGGAACCAAGAGAAGTACGGGTGGCCTTTGAAGGTTGTGATAGTGCAATTGTTTGGCTTGAACTAGTGATTGTGAAGTGGCTTAATGGACTCGAGGAAGAAGAAGGCTTGCTCTCGCTGGAATCGCGCAGTCGACGTCCTTCAAATCAGTGTCGAGAGTGTATCAAACCAGTATTGGGTGTTGCTAGTAGGGATTACAATTTTTCTCGATGGGATGGGATTGAGACATATTTTTGTCTCATAAAAAAATTTAGGGACTGGAGTGAGACATTTTTTTATCCCATTTGGATATACAAAACGGGAGTGGGATTGACAAATTTCGTCCCATCCTATCTCATTGCCGACTAAGAAAAAATTTTTTTCCAATTGGATGCAGGATCCCATCTCTTTTGGGACGAGATCGGGACATATTTTTGTCCCAAAAAAAATAAAGGGACGGGAGTGGGATGTTTTTTCATCCCACTTACATATACGGGGCCGGATTAGGATTGATAAATCTCAGCCCATCCCATCCCGTCTCATTGTCAACCCCAGTTGTTAGTGCATGTGACAGCCGAGAAGCCTAGAGTTTTTTGTTTGTAAATTGTTGGTGACTTGTCGTTATGTTACTTTACTTTTTAGTGACTTTGCAAATTGTTGGTAACTTGGTGTTATGTTACTTTGCTTTTGCTAGTGTGTGTGACTTTGTTTTTATTTTGTTTTACAATTTTTACAAGTTATATTTGTATATTTGATGATTTAATTATTTAATTATTTTTTATTTTATATTATTATTGGGTAATGGGTAAGATATATTATAGTACTTATGTAACTATGTAATATCACATTTATAATAATTTTTTAACTATATATATATATATATATATATATATATATATATATTTTTTTTTTTACGGATTCACGGATTTTTACGGATTTACAGAAGTAAATCCATATCCAATCCATCGACTATGGATTTTTAAATTTTCAATCCATATCCAATCCACGAATCCACGGATCGGATTTATACGGATCGGATTTTCACGGATCAGACGGATTGAGCGGATCGGATTGGATTCTGAACACCTGGATCCCACATAATTTGGGAATAAGGAATGAGAATCTCATTCCCATGGGAGAGTTGGGAATGAAAATATGGAAATGAGAATGAAACATAAATTTACTTTTCTATCCTTCTAATTTTTCATATTTCTTAAATTACCCTTGTTCAAATCACAAATAATTTTATTATTTAAATGTCATTAATAATAATAATAATTATTAAATTTTATTAACTTTATTATTTTAGTTATTATTAATTATTTTTATTAATAATAATAATAAGAATGATAAATGTTAATAATGATAATATTAATAAAAATAGTAATAAAAATAATTAATAATAAATAAAATAATAATAATAATAATAATAATAATAAATATTAATAATGATAATATTAATAAAAACTATGATCACAGTGAACCCAGTCATCATGGGACTGGCAATAGTACTAAAATAATAAAGTTAATAAAATTATTATTATTATTTTTTAATTAATATTATTTTTATAATAATATTTATACATATATTTAGTCAATGAAAATTATATTATTAAATACTGTGAGTATTTTAGTAAATTAATTCTCATTCCCTTTTCTTGTTTCTATTTATTTTGCCAAGTAAACATATCAATGATTTTTCAGTACATTCTCATTCTCATTTATTTTTACCAAGTAAATATTAGAATCTCATTCTCATTCCTTATTCTCACTCCCAATCCATTCCCATTCCATGAAGTAAACGCGCCATAAATTAAATCAATGGTAAAAATTGAAACATATAAATCCAACTTCTATAATGATCTCGTTATCAATATTGTAAAAATTCATACAACATTATAAAAAATCCTTATTTTATTATTATTATTTTTTCATAATGAGATAATTGTTAAAGGGAACTACGCTTACATAGTTTGATTCAATTATAACTTCTATAAGTGTCAATTTGAAAAGAAACTCGAGGTTGTGGGATTTGTAATTATAATATAATAAATGTAAATATCAAAGGTGTATTTTTTTTTTCTTTTGAATATATAATGTTAGAGAATTTTTAAAGAAAACACATTTTAAATCATTTCTTGTAACACACTTCTTTGTTAATATTAGTAGTGGCTGACGTTTTACACAACAAAAGCTCAAACGTTTGAAATCACAAATATTAGATGTCTGTTCAATCCGATCATTGTTGATATCTTTTTCATGGCAGTTATAAAAAGACAAATTATCTCGAGCTGTCAATTTTTTTTTTAATTTTTAATTTTTATAGATGTTTAAGAAAAGGATTGAGTGAGGAAAAGAGAACTCCAATCTCAATTCAAATCATTGGTTTAAGAAATAAGTACAAGAAAACAAACCAAATCCATTGTTGTTATACACAATGCCAAATTTAATGGATGCTGATCATCATCATCAAGCTTCATGATGAGCTTATAAATTCCACTTCAGTCTTCATACTCTCACAATTTCACACAATGAACAAGAACCATGAACCTATATATCATAAAAGATCCTCCTCAGTCCTCACAATCAATTCATAATTAGTAATAGTAGAGCATGAAAAAGCATCAACATATCAGCCACCACCACCACCACCACCATCACCACCATGAGAACTCCCGCAACCACCGCCTTCCATGGCAGCAGCATGGCCATGGACAGCACCCATCATTGCAACAGCTGCACCAGCGTCATTAGCACTATTGCCAGTCCCATGATGACTGGGTTCACTGTGATCATCACCAGGAGCCTTGGCAGCACCTCCTCTGCTCTTCTCCCGTTTACCATTCTTCCGATGGGAATCTGAAGGCTTCTGCGATTCCTCTTCATTCCCTGTATCCTTCTTCTTATTGCCGGGAATGCAAAAACAAAAGCTCTTGCCCTTCATTGCTCAGTTCTCTCTCAGTAACACTCACAACTTTAACTCTAAGTAAGCAACCCCTGAGAAAAGAGCTCAACAATCTTTAATTAATTGTAAGAACTGTTGCTTAGTTTCTAAGCATTATTAACAGTTCTAAAGACCTTTTCTTTTGTGATCTTCACTTCCTTTCACCGGCCACAATTGCTTTAAACTTCGTCACGATTGGTTTCCATCAATGCATAAACCAATGATTGCAAGCCAGCATAAACAAAACACCAAACGTCTGGGTCACATGTTTAATATTAATTTAACACTATAATACAGCTAAGATCCATGGCATAGGCTTAGTTTAAACGAGTAATAAAGTAATAGATTCCTTAGAAAAGTTGTTTACAGAAGATTGATTTCATTGGAGAAGAATCACAATGCATGTATCACGGAGGATTGGCGCCATCCCCTAATAATTTAACAATTGTCAATCGCCTCTCATCATGCATATGAAGTTGTATTTTGCAACAATAATCGACGATCTCTTAGTAAATTACGACAATACCCTAACACGCTAAAGCCAGGATGGTATAAACCACAATGGGGGTTAACAGAAACCCTTCCTACTTTCTGGGTTGCTCTTGCTCCGATTAAGCCGGAAGATGGCATCGTTTCATTGTATTAATATAGCGTCGTGGTGCATGTGACCAGGCCAATACGATCAAATCCCAAACTCTACTCCATTAGCCTTACGAGTGATGATTCTTATATTATGTTAAAAAAGTTTGTGTTACAAACAGAAATGCCATACCCAACTAGTTTCTAATTTTCTATTTACGGGTTAAGTTGCAGTAACTGTTCTCAAATTGGGTTTGATGTGAAGCCGTAATTCAAGTAATACAAAAGCAGCTCAATTTTCATTTAATTTTGAATTAAGAATGCCTAAACAAATTTAAGCATGTTACACATTGCATCTGCTCGTCGAACAAAGGAATCCCTTCCCTCTTTGATCATTGTACGGTAACGGAACCATCTTGCTTCATTTTGATTAGACTGCTTTCAATATTCCGTAACACTGGTTTATAACTGCAAGCATTTGAATAAAATCAGCTTGAGCAATGTTAACCTTTTGCAAATTGATAAAAAGGGGGAGAGAAAGAGACGGCGGGGGGTTGGGGTGTTGGGGGGGGGAGGGGGTGTTGTGGGGCAACAATGATCAGGTTGTAGATCTTACAGGCGTACAAGACCATTATAAGCTTGCGTGGTCTGTTGAAGTTGGGCTGAGAGTTGCAGAACCTGAGCTGATAGCGCCTCTGCTCTGCTCTGTTCTTTTGCAAGTTGGCCCTACAAACAAACACAACCACAGCAATAAAGAATGGTATGATACATACATGCACTATTGTTCTAAAATGAAATCAATAAATTACGATTTGAGTTTTTCATAGTGATTATGAACAGAATGCTAATGGAATATCTGAAACTCCTTTCAAGAAGAACAAAACCTCCTACTGTAACAAACTAACCTTAAGGGATAGGAATTCATTTTTATGCGTTTCTGAACCATTCTGGCTGACAGCATCTTTAGATGGTTCTGAGAAGTCTCTCAGGATATCCTTGTCATTCATAGACATGAAACTAGCCTGTTCTGTTCTTAACTTTTCTAAAATTCCTCGAAGTTCTTCATTTTGCTTAAGACAGTCTTTCACCTGGAAAATCACAAACCAGGCGGAGTATTAGATATAAGTACTTTCATAGACGTTGCAATTACAAATAGAAACAATGCCAACTCCCACAGAACTGGATAAATATAGCATATGCAGAAACAATGATCATCTCTAGCTGAAAGAAAGACGGCTTAATTAACTTCAGTTTAGCCAGATCAGGCATATAGCTCTCATGCATTATTGGATGGCAACAATTAGGGGTGTTCACAGATTGGATTCTGTAGATTGGACACCAATCCATATCCAATCCACAAATTTATGGATTATAAATTTGCAATCCCATCCAATCCAATCCAATCCAATCTAAGGATTTGTAAAATTAATTTAAATCCAATCCATACATCTACGGATCATATGCAGATTAAACATAATTCACATCTAGTCCACCGTATTGTGGATTGAAAATTTTTCTTGCTATCCAATCCACAAAATAATATAATACAGAAATAATTTACTACTAATCAAATTCAAAATTAAACAAGATCTAAATAAATCAATAGTTTAAATGTGTTCAGGAACACTATGTTAATAGGGTCTTTATGCCCTCATCCAGCATCTAACAATTCAATTGACATACATTTCAAACAAAAAGAATTTGAAAGCCATATACCATTGCAGCCTTATTCCCTATTCTCTCTTAAATAAAGCTATGAAAATGCTAAAGTAATATAGTTTCAACTTCCACGTAGGATAGGTGGAGAAAATACTAAACTAATGTGGTTTCAGCTTCCATGTAGGATAGGTGGGAGGTAGTGACACAACAACCAATCCTGAAAGACTACTCTTTCGTCTAAAGATGTCGTTGGAAATTTCAAACTTTAACACAACGAAATGAAAAAATACTTAAGTTTTTAGATCAATACATGAAAATTAACTAAAATTTTAGAATTAAATCAACACAAAAGTTGAAATTGAAAGCTTGGATGATTGTTGTCAATGTCCACCTGCAACTAAATTTTAACTTTATCTAGCAGATTCGCGGATTTCTAAGGATTTGCTTTTGCAAATACATGTCCAATCCACCAACTGCAGATTTTAAAAGTTTCAATCCAATCCAATCCACGTATTGGATTTTTATGGATGGGATTTTTGCGGATCAGACGGATCAGATTCTAAACA
This sequence comes from Atalantia buxifolia, assembly GCA_030444775.1. Classification (NCBI taxonomy): domain Eukaryota; kingdom Viridiplantae; phylum Streptophyta; class Magnoliopsida; order Sapindales; family Rutaceae; genus Atalantia; species Atalantia buxifolia. The sequence continues at coordinate 16,477,037 of CM059838.1, forward strand.
CCCCCAGCTATGATGAAGTGTAATGTCTCAACAGACCGACAGATGAATTGAGCTCAGGCAGAATAGCAACTTCAAAGGATATTTTTGTGTAAGTTAAAATATGATATTATTAACTGATGGGAAAGCTGGCATGCCGCAATTGACTTTTTGATACGTATATGAAGTGAAAATTTGTTGCTAGAATCCAAAATGCATAAGCTAATTCTAACAAACCTTAACTACAGATAATTACCTGATTCTCCCAGTGCTTCGCTATGCCCATGGAATCTTGATAAGAAGATGAGAGACTAGAATTCTCCTCAAATAGCCTCTCAATCTCTGAAGATTGGTTATCAATCTGTCAAACAAATAAAAATTAGTTACTATGCTTAAGAATAGATTTACTAAAATATTTTACTTGAATGTACAAAGATAACCATGCAAGCAATGACTACACCTCCATTAGAAGTTTTTGCCTACTACTTTCGAGTCTCTCAACCACAACAGCCATATCATGCAATTGCTTTTCAAGTTTTTCCTTGTCTTCCTGAAAGATAGAAAACAATCAGAAACTGAATATAATGGATCATTACCACAGAACATGAAACCTCTGAAATGCAAGTCACTTAACATCTTCTGGCAGTGCATAAGAAGGCATCAAGCATAACCAGTAAATTAACAAATAACAGAAATGAGGAGATGAAGTTGAGACGCTGGCAAACTATTCACCAACATATGTAATTAATAAACTAAAAGAGAAAAAACAATGTACATTGCCCTTCAAAAAAGATATCTTACCACTGAAAATGCTTTTGAAGCTGCTGCATTTGAGACTTCTTCTGCAAAGGGCGGATCAAAGACTTAAAATGAACCCCAAAAATACTTAAAATACTGTACAAGGCCACAGCAGAAAAATTTAACATGTCAAAGGTTCTCTTAATCTAAGAGTTTGAGGAACAACCTTTGCAATTGCAACTACAGGGGAAACCAAAAGAAAAGAGAAAGATATACTTAGCAATCAGTATATGAACAATCAACGCATATAGAAAAAGTGCAATTGGCAAAGGAATCCAGAAAAACTAGAAAACTTTTATAAGTAATACCTGAGGCTTTTCTAGAGAGCATCACAAGTTTCTCTTCCAATTCCTGCTTTTCAGACATAAGCACAGAAATCCGGGCCTGCTCTTCTGTCAACTGTTTTCGTTCTTGCTGCCTCAACTGTGACTCTTGCTATAAATTTCAACTACCATGAGATTCTATAAACAAAAGCCTCGGTAGAAAAAAGCAAAAGAAACCAGGATACACAGTCTAACCTGTAGTTGAGATTTTAAAGTAGCCAACTCCTTTTCTACGGTTTGGATGTGATCTGGTGAAATTCCCATAGATGTTATTCCACCAAGAGAACCATCCATTGCTTGTTGCTGTAATGAGTTTAGTTCGGCTCTCAAGGCTGCAGCGTCTTCTTCAGCCTAGACAAAAGGTAAAAGTGAGAATAAAAGCTACAGAAGCATCCTATATAAGAAACAGTAGTTATTTGCATACTCGATATTGTTCTTCTTCTGCTTCCTTCAGACGTTTCTTAAGCGTGCGAAGTTGAGCTGAAAGATCCTCCTACACTAAAACATAAGACTTTGTTGGTGATGAACAAAAAGAAATGGAATGAAAATGTGATGTGCAACCACAACGATAATGTTCAGATAGAGTATACCCGTGCAACAACAGCTGCATCTTTCTCCATTGCAACATCCTTGAGAGCTTTTCTCAAAGATGGGACAGTGTTTTGCTCCTACAATTTACCACATGTAAAACAAACAAATAAATTGGCAAAACCAGGCTACAAGATTATTTCAAAAATTTCACGCGATGCATGTCAAACGCCATCACGGTGCAAAAGGGATAGTTTATCTGACTTCAAGAAGAATTCAAACACAGAGAAGAAAAATGCTATAACAATAATCCAGAATGCTGCCATCACTTTCTAGAATGTTCCATTACATTTCTCACATTACATTAGATGAAGTATCAATACAGAAAAGCTTCATAAACCAGTCATACACAACAAAATATTTCTCCCAAGTCATTCCTCCTTGCGCTTCAAATTGAAAGATTGAAGCAGAAAATTCAATGAAAACAATTTTGATTAATTGATTTCCATAAAACATCGTTACTCCAATAAAAAAAAAATTCACCATTCAATGAAAAGTGCAATGTGCTTGTGCACAAATAACAACTCCAATAATAGCACACACAATGCAACCGGATGCAACAAGATATCAAGGTCAAGCTCACTAACCAACTCATTCATCCTCGTCTGTAGGGTTTCACTCTCAACTTCCTTCACTTGAAGCTGGATAGAGAACATAACAAATTTTTTAGCAATAGTAACAACACCAAAAAGTCTCCTTTACTCATAACTCCAACAAAAACAGCCACAATAATAATACCTTCGAAGACAAAATGCTGTTTTTCTCTTCCAATTCTGCATTCTTCTTTTGAAAGTCTTTTAGTTGAGATACCAAACCACTAACATCGGTCTAAGCCAATAATCAACATACATGAGAATCAAAATTAACGGAAATAATTGCGAATCCAAAATAAATAAATAAAGCTATTACCTCGGAGAGTCGATTCGCGCTCTCTGATTTTCTCATTCCAGAGGCATCTATACATAAATAGGAAGAATAACACTTCAACAAACAAATAAAAAAAATAAAAAAACAAAAGGATAACTGGAAATTAAATGAGAGAGAGAGAGAAACCGTTGATAGGAATTGAGGAAGATTTAATGAGATCTGCAGAGGAAGTCTTGCTGAGTCGCTCTGCGGCTCGTTTTTGACGAATATCTTCCAACTAATTCAGCGGGAACATTAAAAAAAAAAAAAAAAACTCGTGTGAGATTTTATCAAAGCTATGAAATTTAAAACAAATGAAGAGAATGAGAAACTGGGTCCCGAGGTGATGATGTGATTAGTACCGTTCGTCGACCTAAAGATGCATGACGGGCGTCCATGGTAAGAGAATTGACAAATTGCAGAGAATTATTTGTCCTCTGTTTTGGTGTTTTTCTCTGCAATTCTGCAATTTTTGCACGGAGATGACAATAAATGCAGAGATTTGTTCATCGAAGTTAGAGGCTTGCTGATCTTCAATTACATACTTTTAAAACTCAGCTTAAAAACATTGCTCGTCACCGTCTGGGTGGTGTAGTTGGTCATCACGCTAGTCTCACACACTAGAGGTCCCCGGTTCGAACCCGGGCTCAGACATTGATATTATTTATATTTTTTAATGTTTGCAGTTTTATTTTTTGACATTCGAATTTCAGAGTTCTAACTTAGGATCCAATTGGTGTAACTTTTTAGAACTCAGGATCCAATTGGTATAACATTTTTAGTATAGTTAATAGTTTATTTAAATAAAATTTTTATTAATAAAACTTTTATTCAAAAAATTTAATTATTTAGTTGTCAATAAGAATTTTTATTAAAAATTATAAAATTATTTTAATAGATAATTTTTTTAAATTATATTATAAAAAAATAAAATAAGATTGTTAAATAATTAAAAGATATTTTAATATAAAAAAATTTACCCTCTACTCCTAAAAGTCTAAAATTTAAAATTTTAAAAGTCTAAAATTTAAAATTTAACAATAAAGACAAAATAATGTATTTAAACTTCAAAAACTTTATTGAAAAAATAGTCAAATAACAATAAAAATTCCCATAAGAACTTATATAATTAAATAAATATTTATAATCATTAAATAAATTATACCGAACAGACGCTCAGTTATAATTTAGTTTTTCAATTAATGTTAATATTCGAAAAACATTTATTATAAAAGAAGAAGAAACAATTACCAAAAATTCATTAAATCATTGCCACTTCCTTCAATACAACCACATTCAGTAAATCTTGTACAACTACGTAGTTACACTAAATGAACCCAGAAAGCTAAGATGTCCTTCACAGAGTAATAAGTACGTTAATGAACACTTCGAAGGCAGATTAATGCCCTACAAAACTAGACAACAACGAACACCAAGCGAGATGTGCGAAGTTGATCTTGGAGCTATACCCTCACTAGATCGTTGTAGGATCATTGATCACTCCCAAGAAATCATCCTTTATAGTGCCGATGCAGAACTGCAAAGAAATGCCAAAAAGTAACATAAGCAGCAACCATGAATAGCTAAACTATCATATTCTGGCTGCACACATTGCCAATAATGCTCATTCGCCTGCAAGCGCAAAACTTCAAATACTTACAAACCTATTGGGATGGGATCCTGCGGGATCCCGTTTGGGACGAAATTAAAATATATTTTTTTCCTAAGAAAAATAAAAAGAAAAGAATGGGCATGTGACATTTTTTTATGCCACTTGTATATACGGATGCCAACCTTATTCATTATTCAATTTTTTTTTTTTGTCGGGTGGGTTGGAGCCGAGGGGGGAAGCGTAGGAAGATTTCCAAACCATATTAACCTAACACACAACAGGCAACACTATGGCAGTGAAGGGGCATCAACATGAAAGGTATATATATATATATAATAAATTATTTCTACTCGTCCTATGCAAATTGGCACAGTTGTTGCATTGATGTGAAGCCAATGAGGTCCCAGTACCATGTACTAAGAAAGAATATTCGTAGCTTGTATTAAATTAGTTTTTATTAATTCCTTAGTCAGGTGAAGCTTCCAAATTACACTCAAAACTGCCACGAATAAACCCCTAAAGAAGATCCTGATGCACAATAAAGATTTAGGTTGAAGTAATGGCTAGTGGCTACTAAATGGAAAGTAGTAGTCAAGATTTTGGATAATCAGGGCAAATGAGATTTAAGGACGTACAATTTCGGTGGCATCAACTCGAGTCCCAATTATCTTTAACCAAACTTCACTATCCTTTTGAATATTCACCTGCAAAACCCCACAAGAAATCAATTTCAAGCTTATATTTGTAGAACAGAAAATTTAATATTTTCTTTTGTAAATAAGTTGAAATGAAAGCATACCGATCCATCTGAGGTAGTGTAATTTGGTATATCTCTTGACTGGAACTCCATATCATCCGGTATCAACTAAAACAAATAGAAATGCCAATAAATCAAAAGTCACAATATATTGTACCGAATGAACTGCAAAAAAGTAACCACCCGAGAAAAATCCAAGTGAAAGAAAGTAATTGATAGGACACCAAATGAAGCATAACTTACCATTTACATCATAAACACGTAAAACCAAAATGAATGATATAAATTTAAGTCCCAAAAAAAAGAATGCCGCAAACTTAGACGATGAAACTTTGCTTTCTTCTTTTATATAACCAAACGGGCAGGTTAGATATGTGAAAATACAGTTAAACCATTTACAAAATTCAAATTTTAGACTATACTTTCAGTAGGAAGGCTGAAACATATTGGATCCCAGGAAACATTTAAACACTACCATACTACACCAAAAAGTATGAATAGAGAGGTAATTTCAGCCTTCTTATCTCCAACATACTAGAGTATAGAATTCAGAGAAACAGTCAATGAATGTTGAGACACAGAAAGAAGAGAAAAGATTACTTATGCAACCTTCCTTACAAAACCTAAGTCTCCTAGAAAAAACAAAAAACTCAAAAGCCATCAAGAGATTCTATGATATAAACAAAAGCATGCCCATCATTTGACTGAAAAATCAGAAGTAGAGAGATCTTATATGATTTGAAACAAAAATTTGTACAGGTCCAACTTCAGCAAAAAACCCATCTGAAAGAAACAGACACAAAAACAAAGAGTACAATGATTATTAATTTTTTTTAAAGAAAAAAAGGGGGAAAAGAAAGAAACAATATGACTACTTAATAATTAAAGAGACTAAGAAACAAGTAGTAGTAGTACCTTGTTAACCATGGAAACAACAGCTTCCAAAGTTTCCCCTTGGGTCTGAAAACAACACACTGGTACTTCACTGGAAAAGTCATGAACCCTGTCCCATCCCGAATCAGGCCCTTCTCGATATTTTCCACACTCGTTATCGCCACCACAAATCAATGCCGTCCACTGCACAAAACCCCTCACAATTAAATCACCAGTCCAAATCGACGAAAAAACAGTTTGCTTTGAAAATAAAACAGCACTTTAAAGAAGCAGATAATAATTATTAGGCTCTCGTTTTTTTCATTAAATACCCAAAAATCCATCAAAGTAGAGTAGTATTATGTTCATATCATACTAAGAAAAGATTCCAAAAAGAAAGCTATTGGAAAATTACCTGCAAGTGCCCTCAACATTTTTCATAAGCTTGGAGATGATATGTTCACGAAGATTACGACCAAAGTGGCAAGGATGCAGCTGCATGTTTCGCTCCAGCACTATGTGAAAGAACATCTGTTCTTTTCTTTTGCTCTCTCTTTCTGTCTGATAATTTTAATTTTGGAACTGCCCTTTGTCATCACACTCCCCCCCGGACACAGCTATTTTATGTGATGAAAGAAGTTTTGGTCTGGGGGGCGACTAAACGGCGACATTTAAAATACCAACACTCCTCTATCCCTGTGTACACAATGCAAACCACATACCTGCCAAGAAGCATAAAAGTGAAGATTGATCAGCTATATCGTAGATTTATTTGGAGTGGTTCGGCGGACCATCAAAAAATGAGTTTGGTTAATTGGGATATAATAAATGCAAAGGGGGTCTCGGTTTTAAAAGGCTAGATATCATGAACCATGCCCTCCTTATGAAGAACACTTGGAGGTTGATTGCTGAACCCATTAAGTTTAGTAATAAAGTATTATTGACTAAATATGGAGTTCAATTGCATGAGGTTCCTACCAGTTTGCCTACTCGATATGGGTCTCATTTATGGAAAGCAATGGAAAATATTTGGGAAAAAACTCGAGTGGGAATTAGGTAGAATATTGGTAATAGGGAGAAGGTTAGGTTTTGGCGGGATTGTTGGGTGACAATTTTGAGCCCTTTGGCTGATTTTGTGATACAACCAATTCCGAATACTTTACTTAGCAGGGGGTAGCTAATTTTGTTGATGAAACTGGAAACTGGAATTGGTCTTTGTTTAACCATTTGTTGCCTAATAACATCCTTTTAAAGATTATTTCAGTTCATCCTCCAACAGTTGCTCATGGTGTTGATAGTTGTTTTTGGGGAGTTACTTCTAATGGACTGTTTTATGCAAAATCTGCTTATGAGCTTTTAGATGATTCTATTGGCAGTGAAGATCATAACGCTTGGCGTTTGGCTTGGAGTTGGAAGGGCTCTCATAGCATCCGTGTTTTTCTTTGGCTCATTTTGCATGGGCGGTTGAAAACGAGAAAAGAACTTTATAGGAGACATTTGGCTGTTTCTACTCAATGTGATAGATGTGGAGGGCCGGATGAGGATATTCTTCATACTCTTCGTGACTGTGTTATGGTTAGGAGGCTCTGGTCTCATCTCTTGCCTACCCATCATTCCCCTAGTTTTTTCTTTTGTTCTCTTACTGAATGGCTTCAGATGAATCTGCTGAGAAATGAAAATGCCACAAGCCAGGAGTATTGGAAAGTTTGTTTTGGAGTGGCGGTGTGGAGATTATGGTTTTGGAGGAATGGCGTTCTCTTTAATCATGGATCGTGGGATAGTGGTTTTAAAGCCACAAACATAAAGGCTCGGATGCATGAGATTTTACGCTGTATCCACCAACCTTTGCTTGTAAAACAACAGTGAGTGGAGACACTAATCATTAGAAAGCTCCCATTTGGCCATGTGTCAGCTTAAATACGGATAGTGCCAAAAAGAGATCTGGATATGCTGGGGCAGGTGGCTTGATTCGAGACTCCAATGGAAATTGGCTCATGGGATTCACAGCTAACTTGGGAATGTGTTCAGTCCTCTCGGCTGAGCTTTGGGGTCTTTTGCATGGCTTGAGAATGGCTTGGGATCATGGCTTTAGACGTCTTCAAGTTGGAGTAGATAATAAGAGTATAGTGCATCTCTTGGAGAGGGCTCATCATTCAGCAAATGAAAATGCAGTTCTTGTCAAAGCTATTCGGGAATTACTAGCGTGTGACTGGATCATCCACATGGAGCATGTGTACAGAGAGGCAAATTATGCTGCGGATTTCCTTGCTTCTTCTAGCTTAACTACCCCCATTGGCCTGCATGTTCTTCTTTCTCCTCCTCCTGCCATTTTTGGTTTACTATGTAATGATGCTTACGGGATTGCACACTCCCGGTTAGTGTTGCATTAGCTTTTCGTGAGCCCTTCTTTAATAAAAAAAAAATCTTTATAAAACAAATACATTTTTCCTGTGAATTATGATTTCATATTTTTTTTTTTGAATTACATGATACTAATATTCAGATTACAACTCATGTTATATGAAATTTACTATATGAGATTTATCACTGAAATTTTATCCTCTCTAAGAAGACTGCCTTCGAACTAACTGCCCTCACATTTGTGAGTGCAGGTCCTGGCCACTAGTGATGAGATTAAGGATAAGACTATCACAAGCACATGGGATGAGGTATATTCAGATCCTATTCAAGTTCCCGTCGGACCCGTTACGAGAGCTCGAGCAAAGAAATTCAAAGAAGTGCTTAATGGATTGATTCAAGCAACTTGGGCTCAATCAAATTCATGGAGGCCCTTGAAGGAATCGCACATGATAAATACATGATTCAGACTTTTGAAGTTTCCAAATATTCACTTCCAAGAAATAGGAGTTGGTTTGCACATTATGGCGGAAAAATATATTATTTTCCCTTTTCAAATACTTTCTCATTTCTTAAGGAGGCTATTAAGAAAACAAATCAGTTAGTTCTATTTTAATTGCCTAGTTTCTATTTAATTGATGTAAGGCATTTAAAACCAAATAGGATTCTGATTTGGTTTAAATTCTTTCCTATTTACTTAGATTAGGATTCTGATTTGGTTTAAATTCTTTTCTATTTAGTTAGAGTAGGATTCTGATTTGGTTTAAATTCTTTCCTATTTACTTAGATTAGGATTCTAATTTGGTTTAAATTCTTGTAACCAACCCTATATAATGTACTCGTATCTAATAAACGAAAAGAAGCTTTTTTTTATGCAATTGTGAGAGTTAATTCTCTTTTTTTTTTTTTTACGAACTCTTTGAACTTATTGGATTTCTGTGGCGTTTAATATCTTCACTTATCAATCAAACATTCCATAACTGATTGTGGCGTCTTCACATACCAAGATTCGTGCTTCCAATAAGCATTGGGTCAAGGTTCCATTCCATTCCTGGGTTTAGATTCGATCTTAGGAACTAATTTGGTTAGGGTCACGTCAGTTCTTGACGGGGTTCGTATCAACTAGGCAAAAGGCCCAATAGTTTACTTATGATTTCATTAATCCAATTAAATTGATTTTCTTTTCATTCTTTTTTTTATAAGTAACTGTCGCGGATAATGATGCTACAAATACATAATTGAGATTAGGATGCATTTTATATGACGTGTTCATTTTATTGGCCTTCAAGACATTCATTATGTCCGGGATCAATTGGGCCATCATCAAAACTCTAATGACGCTTATTTGAATTAATTGAATTTATAACAAAGAAGGGAAGTAATTCATTGTCTCTATATATTCTTTGTTGAAAGTTTCACAAAGATCTACATAAATTAGCGAACAAAGTATTACTTTTTTTTTCTCTTATATGGATAGGTTATAATTTCCTACCAACAAATCAAACAATGCCACTTATTATTTATCATCTATTGACAAGATCTATATATGTGTGCGTTTGTGTCGATACATACATACATATATACATATGTATGTAAAATAGGTAGAAATTGTATAACTTTACATCAAACTGAAGTAGACATGCAAAATGATTGGAAGGAGGATTTTAATGCATCAATAAGAAAACACATGATTTGCTTCAATTAGAGATGGCAAAAAGATTCGGGTTCAACCCAAATCCGCAAAAATTTGGAAGCTAAAAGTTAAGATGCATGAGAATCTAGATTTATATATAAGTGCACCTGAAAAATTAGATATCTGTGTCCGTATTATTTTTTTAATTATATTATTTATTAAAATAAATTAAACTAAAAATATATAAGTTAAATAAAAAAATCAAATCTATGTGGACTTGTAATAGTATTTTTATCTGTGGATTTGTGGTGATATTAGACTTAAAGTTATGTTATTCTTAATGTTTGATTTATGTTGTAGTACTTTTGTTTGTGAATTTGTAATGTTGTTGTATGTCATTATAGGTCTAGAATTGTTTATTGTTGAATTATAATTAGATTTTATTTGATTTTATTAGGTAAATTTGTTGAATTTTAAAATATTTTTAAATATAACATTATACATATTTAGATATATGAAAAATTCACCTGTAATCCAAATGAGTATCACCAACATCTGGATCTTAAAATATCAATGTGGATTTAGGTGCACTTACATTTGGATCTAGATTTAGATTTTACCTTCCCTAGATTCCACGGACTAATTAAATTAAATGTACACCTGCACCAAAATGACTATTTAAGGGAGAAATCTCATTTTTCTCCCATGAATAACTATTTCTAAAAAGTGCCAAATCTAAATAGCACTATTTATTATTTCTTTTCATAGAATTCTCAAATTTTTTCTTTCGTTCTTTCTTTCTTATAGAATAAACAGCCTTGAGAGACAACCTTTACAGGTGAAAATTGCATGTCATGCAATTAAGGTCGATATACATTTATATAGTGCAAGCGCTCTCTTTTTTTTTTTTTTCAATGCGGACAAGCTTTTAACACATATGATTTAATAGAGCTAAATTTTAATACTATAAATTGCATGGTTTAAAAATATGTCCGCATTAAAAATAATAAAGAGACCCACACTTTAATAGATATATATCTATGTATATACACACACAACATAATCAAGGCTAAAAATTACAAATAGAGAAACTCAAGGATAAGAAAGTAGTCTCATAGTGATGGAAGGATAAATCTCCTTCAACATATGGGATCATAATGATTACAGATTATCGTCTTTTTTTTTTTTTAAACCCAAGCAATTGTTTTTTGGTAAAATTAAAATGAAAACTGTATGTTGTACAACTCATATATTCCTTGTCTGGTGCAGATATATTATTTTGACCTTAAAGTAAGAAAATAAAAACGAATTGGCTAATATTGTAATTTGATAAACAAGTACACACGTGTTATATTTATACGAGCATTATTACTGGAATATGCTAAAGTAAAAAGAGCTAACATAAACAATGATAATTGACTGATCCAATTAAGTGAGTAAATATTCGACACCATCACAATAGTTTGTTGTCATTTTTATCATCGTTGTGTGTAACTCTCTTATCTGAAAACTTGTGTCTAATTCTTTTATCTGAAAATTACTGCTATTAATGTTATCACATAATGCTATCTCATAGTCATGTGCTTTAAAACGTTGGATAGCAGGAACGTACGTAAAAAGAGTAAACAAGAGGGATTAAAGAGAACATACGTTTTCTTCACTTATTATTAGCAACAAACACCCTACAGAATACACAATACACATTTAATATATTGGTCTATATGGTTGATTCTGATGAGTTATATGGTATCCATCGAAGACTCAAACAGCAACCGGTGATAGCAGGTTTGTATAAGGCGGAGGGTTCCATGCGGGCGGTGACCCAGGGTAGGTCGTTGGTGGAGGGTATTGTCTAGAAGGCGGCGGTGGATGCCTTTGGACTGGCGGAGGATACCTTTGAGCTGGTGGGGGATATCTTGGAGTTGTTACTGGAGGAGGATACCTAGGAGAAGGCGGTGGATACCTTGGAGTGGATGGTGGATAATGGGATGGAGGTGGTTGCGAAGGTGGTGGATACCTTGGAGTGGGCGGAGGGTAACGGGAAGGTGGTGGGCTTACAGTAGGTGGTGGATACCTTGGAGTGGGCGGAGGATAATGGGATGGTGGTGGATACCTAGGAGTTGGTGGTGGTTGCGAAGGCGGAGGATGCCTGGGAGTGGGTGGAGGATAACGGGATGGAGGTGGTTGTGTAGGCGGAGGATAACGGGATGGAGGTGGTTGTGTAGGCGGAGGATAACTTGGAGTGGGTGGTGGATAATGGGACGGTGGAGGGGATTGAGAAGGTGGGGGATATTGAGTTGGTGGAGGATGGCCATGAGAGGGAGGTGGACATTTGATTGGTGGCCCATGAGACGGTAGAGGATGATGCCTCCAGCGAAGCGGGTATCTGTGAGTAGGCGGAGGATAGCCGTAGATTGGCCCTTGTGGTGGTGATGGTTGGTAGTGTGCTAAATGTGATTCGTCTTCATTAGTACTAATGGAGGCAAGGGGAATGCTATTGGTATTGGTATTGCTTTCACTTGCTACCGCTACTTGTAGCAGCAAAATTTGCACCGATAAAGCAGCGAGCATCTTCATTTTCTCTCTCATTGCCAGTGAATGAAGTTTTTGTTCGGGTTTTGATGCAATGAGGAGGAATAAACAATAAGAGTATAAATAGGCTTTAGATCTTTGTCACTCTGTAAATGTGCAAGCAACAACCATTGTTGCAGAGGTGGCTTAAGCACATAAACATGCATACGGTAGCTCGCTTTAGCCTCCACGTTAACCTAGCTACTAAAGCTGGTCGGTTCATTTACGTAAGACGTTCCCCAAGTATAGAAAAAAATTTGGATCTAGTGAGTAGTGACGCCCCAAGTTTGACATTTCAAGTGAATACTGACGTTTTGACGATGACTAAGTGCAAAATCTACTATGTTCCTTGAATATTCAGGGTGAAATATGAGCATGTACTATAAATATATGGAAACACAGATGAAGACATTAAGTTACTCACATATTTTCACACATTGAAATCAAAGTACAGTTCATTCTGATAAATGGGTATGGGTAGCTAATAAGCAGTGTTTATTTGGGATTGAGATGCTTTCTACAAGGTGAGTGAATGTATTAGCTGCCACTGAAATGCATTCAACTGGCTTAATTCAAATTAAGTAGTAGTCTACAGACGGCATAAAACGTCTGCTAATTCATTTAACTCTACTCTCAAGACAGCCTCAGACACTTACAATGAGAGGCGATAAGCTAATTTGGAGACAGGTAGAGAAACTCTTGCATTGAATAAGACAATCATCCAATGGGGTTTTATATTCTACAAGTTGCGTCATTTACAAAAACCTTAGGAATATGGACGGCCATAACAATTTCGTGTGAAAGCTTAAATTTAAAAACAAAAACGAACATCCTGGCCTTTATTGGCCCTCTGTGAAATAGTTCGGCTCCAGACTGTCGTTGGAAGGCTCCTGCTTTAACACAATATTTCAAAAAATCACTTACGCCCTCAACACTGAACAGAGCATGATGATCTGCAACTTCATAGGAGAAACAAAAACAGGATTATCTTCAAGTGCTTTTCCTCAAATCACAAATGGACTGCAAAGAAGGTGGCGACGTTAGCAAACAATAACAGATTAGTTACACTTATGAATATTAAAAAATTTCAGTTGTACATGTAATACACTCTCCACGGCCCAGCTTTAAGTGGACCTATCAACGCATCATAAAAATGAGACTGATAAACAGGAATGTTAATAATAAACTTAAACACACAAGCTGAAAAAGTTTATTAAGTTTTCTAGAATCCAAATGGCCCACATAAATAAGATGGCTTCTCTTTCTCTACACGGCATAGAGAAACTATATTAACTTTTGGGAGGAAAAAAAGCAGTCCAAGTGCTTTTCAGAGAAGCACCTGATAGGTGCCATTCTCAAATGACCTACTGGATGCATTTTCCAGAAGGTGCTTTTGAAGAAAATAGTTTTGCTCATAAGCATCTCCTACAAAAGCATTCCAAATGCTGAGGACAATTACACAAATGAAATTCAGTAGTTTGGTATATCTCTTTTAATGGAATTATATCTTAGAAGAACGCAGTTTACGAAGCAGCAAGAAACTTACATTAGCAATTTTAATAGGTAACTGGGAATGTTGTTATAATCTCATTTTCATGAGAACCTCAGCTTTTTATCCGTAGGCTTAAGGATCTGGAAAGAGCACATTAAGCTGTCATCAACACTCATCATTGCACCAGAGTTATCAAATTCGCCGCAATAGTTGGGAGCAGAAAATATCGTAACAAGCTGTCTGTCAGCAAAGAACTCGTATCCATCCTCAACAACCTGAAAGAAAAAGTATCATCAATATAAGGGCTTCCTCAAAAGACAAATAACTAAACAGAGAACAGTTTGTCACCAACCTGATGCGCACGACAAACCAGGTCCATATCATTCTTCAACAAAAACTCCGCCACTGTATCTGGCCCAAATGTGTATGAGACTCCCCGATCATTCATTCCCCAACCCTTGACATCTCGGCCAGGATCTGACCATAGTAAATCACAAAGTAAACCAGAATCTGGAACATCAGTTGGACGAGGTAGCTTCCTAATTTGATCCAAGTTAATTAAGTCAGGGGAAAGGCCACCATGCATGCACAATATCTTGTCATCGATAAGAGCAGCCACAGGAAGGCAGTTAAAACAATCAGTAAATATTTTCCACACTCTCACATTGAACCGGCGTTTACATTCATCATAAAATCCATAAATTCGGTTAATAGAGGCACATTCATGATTTCCTCTTAAAAGAAAAAAGTTCTCAGGGTACTTGATTTTATAGGCAAGCAGGAGACATATTGTTTCCAAGCTCTGCTTGCCACGGTCCACATAGTCTCCTAGGAATAAATAATTAGCCTTAGGAGGGAAACCCCCATATTCAAAGAGCCTCAAAAGATCTGAGTATTGCCCATGAATGTCACCTGGAAATCCACAAAATACGAATCGGAAACACAAAGATTAATGATACTGAACTTTATCTGATAGCCAAATAATTAACTTATCCCGACCAAGATACTTTCTGGACAACATTTTGGGAACCACAATAGTATCCTTTAAAAACAACAGTAACCTCAGTACTCATTAATTTAAACTACTTCAATTGGACAATCTGAAGATCCAAGTTCCACCTTGTAACAATACAAACATACATCAAATTCACTGAATAAAATGACAAGTCCATCCCTGCCTCCCAAAGCAATCTAAATCTATCCGATCAGATACTTAATGAGAACAGTAAGAGTGCATGCTTCAGACTGACTAAAACGAGACAATGGAAATAGTTAAAAAGCAAAAAGGTCAGTAGCTTAAACAAACCAAGTTGAACTTCGGTGGAATAACTCAACACACATAAATAATGCTGTAAGTTATACTAATACATTTACCATATATAGATGACCAAGGTGACAGAATTCAAATTAACAGACAACAATATGCCAAATAACAGAAAAAGCAACACCAATAAACAAACTAAATACAGATCTAACTTTAACAATAACCATTGAACCATTCCAAACGAACACATTGGCCAATAACAACGATCCCAAATGCTCTTCACATAGCCTGGTTTTCATATCTTCTAACTAACCCATTATCTCTGCTTATTGAATTTAAGATTTTTTATATGATTATTACTAGAAAGCCCTAGGAATACACCATTTCAAGAAAGAGCCAAATCAATAAAACCCAATTCAACGCATACTCAAAATAACCCACCGAAAAAAAAACGTAATCGTTTCCTGTACGTGTCACTTGACCCAAAAAAAAATCCCTAAAAAAGCCACGAACTTTCAAACTAATTTCTCATCACAATCAAAACCCACATCACAAAAATTCAATAAAAGCTAAAACTACAAAAACTGACCGCAGATCTTGATGGGGGCAGCAAGCTCAAGAAGATTAGGCTGTTGAAGAAAGATTTCTCTGGAGACCGTACAGAGCATACGGATCTCGCTTTCGCTAAGCTGCACTTGTTTACCGCCTCCTCCCCTACCGTTTTTGAAATCCAATAAACGACTTATGATGTCGTCCAAAACGGCAGGCTCCATTTTTCACTCTCTCTATATCTTTGAAGCAAACAAATGCAGAAATTGAATGAAACCTCCTCAGAAATTGAATCTCTGTTGCTTTTTATGAATTAATAGTAATATTTAGCAATAGGGTCTTTTTTTTAATTTTAACAATAAATTATTTTAATTAATGATTTTAAAAGAATATGGAGATGCAGAGCGAACTGCAAAGCGATGGTGACGGCTGCAGCTCCGATGGGGCGGAGGTGACTAAATATTTTTATCAGCTGCTTTAGCTCATAAATTTCTTCCATAAATGCCCTTGTGACTATCACTCCGCATTGTCCATTCTTTTTCTTTGGCTAATAACATCTCAATCCTTTAACTTCTAAATGTTCGCAATCAAAGGTATAGTTTATTCATTTGTTATCAATTAGGTTATTGACATTTAGATCGGTAAACAGTATTCGAATGATCAAAATACTATTAATACAAATAAAAATTAATCTAAGAGATTCATCTAAAAATAAGGTGGAATATAATGTAATTCTTATCAAATATTAAATAAATTTCAAAATTCACATGGTAAGTGGCATTTCATTTTACATGAGCTTTACATGTATATGTAGCATCAATCTTACAAACTGAAAGAATATAAAGACAAGTAACTTGAGTATTTCAATGATTATCGATTATCTAAGGGGCTAATCCAATACAAATTGATAAGTTACCCATTAACACAAAAGCTTATAAAAAAAAATAATAATAAAAATGGGATTGGCATGCTAGTGCTATATATATCTCATGCCTTATTCTCCCCCGCCCTCTTTTTTTAATGAACATATTGTTTAATTCAACATTGTTCGATCTTTATTCTTTTTTTTCTTTTTTTTTGTTAGAGATGCACTCTTTAAGTCAACGTTGCTGGTTCTTTTTTCCCCCTTTATGTTTTTATACTTTTTTTTTTTGAATCATGAGGTGATTAGGTGAAACAATCGTGGGAGTTTTTAAGTCAAATATCACAACTCGGTAATCTCCGCATGATCTGGATCGGTGCGAAAGGAGTAAAGTGTTAGTCAAAGTAGTGATTCCATACGAGAGCGGAGCTTGAACCCTTAATCTCTCTTAAGGAGTGAAAATACCGAATTACTCACACCAACCAACTTTAGTTTATGCTTTTATACTTTTATTGACAAACATGTCCTTTTTTTTTTTGGTCGCTTTTGATAATTATATTTCTTTAAAATAAAAACGTGAAGAATGGTTGTTTAATAATTAGAGCTTGTAATATGCCAATCAAACTCAAAGGAAAATTATTAGCTTACAAGGAAGGTTTGGGTTTGCTTCATTAGTAATTAGTAAGCGTAGTCGTTCGAAGTTAACATGAAATGCTGGGCTTTTTTTAATATTCTGCTGTCAAAGGTTCACATATTATGTTCACAAGTTCCTGATGTCATTGACATTTTTCATTCGAAGACTTTCAAGAAATTTTGAACATTATTGTTCTTACAGCTACAAAACTTTGAGTGGGTTGTTATGAGAATCTACAATAATTTATTAAAAACTTACATCTTCCGAGTAATCATAATGATTACAGAAGACGTGCTTCTTTTCTTTGTTACTTTTAGCTCTGGAAACAATATTAAACATATGAGATAGTTTTGAGTTGCCTCGGTTGTGACTCACTGGGGGAAAAGTGGGTGCGCTGTTTTGTCAAGCCCATAACAAAGTTGGGCTAAAACAAGCCCATTAAGGCTCAAAATCCCCTCTCTTTTTTTTTCCCCTTAAATTATTGTTTTTCATGAAAGCAAGGGGGCCTCCTTGCATTGCGCGTGCGTGTGTTACATTTGGTGTAAGTAACAGTAAAAACGTGAAAAATTGACCCAGGTAACAGCTTGTTCAAAGTGGTTGGAAAGACACCTGCAAAGTGTCAAAGGTAAAGTCAATGTCTCATTCCATAGAAATATAGAATAGCCAGTTAAACATTGGCGGCTGCCACAATTTTAGAATCCACTATCTCATGCTCCATTTATTAAAGAGAGCGAGTTAAGCAACATCTCCCCTCTCTAACATAATCAACGAAATATTCATAATTTTATATTAGAATTTATTAATTAAAGACTGAAAAATTAGAAAATATTCATAGTTTTATATTGGAATTTATTGATTAAAAGCTGGAAAAAAAGAAAAAGAAATTGTTTACAGGTTTCGTCTCTTACTAGCGATTACACAAATGAGGAGGAGCTGCGGTTTGAGAAATTAGGAAGTATTTCGAAAATTATAAATTTGATTCTTTATAAAATTTTGTTATATCATTGAACATATTTCCCTGTCATCAGAGTGTCAACAACAATATAGTAAACAACATTAAATTACATTGCATGTGCGACTTTACTATTAACTATGTTTCGTCTTAGTACAGTTACTGCATTCAAAATATCAATTGTACCCATGAGTTAGATTTCCCAAATATATTACAAATTTATAATCTAAAATAGATTTTAAATATATCAATTAACCTAACACTTTAATAGAAATTCAAACACTGCAATCATATCATATAACCAATAACCTTCACTATATTGTTTTGAACAAATACTAAAATCATGCTTACAAATAAGAAATGAAACTGTTATCAATTTTTCCATTTTTCTTATCATCTTTATTGTTTTTGGCCTCCGCTTTCTTTTCTTCACGATCAATGATCTGGTTTAAGTCCGGTTCACCAATCAATACATCGACATATTTTTCACATAAATCTATGTCCCTTTACTCTATCATTTCTGTCCATCTGCAACTCATTTACCTTTTCACCATACGAAACAAACCAATTTCACACATTTATCTTTTCATTTCTAACCTTTGATGTGCGTCTCCACTCATTTTCGATCATAGGCTTAACCCATAATCTTAAGATCAGCTTTCATGAGGGTTGAATATGGGAGTCTTCGAATTAAAGTTGTCAAAATTAAAAAGAATCAGCCATAACAATGAATGATGGATGAGAAATTATTTGGGCAAGAGAATTTGACAAGATGAGGTTCGAAATTTTTGCAATTTCAGTGACATTTGAGCCGTTGTGGGTTCGGCTTTGGTGAGTAGCAATTTTTTAGGATTCCCAAATTTGAGTGAATTAACAAAATTAAATAGGAAACTGAGAAAATCGTTTGGTGATTGAGATTCTCCACTAAACAGCCGTTTCTTTTCTGCTCTTTAATTCCTAATTACTCTAATTTTTTTTCGCTTTTGTTTTTCAAACCCACAGTACACGCTCATCACTTATCTTTTTCCCTCTATAAAATTCTTGCCCACTACCCTTAACTATCAATTTCTTAGAACTCTTTCTGCAGGTTGCCATCTTTTGTTTAAATTATTCATTTGACCATTGCACCTGTACCTTATTTTGTGTTAAATTTCTTTTCATCCATTGGATTTGAGAAATGACAAATCCAACGGTCTATATTGTCAGGCTATTTGTTCCAACAAATACAACATGGGCGCTGCTCCTTTCATTTTATGATATATGTTGCATATATTAAGGTAAGTGATGCTATTCCACCCCCCAAAAAAATTCTTATAAAACTTCTTAGGGCCCGTTTTAGAATACTATAACTTTTAAAATAATTATTGTTAGTTGTATTGTAAAAATAATCAACTGTGAAGAGAATTATTTAAGTGATTGGTAAATTTTATTTTCAAAAGTATTATGAGTTTTGAAAACAGTTATAGATGTTCGGTAAAATCTTACTATTAAACTATTATGAGAAAACAAATAACTAAAATATGAGTAATGTAGTATATATTTTACTTACACATATAAAAACACGTACATACAATATTTTTTAATTTTGTATGATAATAATTTTAATTAAAGATAAAATTTATACTATGTTGAATTTATTTCTTTCATTTTTTTATCTTAAAACAATTGATAATTAAAAAATCAACTACAATTTTCATTAAAATAACATCAATCAAAGTATAAAGAGGTACTCCAATAAATAAACATAAAAAAAGGTAATGATCTGCAAAAACTAAAAAAGAAAACAAATAATAGAAGAAGAAATAGGGTAAAAAGAAAAGCGTGAATTATAATTAAAAAATTATTAAATTATTGATTTTCTTTCCAATTTGAATAAGGATGATTTTGAATTTATGTAATAATTGTAAGGATATTTATGAAATTATATTAAAAGATAAAATTAATTCTTAAAATCGAAATTTAAAAGTTATTCTCTCCCTACTTTTCAAAAACAGCTGCAGGAGGGGCTGGTTTTAACGAAAGTTGTTTTGATTTTTTTCACCAAACACTAAAATTAATTTTTTGATTTTTAAAATCACTTTTAAACCTCCTAAAAATAATCACAAACGGGCCCTTATTCACTTTAATTACAAAAATATTTCTACATATTCATTTCTCAAAAGAAAAAAAAAATCAAATCTTCATTTTCTCTCTCTAAGGATCTCTACTTTCTCAACTCCAATAATTTTCTAGTGTGACCTATAGTATTTTTATTTTGCTTTGGATTTTCACTCATAATATAAACTCATGCCAAAATATGTTGACTTTTTAATCGTGTTAAATGCACAACTCTATCTTATACCTATATATGTTTGACTTTTTAATCATGGTTATTCTACCATAAATACTCGTAGAAATTTTATAAAATTATTTTTTTATTACATGAAAATATTATTTAAATTATAACTTATATTATATGAGATTATAATTAATTTTTATAATTTAGATTATTATTAAGATTAACTAACTTACATCAATACTTATATAACTCTATCTAAATTTTAACTATCATTAATATTCGAAAAAAATACCTCTGTTCAATTATATAATATAAGTAAAAAAATAAATACCCTCACTCAATTATAAAATTGTTGGATTCAATTATCCCATTTCCATCGACTTGCCAAACAGCAAAACGTGCGCGTCGACTTGTCTTAAAAAATCAGGAAAAAAAAAGAGAAAAAGTGGCAACCGAATTATAGTTCCAGTCGCATTAAAGGCGCGTGATATGGGTCAAACATGCACGACGAATTTGTCTTCTCATTTCTGTCAAACGGACTCTGCCGTCTTGAAAACCTCCCTTAAATTCTGCACAAACATGGAAAGTGTGAATCGTCTCAGCCTCTCTATGTGAGGTGCCAATGACATTCAATGCAAATTCTTGACATAAATCTCTTTTTATTATTAATATCCCAAATCCCAATTTGATACCGTCTCATGATATACAGAGCAGACCCTTCACATCTCCTTCAAGCTTTTCTCTTATTTGCTGTTGTTCTCCGGTATGATCTCTAATGCCCCTTTTTCTTTTGGGCAATTTGTTGGGGTGTTTTGGATTTGTTTGATGCGTTTTCAAATGGTTTTTTGGTAATTTACTTTGCTGGATGAATTTTACGTGTGATCATACAACATAGATTTTACGTGCTGGGATTTTGATGCTTTGCTAATTGCCACCTCTATGTTTGTTTGTTTCCGTTGGTGTCAAGTGATTGATGTTTTTGCTTTTGTGTTTAAGGACGTGAATGCAAGTTTAGGTTCTTAGCAGTGTTTGCATTCAAGTACGATCATGCTGGATGAGTGGTTTGCCGGCTGGAGTGGATTTGTGCATAAAAATTTGAATTTTTGGAGTTTGATTCTTCTGAACATGTTTGGTTGATAATTTTTATTTTTTATTTTTTTATCTGATGCGCATTGTAATTGTAAGGAAGCTCTGTATTGAAGTGTGGTTCCTGCAATGATTTGCATAAATAATTATGTAAAATAGAATAATAAATGTATTTAAAACATGTTAATCAAGTCGGCCTTTTTGGTCAACCTCTAATTAGTTCAGGATTGAGGAGCAACTGAGTCAATTTCAGCTTGATTAATTGCATGACATTGTTCTCAGGGCTGAAAAATGTAACTTACTACCCTGGAATGTTACAGAATGGCCGTTTGGATTCTTTGGGAGAACACTGCCTCTTGATTTTGGTTGGGTTGTGTGGAGGGGGTTGCAGTGTGCTGTGAATTACAGATGCTTGTTTAGTTTAAAGGAGTTCATGCATGATGTTGTGAGGCCAATTATGATTTATGGAGTCTCGAGTATTCAAGAAACAAGGCATCTGTGCAATGGGGGCTGTTTTTCCCAACAAATAAAATTAATTTAATGTTGCTGGGAGCAACGGCTTTGAGATGTATAAACAGTGATGCAAGAGAAGATAAGAACATATATGTCTGAGATGCTAGGGTTAGCATTCATTGAGGACAAGAGTCAGAACATCACCTAAGATGACTTTGTAATGCTCCATTGGAAATTGTTGACTGCCATATGAATAATAATTAGTGTAAGATGGTTTTGTTTTGTCAATGAATTGCAGTTGGAGGACAAAATATTGTTGTAATTGATTGCATTAGATGGACCAGAGGAAGTTTCTCTTGATATTTGTCAATGTTAATGTAAAAATTTTGTCTTTCCAATATATATATATTTTTTTCCATTTTGCATGAATATTTGTTTCTTTCTTAAGTTGGTCATTTTTTCCCCTTTTTTTCAAAAGAAAAAAAAAAGGTTTCTTTGCGGAATTAACCATCTTCTTGCCCATGCAGATGGAAAGTGAGGAGTTATCCATTTTGGCATCAGAACACCAGCAGGATATAGAGATGCCAATGTTCTATGAGGGAGATGTTGTCATTTCAGTGGCAACAGAGCTATCTTCTGGTTCTGCTTGTATATTCTTCAAGCAAGAAAATAATACATTAGAATCAACCGAGCGATCTAAGTCAGCTATAAAACTTTTTTGCCTCATAATCTTCACTTTTATTGCGATGGTAGTAGAGGTTGTTGGTGGATTTAAAGCAAACAGCCTTGCAGTAATGACAGATGCAGCTCACTTGCTTACAGATATTGCTGGATTCTCCATCTCTCTCTTCGCAGTCCGGGCCTCTGGTTGGAATGCAACATCACAGTATTCTTTTGGATTTAATCGTTTTGAAATTTTGGGTGCCCTTGTATCAGTGCAGCTTATATGGCTTATATCTGGGATCTTAGTTTATGAAGCAGTTGACAGAATTGTTCACAAAAGTCCAACTGTGAATGGTCAACTCATGTTTGGAGTTGCAGCATTTGGATTTCTCATCAACTTAATCATGGTCACTTGTATCGGTCATGATCATGCTCATCATGCCTGTGGGGACAATCATCATAGTGGTGGTCATGTTCATGGTGATGGCCATGGTCCTCATCACGAGGGAGAGAAATTATGTGCAGCTAGTGAAGAAAATCAGACTAATCTGGAGTCAAGTTCTCCCATAAAGGCCAAGATGTTAAACATAAATCTCCAAGGGGCTTACCTACACATCATGGCTGATCTTATTCAATCCACTGGGGTGATGATTGCAGGATTGATTTTGTGGGTAAAACCAGGTTGGTCTATAGTCGATCTTAGCTGCACTCTTATTTTTGCTGCTTTTGCTCTAACTACTACTGTACCCATGCTTAAGACTATCTTTGTGATATTGATGGAGAGGACACCAAGTGAGATCAATGTTGCTAGGCTGCAACATGACCTCGAGTGTATCAAAGGTGTTCAAACTATTCATGACCTGCATGTTTGGGCAATTACAGTTGGGAAACTTGTATTGTCTTGCCATGTAATTGCCGAGCCTGCGGTCAGCTCTAGGGAAATTCTTGACAAGATTAGGGATTACTGTCAGAAAACACATAGAATTTATCATGTAACAGTACAAATTGAATAGATAGCAAACAAATTGCCTATATATTGTGTATGTCCATGTTCTCATTCTTATTCCTTCCCCTATTTGGTTGCTAGAAGAGGTGGTGTTCAAAATGTAGAGCATGGGGCTCTCTTAGCCAACTCATACATATTGAAAACAGGTGGGTCCATCTCGGTCTTTCTTGCTTCTCCATTGCAATAGTTGCAATCCATATTGAGACAATGAATAGTGAATGGCTGATCTGAAAATGATGGTAGGTGCTATTATATGCTTGATTTATAAGCACCATCCACCTACTGAGAATTGACAAAATGATGGTAAAGTGACATTTTATGTAATCATGGCTGAAAACAAACTCAAAACACAATCTCTTAGCAGCCAGATGATATGACTTTACTTGCATTTCTACAATCCACATCCGAGAAAACAATAATTAGAGGTGATCTGAACGTATTCGGGATGACTTGGAAGCAAAGTCACTTTCGCAAAAGGCAAGTTGGTTTAAAGAAAGAACAAAATAGAATGGATTGCTTAAAGAAAATGTCAAAACTCAAGAAGGATTGATAGAGAAGTAATCTTCAAATAGTAATACATCTATTACAGGTTAGAAAGTAACTGAACGAACAAAAAAGGAACAAAAAACCATACAGCAACACAAAAACTTACAATGCCTCTTCTTCTGCCCTCCGCCCCCCTACTTCTCCAAAAGTTAAATATGAGCTTCCAATTTCCTACCCAAATTCCAGCATTCAACAATATTACTTTTCTAGGCAGCTGAGTTGAGAAAAGGGGCAAAAGAAAGGAGGAATCACCTATTTAAATTTCACAAGCTTCCTTATCACAACTCAACGAAGTAAAAGAAAAGTATTCTACATGTCTCTCTCTTAGCCAAAGATTAAAAGAAATGGAAAATGAAAGAAAAAGAAAAAAAATAAGAAGCAAAAAGAAAAATGTCGGCCGGTATTGCATCTGTTTTCTTCCTCAAGTAACTCTATCATCTTAGGTAGAACAGCAGCCTTTCTTCACACTTGGTGATGCATCATTAACATTAATAGTGGTTCCTTGACCAGGAAGAACGGTATTAGCAGATGCCTGTTGGGCTGCTAATGCTTTTTTGCTTATGATGTGGTAAATCTCTGTCAAAATGGTCTGGAATGCCTTCTCAACATTGGTTGCTTCCAAAGCTGATGTTTCAAGAAATGAGAGACCTTCCTTCTCAGCCAAGGAATGGCCATCCTCCTCGGCAACAGCTCTCAGATGATTTAAGTCTGACTTATTTCCAGCCATCATTATGACAATGTTTGAATCTGCATGGTCCCTCAATTCACGAAGCCACCTTAGGACATTGTCAAAAGTTTGCCTCTTGGTTATATCATAGACAAGGAGTGCACCAACTGCTCCTCTATAGTAGGCACTGGTGATTGCTCGGTATCGCTCCTGGCCTGCAGTATCCCAAATCTGTGCCTTAACTATTTTCCCTTCTACCTGCAACAAATATTAGATATTAGCTACACATAGCTCCAGAATGCAAACAATTTATCCACAAACTGCTCTGTCCCAACAGTATTAATGACATTTAAGACAGCAAGTATATTTAATTATATGCTAGTTGGAACTTACATCCACAAAAGAAAACTCAAACCATACATCTTAGGCACAAAAGAAAGATGTAAATTCTTGAGGAATCAGGTGACCAAAGGAACATGTCAATCACTTTACCAGTTGATCAGCTCATCGTGTTCATTGATCTTAATTTGACAGAGTTCCTGAGACAATTATTTAATATTTATATTTTGTTTGAGCAAAAGTTATTGTAGTTCTTTATATTATGTTGCAAGTCATTTGACCATCCCATCTACTGCGTCAATATCATAACAGCCTGCTGGAGAACCCCATCCCCATACCTACACCGATCCGTCAACATTATATTAAGTAACGGTTCAGTCCATCCACCACATGTCTCAACAAACTGATAGTTCCGATGTCATAAGGAGTTTCTTTACATCATAATAAATCACAGCAAGAAGAAACACAATATGCAATTTTTATTCATCAACTCCATTAATCATTAGCACAATCACCTAACTTGGCAAAGGTATTTCCACTTCATGGTATATAGTGGTACATTCGTACTTTGAATCAATGAAAAGACAAGTCTTATAGAAATCACTTACGATCATCTTCTTCTCACTAATTAGAGAGTCCACTCCATCACTCAAGATGCCTTCTCCTATGGAAACTGAATGTAAACCCAATTAAATACATACGAATCACTACCCATGCTTAATGATCACATTCATATTGATCTTGCAATTTTACAAGAAAAAGTCTTCAATGTGAGGCATGCCACATCATTACCACAATTATATTGTCTTTTAAAAACTACCAAGCATTTTAAACAAAATGGATGGACAGATGGCAATGCTTTATTCATTCGACATACCACCTAAGCATGATCATATAGAATTTCCAAAAAAATAATCCTCATACGGTGTCGTTTACTAAGGTCCCCACGCTAGGCAGTTCAAATTTCAGATCAGCCAATTTCATACGCCTGAAACAACTCATTAGACAATCTAACAACATGAAACGCAACAGGATGAACAAATCGATCAAAGTCATATGTGATAAACAGATCAAACGACAAATCATCACCTGAAGAGTTCTGGTGGCGAATTCAACACCTATGGTTGATTTAGATTCCAAACAAAACTCATTCCTCGTAAACCTCGAAAGAATGTTCGATTTCCCGACGCCAGAGTCGCCGATCAACACGATCTTGAACAGATAGTCGTACTCGTGATCCACTCTACTCGCCATCACAGCCTCTCCGATCTCTCTCAAACAGAACCTGCATCCAAACACGGCCTAAAATTCAACCAAACTTCAACTTCAAAAATAAAAACATAAAAATAAATAAATTGATCAAAAACGGCAACGTTCACGGTTACTTTTGAAGGCGGATAGATCGAGAGAGAATGCGAGTCCTGGTACGGTGATTGGAGGAAGAGAAATTGGGCAAGGGGATTGTTGTTTGTTGTCCAATAGGAGAGAGGGAGAGAGAGAAAATGGAAACAACAAAAAACGATGAAACGGACAAGAATGGATTTTATATATGCGGTATTTATTTTTATTTACTTTTGTTTCCTATTTGTTTTTTTGAAAAACATGAAACGATGTCGTGGTTTGGAGGGGAAAAGTACAAAATGGTGAGATGGCTACTGACAGTGGCAGGCTGGCAGGTGTTGCACAGTGGATGTTTAGTGATTTCCACGCCCCTCGTCTATTGGGATTTTTAATTTCAGTTTTATTCATCGGAAAAAGTCTGTTCAAGCATTAAAACAAAAATGGCAAAAAGGTTAGTCTTAATACGGTCAAATGTAGATTAACAAGGCCAACTGCCAATGGAATGTCGCCATGTCAGCCTTTTGATTTATAATCAATTTTGGGGTTATATATACATATTTCAAGTAAATATTTATATTTACATATATATACATATTTCAAGTAAAACTTCAATTTATTAAACATCACATGTAAGTATTATAAATTGAAATGTAAAAAATTATCTACTAATTAAACGATATATTATGGGTGTGGGCATTTGAATTGGGTTGAAACTTTGAATTTAATTAGTTTCAAATCTCTAAGGCAATCAAGTTGTGTTCTTCTTTGGATTAAACTTGAACCGAATAAGCAACTTATTCATTTAACTTAAAAAAACGCATAATTTAAACAACCTAAACCTGGTTGGAAGCACATAAACAGTAAAACCTAATTCCAAAATTTCAAATCAATAAAACCCAAACTCAAAAGAGTAAAATAGAATTAAAACTAAAACATAATATATAATCCCAAAAATTGGAAATCGATCAAATCAAGAGAGTAAAGGGAGCCAAAATCCAAACCCGCCAGCCCACCTGTCTTTCGATTTTTCTCGATTTGGATTTTCTTTTCTTTTTCTTTAATTTTGAAATATATTTTAATTTAAACCGAATTGAATTTTCTTTTTTTTTAAGAAATGCTAGTAACCAAACTTGCCAACAGCCGCATGGGCGCAAGGGCCGCAAGCCCACAACTTCTTGCTGGCCCGCGCATCTGTCTTCCGCCGCCCTTGGCTCGCCATTGCAACGCAAACCGATAGCCACGTCGTGCAGATCAGCTTCTAGTTCCAGTTCAAGGCATCAGTCAAGCTTCCGTTTTGATTTATATGTACCTAAATCTTTACACTTTTGTTTTTCTTGTTTTATTTTGTAACTATCTTTATTTTTGCCTTTTGTGATTTTTTTGGAATCTTATTTGTGATTATATTCAACTGATGACAATTGGGCGCAAATAAATATATGCAAAGGAGAAATGATTTACTCGTTAAAATGAAATTCGCTGCAAGGTTAAATTGGTAATGAAGGGTTACGCTTAGAAGAAAATAATAGATTTCAATGAGATATTTTCTGCAGTTGTGAAATATTCATCTTTCAAATTTTGTTAGCCATTATTGCATAATTTAATCTTGAACTAATTCAACTTAATGTGAAAACTATATTTTTACACGGTGATTTGGAAGAGAAAATCTACAGAACTCAGTTAGATGGATTCAAGGTTGCCGAACATAAAGGAAAAAAATGAAAATGAAAGTTCTTATTTGTAGTAACCAATTCGAATTTGTGATCTGAACTAAACTGAACCGATTTAATTCGATTTGGTTTTTATTTTCCAATATGATTGAGTTGAATTCTCCAAATTCAATAAATTGTAACCCATACTGAAATTAAAAAAAAAAAACCTAAATCATAATTCAATTTACCCATCCGTAAGTAGATTATTTTACTTCTCACTAAAGAGAGAAAATGAATTAGAGTATAATGTGTAGTAGTAAAATAACCTTTTTCCATATACTCAAAATAAATATAACTTCATACATATTTCCCATTATAAATTAGCAGATTGAGCCATATGCAATAAAAAGTTTTTTTTATATATAATTAAAATTGTGTAATGTATATGGTACTACAATTATATATGTTTAACTGAATGACTTATTATCTTTCATGTTCTTTACTTAATAATTTGTAGCCTTTAAATACAAAATAAGCGATGTGTTATGCTAAAATGATGATATTTGAAGGATAGAAAATAATAAATATTACAAATTGCAATTACAAATATTTGAATTATGTTAATTTAAAATATACTATCTATAAAAATGAAGCAACCATATATTGTAAGATATTTGTTCTTTTTGTCAACTATATATGATTGGATTATAATGTAACTTCAATGGCAAAATTCATTTTTTGAAAAAAAAGGGTAAGATGTTTTTCCTTGATGGATATTGGCTGGTTGATTGATCACTGCCTTTCGGTAAAATTTCTTTATTTATGCCATCCACCCGTTTCAATATGATTTTGAAGCAAGGGGGGCAAGACTATACAAGCTCTAGAAAATTAATTTAATCCTTCTTGCGTTTGTAACGATAAGGTGCAAATTTTTTTTTTAATTCCTTTAAATCATATGAGTCTTTTTAATTTTACCCTACCTACACAATAATGCTGATATACTAGTTTAAGTGTGATATTATTAATTACTTAAATTACTTAGCATCTAAAACATATCGTTTATATTTGCCCACTACTTTGAATTGTCATTAAAGTACTTTAGAATAATTCGCTTAATAAAATGTTTCCGATAAACACTTATGGTCGATTTTGTGATTGTATAATATAATATTAAAAAAATGAACAATCTATCTTCTTTATTATTATTATTTTAAAAAAATTAACAGAAAAAGCCAATTTCAATATTTCATCCTACCAAATGCTTGTTTGTTTCTGGAGTTGGACTGCTCGAGCGACGGAGTAACCCAACTCATTATTGCACAAGGTCAACCCTCCATCCAAACAGGGTCCCTTTCGTCAAAAAGGAGGTGAAAGCCACGCGGGACAAACAGCGTGAGCAAGCCCAACCTCCCGCAGGATCCAAACACTCAACCGCAGGCCCCGAGTTGCGATCGTTTGTTTGCGCTTACTTAAATAAAATCGGAAGTCATCGTGACCGTAGGCCATAATAAGAGAGCAAGATGAAGAAAGAAGATACAGTAAAGCTTATTAGCGCGGAGGGATTCGAGTTCGTGATATCCAAAGAAGCCGCCATGGTCTCTCAAACCATCCGCAACATGCTCACCTCTCCAGGTTTCCCTTCGCCTCTATAATTCTCTGATAATTAATTTACATTTCTTGCAGTATTTGGGTAATCTTTCTATTTTTTTCCTCTGTAAGTGAAATTGTACTCGCATCCAATTTGGCTATAATTTAACGAGCTAGTTAACCCACGTATGTAAAAGATAATTCTTTTCGACATTTTAACATACAGCTAGTGTGCAAATTATTTGTTTTTTAGTTTGTAGTGGCATGGTTTTTGAGGAATGATATGATATGGGATTTGCGTTGTTTGTGGCAGGTGGTTTTGCTGAAACAGAGCACGGAGAAGTGACGTTCCCTGAGATAAGCACCACCATTCTTGAGAAGATTTGTCAATACTTTTACTGGTCTCTTCAGTATTCCAGGTTCTGCTCCCCTCCTTTTTTTTTTTTTTCAAATATTAGAATTGATGGGGGCATTTTTATTTTCAGCTTCATCTGTTTGTTTAACTTTTAGACTTCCAATTCAGAACAAAAATTTTAAATTAGATGCATACCTACAATATTTTGATCCAAATGAAGGGAGATGTGTTCCAAGAGATCATATTGGAAGGATTCTTGTTTTTTTCTTAATTATTTTTATTTTTTTACTTTCCTTCTTTCAGTTGATGAGTGAAGGTTGATGGATTGCTGTTTTATATGAAAAAGACTAGAAAAAAGTTATTTTTCATGCTTCAAATGATATTTATGTTGGAAGCAAATATTTTGAGGCGGTGAGATTTGTTAGTAAGGAATGACGATTGGTGCCCCTAGTTGGCAATTCCATTTATCTTCAGTTCCTAAGTCGGAGATTGACTGTATGTCCCTATCTTTGCCTTTAAAGATAGTTTGGGGTCAGTAATGCTCTCTATATGGTATAACCTTGGTGTTGTGTTGTTTCTTTATTCTAACTTTCAGAATGAGCATGAGTACGTTGAAGTAACAGCAGGCACAAATTTGTGCAACCTGTAATTCGTGCTTTAGGCACTCCTCAAATTCATTTTAAATCAATCTGCTTAACCATGTATGCCATGCATATTTGTGCAACCTGTAATTAACTCTGGTTGTTTTTGGAACCAAAAAGCCCTTTACAGACTATTTGGACTCCTTTTTAATTTTTGTTGAATATTAACTTGGAAATGTTGGTCTACTTTCAGGGGCAAGGAGACTGATTTCCACATTGAGCCTGAACTAACTTTGGAGCTGATGATGGCCGCAAACTATCTCCATACTTGAGCCAAGCAGTGTTCTTGCTTCATGAGCAGCAACTCCTTTACCATCACAAGCTTTCTGCTTCTTGTCTGGTTATCACAATCTGATTAATCATTTAGTTACCATCATGATTGTTTCACCTTTCTCTGTGTGTTGGCTGTCAGAATTACTTAAGGATGAATTGTTGCCTGAGTAGCTTAAAAGATTGTAAGATCTATTTTGAAGCCCACATTGGAGTTTATTGCTCTATTGCAAGGAGGCTTTTTTAGAATTAGATTAAATGTGATTGTTATTAGTACTTATTACTTTAAGCAGCATGAGACTTCTGAAGTTGTAAAGATAACATAGCTATTGTATACCAGTATGCCACATGCCTTGAGTGGCAAGTCTTACAATGAGAAACATGGTTTCATTACCGATCTCTGCCTAAGTTTGTGTTTGATCGATGTTCAATGAGTAAACTTGTGTGACTTCATACTATAGTTAATTCTTCATGCCGATGATACATATTCACTAAGATTATTGTGGTTTGGTTGTGATCTCTTTGTCAATGCAATAACTTGGAGGATTGTTATAATTACTTTGTAGGCAGACTTGCTATGAGATTTTTAAGCTTTTTTGGATTCAATGATATTTTTTTGCAAGTTATCAGTATGTTGAGCATTGGGCAAAATTCCTTGATGCATATTTTTGTTTATCAACATAATGGCCCACCTTTCCAAATTATTTTCTTTGCCTTTACATCTCATTTTCTTGTTAAGAGTAACTCCTGAGAGGTTAATATGCCCAAAAGGGTAAAACAAAATACAAGTTTGAATGATTTTTACAGTTTGCTCATTGTTAAAACAAAACAGTGTGCCGCTCCAATTGATTTATTTTGGAGAATGTTAGAATGCTTTAGATTGTATTACAAGAATGAGCTCTTTTACTTTAGGCACAATTGCTGACAATCTGTCAAAAATCAAAAACTTGCCATGCATTAAAACAAATTGAAGAACTCCAAAAACTTGTTCAGTGAACTGTAGGAAGAGCCACTTTCTTTAATACAAAGTTCAACATCTTCTTTTAAATTCTTAGCCCTCTGCCTCATCTCTTGTCCTTCCTTTTCTACCATTAGCTGTTTCACAGCTTTCTCTACCTCCCTTTTCTCCAAGTCATTCTCCAATTGCAAGCCTATTCTCCATACATGACTCACATACCTTGCATTCACCCTCTGATCTCCGAAACCAGGCCTGCATATCATTGGGACCCCTTCACAAATACTCTCCAGTGTCGAATTCCATCCACAATGACTCCAGAACCCTCCAACCGCAATGTGTGATAAGACATCCTTTTGGGGTGCCCATTTCACAACACATCCGTTTTCTCCAACAGCTTCTTCAAAACCCTCAGGCAGTAACTCTATCCCTGATGATGCACTAGTTGAGCTAGGTCTTATCACCCATAAAAATGGCTGCTTGCTGTTGTAGAGACCCCAAGCCATCTCTTTGAGCTCTTTCTTATCCATTGATACTATGCTTCCCAAGCTAACATATAAAACAGAGTTAGGAGCTTGGTTGTTAAGCCAGGATATGCAGCTAGTGTCCTCTTTAAGCAAGCTGCCAGGGGATGATGGTGCAAATTTGTGCAAAGGGCCGACTGGGAAGATAGGAATATTGCATTGCTGTTGTAGCTGTGATAGTGATGACTGTTCAATGCAGTTCATGGTATTCCAAATGACAGCCTTAGATGTTCTTACATTATATATCTTAGGTATCAATTGCAAGAAATTTTCTGGTAGTCCGAATAGGGAAAAAGGTAGATCCTTGAATCGGAGGGGTTGAAGCCTAGGAACTGGATCTCCTAAATTACTAGGATCTGTATCCAGGAGCAATACATCAGTGTATTAAAAAAAATTATGATTTGTGGAGAATACTATCTAATTACTTGCTTAGTCACTTAGTAAATGCACAGCTGATTTATTGGTTCTATATGTTAATGGAGGTCGAGTAGGCATATGCATACCTTGCAAGGGAATGGAACCATCTTCCTTGAGCTGGAGAAGGGCAATGCGAGGTATTTGGGTGGCAGCACTGTTGGTACGCAAGATGATGCTTTGCAATTTAAGTTGATTAGCGGCTGATTCAGCAAAATACATAAGTTCGTCATAGATGATGCAGACAATCTCATCAGCTGGCATCTGTTGTTTCATCATCTGAACCAAGCATTTGTGGAAAGGTGCGCCGCAGTTGGCGTTAAGATGCGTTATAATAGCTATTATATTCCCAGAATAGATATCATCATCAGCTAAGCCGTCTGGTATAGACTGGAAACTGAACTTAGGGTGGTTGGAGGGATTAGGAGAATTGAAGTCAGTGTGAACAACAGTGATGGAGAAGCCCTTTGAGTAAAGGATCGTGCCCAGCTGAAGCATTGGAGTTATGTGGCCTTGGTATGGGCATGGTACTAGCACTACATGTTTACGTCTCTGTCCTTGCTCTTCTTCCATATGGTCTCTCTCCAGCTAGCTTATCTGATTAATTGCTTTCCTGCTTTCTTGCTCTAGCTACTTCCAAAATGGATATTATCTTCGATGGTCAAGCTTTAAACTTAGCTCAGCGACAGCTAATCATGTGAAACTGGTAAGAATAAATTAAGCTTGCCGCCCTACATGGTATCTTTCCAAATGACACCTGTTGTCCCAGTAAGTGGTATTTTTCACCAAAGCACACATGCACAGTTCTTTTATGTTTAGTTTAGGGGACCAGCTGTGGTACCATTCCAAATGACACCTGTTGTCCCATTAAGTGGTATTTTTCACCAAAGCACACATGCACAGTTCTATCCTTAGTTTGGTTCATTAGAAAACTAATAGGCGGCCTGGAATTTTCTGCCGACAGAACGCTGTTGACAGGTTGATGAGCATCACGAAATATGTGATGACCATTACAACCATTTTGGCATCGGGTGTCGCGTTGCCAAACTGTATTTGACGTCCTCCTCGTTTGTTCACCATTTTAATATACAATACTGTCTTGTGATTGATTATAATTGGGGGCATGAACTATTTTAATATGGATTGGGCTACCACACCCGCTGAAAATATCACTCAGTCCCCTTAATTCAGTTTTATTTATATTTTTTATAAATATTAAATTAATTTATACTGAATTCATATAAGTATTTTAGTTAACACCCTTATAGTATTTATTATTTATAAATTTTTATTCTATATTGCACATATATCAAAATACTCCATGTCTTTATCACAAAACCCGCGAACCCGACCCGTATTCCGTTTCCATTTCCGGCCACTCCACCGGCTACGATTGGTACCGATCGAAAGCTCATACGATACCGGTCATTTCCATGCCGACCTTGTGGCAAAATGAACCGGGTCGACCCGAACCCGCGAACCTGACTCGGCTTTCGTTTCCGTTTCCGTTTCCGGCCACTCCACCGGCCAAGGTTAGTACCAATCGAAAGTTCGTGCGATGCCGGTCATCTCCATGCCATCCTTATCGCTGAAAAGTGTTCGGAAAGCCGCCGATCTAAACCGTGAAAAGTCGCGGAATCGCAGCTTCAATTCGCCGTGATTTCGCCGGGTTCCGGTGACCCCACCACTCGAGATTTGTTCCCCACAATTCCCTCTGTCTTTTCCGACTAGCCACAGCCACCGAGTGAGCTGATTTGCCGTTGATCGGCCGTTGAATAATTCACGGGTTTGGGAGAAATAAATTTAATATTTGTGAAGTAAAGTTTAAATAAAAATAAATAAAAGGGGCCTTAATGATATTTTCAAAAAGCTTTAATATAGTTATATTGTACTAAATGGAAGGCAGCCGGGGCGGAGATTTTAATAATCAGTTTTATGAAGATATCAGGGAATAACTTCATCTCAGCATCTTGTGACAAATTCAGTTTAATTTAACTGTTGTCCCAATTAAAGTCTACATTAATTGCTATTCTCTTTTAAGTTTTCCTTAAATTAATTTTAGTTCAATTGGGCACTCCACAAAATAGTTATTTTCCCAAAATTAGGATTTAGGACATGGAGTCTCTAATTAGGCCAGTGGGCCAGTGAGGAAAAAAAGAGGTTCTAACCTTATGGAATTGACTACTGAATGAGAAAAGAAACATAGTTTCTGCAAGTGAAATGGTCATGTCCATATCCAATCGCTTATTTTGCTTAGTTTTCTCCATGCATTTCTCAACTTTGAATCAAATGTATTACCAGTTTTCAACGTTGATTTTCGCTCATAATTGTAATAGAATAGTGTGTTCCTAAAACTGATCAATTATTGAAAGATATTGGAACTTGGAATAGAAAACACATAATAAAGACGGCTCTCATTACAAACATCTGCAGTTTCCTCTTGGAAGGAAGGACTACTGGGAAAATGCTTTCAGTGATCAAATAGATTGTATTACAAGAATAAATAAACCTGTTCTGGTTTAGGCATAATTGTTGATAATGACTCTGCCAAGAACCAAAATCCGGCCTATGCAGTTAAAACTAGTTGATGAACTCTAGAAACTCATTCAACGAATTGTAAGAAGAACCACCTTCGGTAATACAAAGTTCAATCTCTTCTTTCAAATACTTAGCCCTGTGCCTCATCTCTTGCCCCTCCTCATCTACCATTAGCCTTCTTACAGCTTTCTCTACCACTTCTCTCTCCAACTCATTTTCCAACTCCAAGCCTGTTCTCCATACATGACTCACATACCTCGCATTCACCCTCTGGTCTCCGAAACATGGCCTGCATATCATTGGAACCCCTTCACATAAACATTCCAGTGTCGAATTCCATCCACAATGACTCCAGAACCCTCCTACTGCAACATGTGACAGAACCTCCTTCTGTGGTGCCCATTTCGCAATGCATCCATTTTCTTGAACTGCTTCTGCAAGAACCTCAGGCAGCAACTCTATCCCTTCCGGAGCATTTTTTGAGCTAGGCCTAATCACCCATAAGAATGGCTGCTTACTGTTAACGAGACCCCAAGCCATCTCCTCTAGCTCTTTCTTATCCATTGATGCCACGCTCCCCAAGCTAACATAAATAACAGATTCAGGAGCCTGGTTGTTAAGCCATGAAATGCAGCTAGTGTCCTCGTTAAGAAAGCTGCAAGAGGTGGAGAATGGTGCAAATTTGTGAAAAGGGCCAATTGGGAAGATTGGAACCTGGCATTGCTGTTGGAGCTGTGCCAATGATGATTCTTCAAGGTAGTGCATGGTATTCCAAATGACAGCTGAAGATGTTCTTATCTTGTACATGCTTGTTATCAATTGCAAATAATGTTGCATTATTTCATGCCGGTAAGTAGGTAGATCTTTGAAACGCAGGGGATGAAGCCCCGGAACTGGATCTTGCAACTTACTAGGATCTTCATTAATTCAGGAGCGACAGATCAGTGTATTAGTTATGTATGATTATATAATTATACGAAGGTTGTTATTGATCAACAAGAAACAGCACAATTCTGTCACATCGTTGACTCCTATGCAATTTCTCGAAAAAGGAAGGAAATATATATTTGATATCACTTGTTTGGTGACAAAAGCCAATCTACAGCTGATTAACTTTCATACCTTGCAAGGGGATGGAACCTTCTTCCTCGAGTTGGAGAAGGGCAAGGCGAGATATTTGGGTAGCAGCACTTGTGGTGCGCAAGATGATGCTTTGTAAGTTGAGTTGATTAGCTGCTGCTACAGGGAAGTAAAATATTTCATCATAGATGATACAGACAATCTGATCATCACCAGCTGGGTGCTGCTGCTGCTGCTGTTGTTGTTCCATCATCCGACCCATACATTCATGAAATGGTGCTTGACACTTGACATTAAGAAGGTTTGTAATAAGTATATTAATCCCAGTAGAGATATCATCCGCTGTCAAGCCATCTGGTATGGATTGGAAGTTGAATTCAGGATGGCTAGAGGGGTTAGGAGGATTGAAGTGAGTGTGGACAACCGTGATGGAGAAGCCATTTGAGTAGAGGATTGTACCCAGCTGAAGCATCGGAGTCATGTGGCCTTGGAATGGGCTTGGCACTAGCACCACTCGTCTACGTCTCTCTGCTCTCTGCTTTTCCATGGCCTACTAGTCGGGAACGATTTCCTAAGCAACTAGTGAGCCTGGTAATATATATTTATAGGACCTTGCTACGTTACAGACTCTGTATGCAACGTAGCAAATGGGGAGCATCCACGCGTCCCAGAAGAGAGAAAAAATTGTTGGAATTTAGCTGGTTGAAGGCCAATTTGCACCGAGCTGTTACATACAGAATCTGTAACGTAGCCTTGTCCTACATTTATATGGGATCAATGACATCTTTCTTCTGTGTTGCTCTTAAGATTGTACAAGAGCTGTCCATCTGCTGGGTGGGCAAACACACGTGCACACCGTTCTTATCTTTCAAGGAATTACTCAAGATACTTCTATTGTATGAACTAAAGTCCCTCTGGATGGTAAATAGATTATAGCTGCCCATTAGCTGACCTCTTGAAGATAAATTCCTTGATGCCAAACAGAATTAACCATTCTCCAAATTTGGTCATTAATTTAATAGATTATGAAATCTCTGCTTTATTGTCCCCGTCTTATGGTCCATCTGTGGTGCCGGAAGATGAAACTTTATTTTACTGATATTGTTTATTGTTTTTTTATAAGCAATTACGTAAGGTGTGGCAGGCATTGGGTTGGAGTTATAAGGTCGTGTAATGAGGAAGACACGCCTAACAGCAACCCATCTGATTATTGATATGAATAAAAAAGTGTTTGATTACTTCAAAGTATAAAAATATTTAGTTATTAAATAATCATATGACTTTAGGGCCGAATTATAAGAAATTAAAAAATTTAGTAGTTAATTATTAAATAAAATTAATTACAAAAAAAAGAAATTATTCGTTTAAAAAGTGTTAAGATTACAGGATTGACTCTTAATATTCAAATTATGTTTATAATATTCTCTCGTAATTATATTCTAACTAATTTAATTATTAATTAACCATTTATAGATAAATATGAGGATAAAGTATATGTTGTGCCAAGTTATATTGATGTGCTGACATTATATCTAAATACCATATGAATCCAAAGTAGATCTACATCTACAGATAAAAATGAAATGAAAATAGTTAGGACAAAATATATCTTGTAAATATATAATTAAAATAATAAACTATAAATTTACTTAAGAGAAGAATCACTTTCATAATTTTAAATTTGAGCTTTATCTTTCACCTTAACCTAAAAAATTAACCACTCACATTAATAAATAAAACACTCATTCTATTTAACAAATTTCTAAAATATATTACAAAAAAAAAAAATAACTACTTCTGTCTTCCTCGCCTCCCCCCAATTCTCTTCTTCCTTTTATAGGCAGGCAACAACTTCATCTTTTCTTATTTTGTTATTATTATTATTTTTACATATAAAAACAAAACATAAACGGTGATAGTCAAAGGTGGCGTCTGCACTTGATTATCACTTTCTTATTTTTTAATATATTTCCTCAATAATGCGTTTCAAACGGCTCCACTTCCTTTTTATTTATGAATGCAATCTATTTTCTTCATCTGTTGCTTTCAGCTCCGATTTCTTTGAAACTTATTTAGAATATAAAATTAAGGTAAAATCAACATTTATAATTTAATTTGATATAAAATTTTATTAAAAAAATATTAAAATAATTAATGAGTACATTAATTAATATTATAAATAAAATAATTTTAATATTATTAAATCTAGACTTTCTAATATTAATCCATTATCATATCTACAGTCTGATGAAATAAGTTAAGGCAACTGGGAAAGTCTTTTTAAAGGGATGCAATAATCAGTAACCCACATGATATTGAGACTTTAAAAAAGCCGGCAGGGCATTGCTTGTCTCGATTTGGCTAATTGCCGGCAAGACTGCAAGCAACTGGCTACCCTAAGCCTTGCCTTGTATCTCATCCTTTCCAATTATCCGCGTGCGCCGTAATCCATACCGCCATCGAATACGAGATATCAACTTACGATCTCTAACGTTTAGGAAACGGTTGGTGTCAACATAGGTATCCGCAGTTTTCCCTTACAAATACAAAGCTCTGTCCTGCCTATCTGTTGGGCAAGCCTCAAATGCACAGAGTGAACAAACGGATTGTCTTTGAAAATGAATTGAGTTCGTTTGGTCTGGGCACAATGACAAGCAGTACAAAGAATCAGAGTTCCTGGATAATATGTTTTAATGAACCATTTTTCATTAGCCAAGTAAATTCCTAGTGGATGCAAATTCCTTAAAATGCCCGATTCCCCCACAATGGGGGTTTGAAGACATTTTTTGTCTATAAAACACCAGAAAAAAAAAGGGAAAATGGAGAAAACAGAAGTCAAATTTGAATTTCCTAAAATTAATTGGGAAATAACTTGACAAAAAATTTCATTCATCTAGTCGCCACCTTCAAAAAGATTTATTACACGCCTAGTTCTGATATCATATCAAAGTTATTGGCCACAGAAGTTGATCATGACTCTGCCTAGAAATTAGAACTTGTTGATCAGGTCTACAAGCTCATTCAATGAATTGTAGGAAAAGCCACCCTTTCTAATACTAAGTTCAACCTCTTCTTTCAATTGCGCAGCTCTCTGCCTCAAAAATTCCCCTTCCTTATCTACCATTAGCTTTCTTACAGCTTTCTCTACCACTCCTCTCTCCAGCTCAGGCTCCAACTCCAAGCCTACTCCCCATACATGACTCAAGTACCTCGCATTCACCTTCTGATCTTCGAAAAATGGCATGCATATCATTGGAACTCCTTCGCATATACTTTCCAGTGTTGAATTCCAACCACAGTGACTCCAGAACCCTCCTACTGCAACATGAGACAAAACCTCAATCTGTGGTGCCCATTTCACTATGTATCCATTTTCTTGAACGTCTTCTGCAAGAACCTTAGGCAGCAACTCTATTCCTTCCGGAGCATTATTTGTGTTAGGCCTAATCACCCATAAGAATGGCTGCTTACTGTTAACTAGACCCCAAGCCATCTCCTCTAGCTCTTTCTTATCCATTGATGCTACGCTTCCCAAGCTAACATATATAACAGATTTAGGAGGTTGGTTGTTAAGCCATGAAATGCAGCTAGTGTCCTCTTCAAGTAAGCTGCCATTGGAGGATGGAGCAAATTTGTGCAAGGGCCCGATGGGGAAATTTGGAACTTTGAAATACTGTTGGAGCTGTGACAGTACTGACTTTTCAAGGCAGTAAATGGTATTCGAAATGACGGCTGAAGATTTTCTTACACTGTACGCATTATTTATCAATTGTACATAACCTTCCGTTATTTCAGATGGGGAAATAGGTAGATCCTTGACCCGGAGCGAGTGAAGCCTGGGAACTGGATCTTGCAACTTATTAGGATCTGTATCGAGGAGTTTTAGATCAGTATATTAGTATTTATTATTTATTATTTTTGAAGGATATTATTAATCAACAAGATGCAATTCAGTCAATGTTGACTGCTACCTCCATGCTAAAAAAGAATGAAAAGAGGTTAGAAATATATAGGTAATTGTTTTGGAAGTTTATGTGGATTACTCTGATTTCTTCCTCAGTAAGAAAATAGATCCAAAGCTGATTCGTAGTTCTATATGTTTGAATAAATGTGATGTTTTAATCCAATGTAAGAGAATACTTTAAATAAAGAAACTAAAATTTAGGAAGCATAGAAATAATTCTGCCGATGATGTTATGTGATTTTGCGTTGAAAGAAAATATGTGGGCGATATATATTTGCACTGCAGGAATAGAACAAGGCGAATACCTTTCAAGGGGTTGTAACCTTCTTCCTTGAGCTGGAGAAGGACAAGTCGAGCTACAACTGTTACAGCACCAGAGGTGCGCAAGATGATGCTTTGTACGTTGAGTTGACTAGCTGATGCTTCAGCAAAATACATGACTTCATCATAGATGATGCATACGATTTCATCACCTGGCTGCTGCTCTTTTATCATCTGAACCAACCATTTGCGGAAAGGTTCTCTGCAGTTCTCGTTAAGAAGCAATATACTATCTACTAGATTCCGTGCTGAGATATTAACATCCGTTAAGCCATCTGGTATAGATTGAAACTCAAACTCAGTATGGTTGGAGGGGTTAGGAGAATTAAACTGAGTGTGAACAACTGTGATAGAGAAGCCTTTTGAATGAAGGATTGTGCCCAGCTGAAGCATTGGATTTATGTGGCCTTGGTGTGGGCTTGGTACTAGCACCACTCGTCTACGTCTTTGCCCTTGCTCTTCCATTTCCGTATGACCTCTCCCCGACTACTTGTTGCTGTAACTAATCAGATTTCTTGCTTGCTTGCAAATTGTCAATTGTGTGTACAACTCAATTAGTGTTGATGCTAACATCAATCTTCAAGGATAGCTAATGATGTGAAGTTGGTAAGAATAAGCTAATCCTGCTGCATGTATATGGTAGATTTCAAAATGACAAAAAATACGGGAAATTTATAAAAATAACTACAAAACTTTAACTTTTTTTCATTTTAACCACACAAATTAATTTCTATCAACATTAGCCAAAAAAAAATCTTTGAGACCAAAATATCCTTCTCATATCACTCCCCAACAATCTTTCTTTACCCTCATCTCTCCCAAACCGAAGAAACCCTCATAACCGGCGGCAACACGGGCACTTGTCGGCGGCGGCTTCATCCATTAACGGCACCGGATCTAGCATCTACAGTCTTCAAAACCTAGGTTAGCGATTTCATTTATATTTTCTTCATTTAAAATGAAATTTTACAATGATAGTTAGCATTTGTAGTTTGAGAATGTTGGTAGTGGTGTTGTTTGTGGTGGTGTTTGTTATTTTGGGAGTGTATTGTTTTGGGTTGTTTTGGTTTGAATGGAGGGAACCGCTGTCCAGCGACGAGCGCTAGAGCACGCGCGCCGCTCGGCAAGTGACGGGCGCGAGCTCGCGCTTGTCGTTGGCCAGTGCGCGCGAGCTTGCGCTCATCGCTGGGCAGGAGCTCGCGCTCGTCGCTGGGCACAAGCGCGCGCGAGCGCGAGCTGCCTGTCGCACCAATTTCGTGACACAGGGCGCCCGTCGCACCAAAATTTGCCCTGTCGCACCAAAATTGCTAAGTTTATATTTCATTGAACTATTTTTTTCTCTGTGGTAAATGTAATGTTATAAATATTACAGATACATGACGAATAAAGAATCATCGAAGCTCGAACTAGGCAGGATGTATTTTCCTTATACTGATTATTTTCCGAGCCGAATTTCGAGCATGTGTAATTTATTTTCAGTAGTAAAAGCCATTGAGCGAAAATTGACAAACCAGCAATTGAATTTGTTCAAGAAAGATATATTTGGACATTTTTTGGAATGCCGAAACTTTTCATTTAATGGTGTAATTTTACACAATATTTTGCTTAGGCAATTGATCGATGAAGCAAATAGCTGGGAGAATCAGTTATGGTTTCAGATTGGTGGACATTTGATTCGGTTGTCAATTGTTGAATGGTGTCTGATTACTAGACTTTCCTATGGTATAAATAAGGCAGCAAGTAATAGCACAAATCATAGGCTACTGAAAAAGTATTTTAATGGTTTGTATCGCAACATCAGTATTAAGCAATTTGATGCATTATTTGAGCAGTTAAATTTCGAGGCAAAGGATGATATTGACGCATTAAAGATTGCACTGTTTTATTTTGCGGACAAGGTTTTAAGTGCAAGAAAGGGTCATTGTCAAATCAATTTCGCATGGCTTGATGAAGTCGATGATATAGAGTATTTCCGCAATCGTCCATGGGGTTTTTTGTCTTGGAAAATTATATACGAGAGTCTTGACTGTGCGTTGTATGAGAAAGACGAGAAATTTAGGAGGATGCGGTTGAAATACCCTAATCATAAAATTGAAAAATACAATGTTTACGTTTTTACACCCGAGGTTCAGGTGCGTTGTTTTTTTTTATATAAGTTTTATAATATTAAATATTTGATAGTTATTTTAATAATTTTTTCACTTTTGGTTGGTGTAGGTTTGGATTTACGAAATGATCGGAGGTTTACTGTCAGAATGGGTTATGAAAACGAAGAAAAAAATTCCCCGCATTCTGCAATGGAAGCCCATGGCTTCTTCAAAAATCAACTTTACTGAAGTTTATTCATTCTTAAATGACGAATCTCGTCTTGTAAGTAATAAGTTTTGATTTTTTTTAACATTATTAAATTCAAATTCTATATATACTTAGTTATCATTTTGGGTTAAATTCATGGTAGGGGGATGTTTTACAAACCCTTGAGCCGAATGGAAAGGAGAAGAGCAAAAAATATTGGCTCACTGTAAAGGATTACATGCCACGCATTCCAGATTGGGTTCATCAGGTCGGTATTTTATGAGTACTATTGGCTCACTGCAGAGTATTTCAGTCCGAAACTGGAGATTGCGGTGTTTTTTTTATTATTGGTTGCGATGTATCT
The DNA here is from genome assembly GCA_030444775.1 of Atalantia buxifolia. Lineage (NCBI taxonomy): Eukaryota > Viridiplantae > Streptophyta > Magnoliopsida > Sapindales > Rutaceae > Atalantia > Atalantia buxifolia. The sequence continues at coordinate 16,520,521 of CM059838.1, forward strand.
AATGTTTGGGCTTAAATTAGAATTTAATAGTAGTCATGTGCAGTTTTTTAGAAAGAAAATTGCAGTTGACATATTTAATGATGATATTATATTGTAAGCCGTTGTTGAATTGAATGTTGATATGGTATGTATTTTTCTTTATTCATGAACTTAAGTTTAATACTGAAATTTATTATTTAATTTGTTTATGTTGTTTGAGAATGGTGGTGTGGTGGCGGTGCTGTTTAAAATGATGTTTGGCTGAGCCACTAATTTTGCGTGGGGAACCAAAATTGGTGCGATAGGCGGGGCAAGCTGTTACAAAAATTGGTTCGAAAAGCGGGGTTTGGTGCGACAGGCGGGGTTTGGTGCGACAGGCGGGGTTTGGTGCGACACCCCGCCTGTCGCACCAATTTTTGTTGGTTTAATTTTTTTTTTCTGTGAAGTATTTATTTAATTTTTTTATTTTATTTGTAAGCTTTTGTATAATGGAATGTTGAAAATTTAATTTTATTTTTTTCAACAAGATTGTAGTTGATATATTTAATTTGTTTAAATTAAAAAAAATTGCATAAAAAATTTATGACACATAAGTGTTGAATACATAAAAAATAATAATAGTTTTAACTAAGGAATACAATTAACTTCGACTCGATGCAATGAGATTCTTACATCGCTTACGATTATGTTCTAGTTCATTACACCGTCCGCATCTAACAGTCTGCCGGATAACGTCCTCACCAGCAGAGGGTATTCTGAGCTCTTTACGACGACCAGGTTGTGGTGCCTCAACTGGTGGATTTATTTGCTTCTGTTGAATTTCGTCTGGAACTTCCCAATTAGCCATATCGCCAACCGGCTCCACTGGTTGTGCATAAGCCATCACCAATGATTCTGTAGTGTAAAAATCTGAACAAAGATTTATGAAATCCACTTAGATAGTTAGACACGCCGCAATTGCATGAGCACATACAAGCTGATCAAGCTGAAATACTCTGCAAGAGCAAGTTCGGTTCTCTCATTAAAGAATTAACACTCTTTGCGATGTTGGTGGTAAGTATGCTATACCTCCTCCCTTCAAACTGAGACCTTGCCCAATTACATGTACCGACATTATTTTCTAAGTAATCAGCCGCACCCGAGTGGATCATCCACAATCTTTCAAGTTGTCTTTTAAAATCCTCATGTCCATATGCTTTTGCTACATTAATAAAGGCAGACTCAAATTCATCTCAAAGAGCTTTTGACATCCTAAACCTTGATTTAATGTTACCTTTGACATGGTAAAAGCAAATACCATGAGTTGCATTGTGAAAAATTTTCAGAACGGCTCTCCTTATGGCAGTGCATCGATCAGAGATAATTACCAACTCAGGTCTATCGCCAATCACTCCGTGTAACTTCATCATAAACCATTCCCAAGCATCATTATTTTCTGAATCCATGACCCCAATGGCTATCGGGTATAATTGATTGTTACTATCCATACATGTTGCTACGAACATACTTCCACGATATAACCCTTTTAGATGAGTACCATCAACAGCAATGACAGGCCGAATGTACTGCATAAAACCCTTGATGGAAGATCCAAGTGCTGCAAAGTAGTACAAAAAATTACCATCTCCATCCCACTCGAGGTGAGTGATTGAACCCTCATTCGCTTTAGTCAGTACGTGAGAGTATTTCGGGAGCAAGTTGTGTGACTCTGTAGGGTTGCCTCGAACTACTTCAAGACCAACTTCTCTGGCCCGATATGCTTGTTGGTATGTTAACTGAATACCATATTGTTGTTGTATATCTGCTCTTATGTCATTCGGAGTATAAATTCTCTTGTCTTGAATATATTTATCTGTAATAATATGACCGACAATCCGACTCCTTACTTGATGACGACCGTCAACCAATACCTCATTATGACAAGTGTGTATACTGTCAATTCTCCGCACCACCCAAGGAACATTTTACTCATTCGAACTTCTAGTTGCTCGAATACGCCATCCACATGATTCCGAACAACAGTGAGCCTCGAAACGTGTCGTTGTAGACCGTGCAATCTTGAAATTAAACTTATCCCTAAAGCCAACCTTACGCAGTTGTAATATCAACTCATTCTTCTCAGCAAATAGCTTACCCACACTGATATCATCTGAGTCACAACTGCTAATAAAGCTTGGACCAACCGTGTTCGAAGGTAAAATTGGAGCAAGACTTGTGAGGGGGTCAATTCTCCTTCTCGATCGAACCATTGGAGGAATAAATCTATTACCTCTATTATTCACAGAAATATCATCATCACACTCATCCTCATGCTCAAACGACAGAATATTAGAAGGACTGGCTTCTCCATTATGACCTGTATTATTGAAATGACTGCCTCTCATACTATTAGCAGGCTCTGCATAATCATTATTCCCCTCTGTCTCAGCATAAAAATCATCAGTGTCCCGAAATTCGTTGTTGTGATACGGAGAATGCCGTTACTCTAACGACGTCGTTAGTGGTAATATATCTTCTCTAACATCTTCTAATGTAATGCCGTTGTTATTAATATTATCATAATTATGGTTGATTGGAGAGTAATATTGCTGCAGCGACATTGTCTTTGACAACACCTCTTTTTCATTATTAAGGCCAGGCATATTTGCTCCAAAAGAAATTTCTGTTTCAACATGTGGCTCA